>JANRMT010062831.1:330272-342716 GCA_026402145.1 Polypterus bichir lapradei
TTAACACTAGAATTACCAGAGCCTACGAAAAAACTCGTAGATCCGTCCCACCTTAAATCGCTTCTTAAAACCGCTCTCACCTCTCCGCCAGCCTCCTTTGTACTGTAAATGTGCCGATAAAAACAAACTGCAAGCAGCCGGCTATTCCATCCCCTCACCGACTTAGAACATGCACGAACTTCTCCGAGCTCATGCCTCGATTATCTGGGAGTGAAGTGGAGTTTTAGAGTGGAAATAATAGATTGTTATTTGGAACACACGCATTTCATGTGTGTTCCGTTTCTACAGTAATCTGTGTAAACACAATGTTAAAACAGAAACTTTTTCATATTTTAGTAATAAATGTCACAAAATGTAGACATAAACTATAAAATGTGTGAAGCCGGACTTTTACAACAGCTTCCGTGGCATACTGGTAAGATTCTCTCACTTAGAGCACAGCAGACTTGCTGTACCATAAGAGATCCGAGTTAGAATCTCCGCTAGGGAGAAAATTTATTTATTTTTAACCTTCGCCGTTCTGCCTGCCAGAACTCCCTGTCTATCTATATAGTAATAACAGTAATTTTATTATTATATAGGAGCTTCCCTGTATGCCTATCATATAGTGCCTTTCCTTCCTATCTATCTATATATCTATCCCCTTAGCTGTTTTTTATATATCTATTATACAATGCCTTACCTGTTTATTTATATATCTAGTGCCTTCTCTGCCTGTCTGTCTGTCTGATTGCATATAGCGCTGAACTTACTGCTCTGTACTATTCTGTCTTCTGCATGTCCTGAGTACAAAAGAAACACCAGCAACATGTGCGAACTGGCAAGATCGGGGAAAAAACACACGGTCACTGATTACAAAACCGCAAGATGAATGAAAGAGACAATATATGTAAAAACTTCATCGCACTAATGCAATATTATTTGAAAACAAACAGCGTCAGATCGGGTTTGAATATGCGCCCGATCTGACGCTGTTCGTTTTCAAATAATATTGCATGTACTGTGCGTTGAAACTGCTGCACTGAATAAGCAGACTCCTTCTGTAACAGCGTCAGCGTGTATTCAAACCCGATCTGACGCTCTTCTTTTTCAAATAATATTGCATGTATTGAACTATTTTAGAATAAAAACATACAATTGATTTCAGTCAGTCTGTAAGAGCCAGTGTAAATGCATGATAATTATAAAGGTTAGCTTTTTTTTAATTCAGTTCCATTTTCTCAGTCGCGTCCACGATCCCCCCCCCCCCATCTGACACTGCTTTTTTTCCACATAAAGACGCACTATAACTCAAATGTGATTTATTTGGAGACGCGATATAGCTCGAATGTGATTTATTTGGAGACGCGCTATACTCGAATGTTATTTGTATAGGGAAGAAAGTACAATGTCAGGTGCTCATTCAGTGTAATAGGAACCATAGCACAGAGAGATGTGTACACTGCAACAAGTACACATGTTGTGAATGTAGGAAGGGTGTGTGGGAATTGTTAATATTTGAATGTGATGATTTTATATAGCACGGATCAGAAATCAGCAGTTCTTAGCATTGCACCACGCAAGCTGTCGTATCAACCGCCTACTGTAGCTTGCTTTATTTTTTCTTCACGTATAGTCTAGAATAAAACTGCAGTTGTTTTGTTATTCTTGTACAACAACATATGTTCCTGTGTTTGAGCGACACAGGCATGCTCAAAAAAATAGACGTGTAATGCCACGAAAAGTGCACGCAGGCTCTTCAGTTCGCAAGCATTGGTACGAGAATGCAGTCACAAACACGCTGCAGAGCTACAGCGAATCTTTATGTGAAAACAGGGGGTGGGGGGTGTAGGGAAGGATCCTGAACACGACTGAGAGAATGAAAAAGTGAATAAAAAAACTAACCTTTACAAGTATCATAAATTACATCGGCTGTTACACACTGAAATCAAATGTATGTTTTTATTATAAAATAGTAAGAATAACAGCAGTTTACGTCTCAAAACTGAATCGCGCGGGATCGAACTCTTGATCTTTTGAATACTAGTCAGTGGCTGATACCATTATGCTACCGTGGCAGTTGTTGTAAGTATGTGTCAATGTGGCATGCTAAGGTGGCTTTTTTCTGCAGTTATATTTTTGAATAAAAGCATACTTGTTCTGTTATATTTGTACCTTTTGTAAATGTGTTTGATATTTGGACTTCAGGCTTCATACATTATATAGTTTATGCTTACATTTTGTCATTTACTACTACAATATGAAAAACGTTTCTGTTTTAAAAATGTGTTTACACGGATTACTGTAGAAACAGAACACACGTGAAATGCGTGTATTCCAAATAATGATCTATTATTTCCACTCTAAAACTCCACTTCACTCCCAGATAATCAAGGCATGAGCTGGGAGAAGTTTGTGCACGTTCTAAGTCTTTGGGGGATGGAATAGCCGGCTACTTGCAGCTTTTCTTTTATCAGCACATTTAGATTAACAAAAGACGCTGGCGGAGAGGTGAGAACGGTTTTAAGAAGCGATTTAAGGTGGGACGGACCTACGAGTTTTTTCGTAGGCTCTGGTAATTCTAGTGTTAAATACAATATGTGGAGACTGTACAGCTAAATGAGTGTGTATGAATAACAGTGCAGTAAAATAATGGAAATTTGAGTTTTTGGTTTTTAATAGAGAACGCTCTGATCTGGGGGACATGGGACTGCACGGTGCAGAATATAGCTCCCTCCGATCTGGGGGACGGAGGCCTGCATTGTAACGGGTAGTGTTGAAGTCCTATCAAATACACTAAGGTTGTCATAGTAACGGCGAACCGAGAGTATACTAACGTTGCCGGGATAATGGCGAACCGAGTATAGATAGGTGTGGAATTCCTGAATTAACATCCTATACTGTGGCTGTATATGCTGTCCGTGAAACGTGAGCAAGAAGACATAGCTATCCATCTGCAAGCCATCTGAGTGCCAGGAAATGTGAGCAAGTAGGCATAGCCATCCGTCTGCAAGCTGTTTTTGGGGCCTGAAAAACGTGAGCGGGAAGGCGTGACCGCTGTCTCCAAGCCGTTTTGAGTGCCGGTAGGTCGTGAGCGGGAAGGTGTGACCTCTGTCTGCAAGCTGTTTTACGAAAGGGAGCCAGTTTTTGGGAAAGCTGACGTCATACCAGTGCCGAGAGTTCCTTCTAATTGTGCCACAGTAGAAGAGATAATTCAAGTGCGCTTGGAGACCTATCATTGCTGTCCTGAATTAGAGAAGGGGATTGGCAACGTATAGGCAGAAATTCCTGTTCGAATAAAAGCTTTCAAGTTCGTTCGTATAGAGAGCTGGTGAAAGGGATCCGTGTGGTAACAGGTGGAGTGAGTGTGCTAATACAAGGGACAGATAAGGGAATTAGAACTTTATTTTATGATTTCTCTTTTGGGTAGGTTAAGGAGGCATGTAAGTGCCGTGTGTATGGAGCGCTTTTGAAAAGTGTTGCGGCAATTGTTGAAGCACGTAAAGGTGCGCAGAATGCTTGGAGCACTTTAAACAGTGACGCGGCAAAAGAAGCACACAGGTGCAGATTGGAGAAGAACAAATGGTACAGAGGTACAAAACTAGAATAAGGAGAGGTTAAGGCACTAGGGTTAGCACACTAGGTGCTAAAAAGTGTGATTGAGTATGAGTGTGAATTATAGAGAATATACAAAGTATATATACTTAAAAAGGGAATATAACTTTTTGTGTGTAAAAATAGATTATACTGCTTTTAAAAATAGAGAAACCTAAGCATTTAAAAGTAGGTGTAAATAAATTTCACCCTGTAGGAGGAAGAGTAGAGCTAAGACACTCAGTAAGGAATAGAGAAAGAGGGCTTTTGTTTAGATATATAGTTTTGACCTTATATACCATTCGGAGACGTGTATGGAGAAAATATTGTTACGGGGGATATAAGTTGTGGGGTAGAAATATATATATATAGAGATACATATATAGAGATACATATATAGAGATATATATATATATAGAGATATATATATAGAGATATATATAGATATATATATCTATATATATATCTATATATATATATCTATAGATAGATATATCTATATAGATGTATAGATAGATTATATATAGATATAGATATCTATAGATAGATATATCTATATATATCTATATATATATATATAGATATATATAGATATATATATAGATAGATATATAGATAGATATAGATATATAGATAAAGACATATAGATATAGATATATATAGAAATCCCTCGCTATATCGCGCTTCGACTTTCGCGGCTTCACTATATCGCGGATTTTATATGAAAGCATAACTAAATATATAACGCGGATTTTTCGCTGCTTCGCGGGTTCTGCCGACAATGTGTCTTTTTACTTCCTGTATATGCTTCCTCAGTTGGTTTGCCCAGTTGATTTCATACAAGGGACGCTATTGGCGGATGGCTGAGAAGCTAACCAATCAGAGCAAGCAGTTAAGTTCTCCTGACTGAGAAGTTAACTAATCAGAGCACGCAGTTGAGCTCCTGCGTGCTGAATGCAGTGTTAACCAGGAAGTCTCCTCTCGCTCATTCAGCATCAACGTGTTTCACTGTGTAAAGAGTTGTGCTCTTTTGTGTTTATCTTTGTGCATAGTCAAGCCCTTCATTATGGCTCCAAAACAATCTGCTACTGCTTCAGGGGCCGTGCCCAAGCGCAATGAGAAGATGTTAATGATTGCTGAAAAGGTAAACGTTTTGGATTTGTTGAAGGCTACGATTCTTTTTATTTAAAAAGTAGGAAAGGAATATAATATCTACGGCCACAGTGCCCTTTTAACCAGGGTGCAAAACGAGTTGTAAGTGGATGTAATAATCCAGTAGTCTGGATGGAATCTGCTTTAGGGATTTGGATTGAAGACTGCCAGAAGAAGACCAACGGCAGTGCTACACAGTCGCCTGAAGTGGCTCCTTTACAAGGGCTGTAATGCTCTCCTTTGTTGTGCAGTAAAATTAAACTCATTGTTATCGGACAAGTCATCATGTTATTGTTGGTGAGTAACCATAATTAATTTTCTTCTTACAGTGCTTAGTACATGTACGTACGTTTAGTGTCACTGTACACACATTTACTGTATACTATTTTTCTTGCATTGTACGTATTTATTGCTGGTGGCCTGTCTATCGTAATGGCTGTAACATATGTGATATCGGAGACACTCAATATCTTTAAAATAATATTTAGGTTTTACTGTATATAAACAGTGTGTTTATATGCATAATTTCAATGAATCTTACCTAATATCTAAGAGAATACAAAGGGATTATGCTTTATAACTCTGCGGGGAATATTTATAAACAGTGTGGGAGAGTTTATAAGGGCTTAAAATATATAAAAATAACCATACAAAAATATGGTTTCTACTTCGCGGATTTTCACCTATCGCGGGGGGGTCTGTAACGCAACCCCCGCGATCGAGGAGGGATTACTGTAAATACTTTTTTTTTTTAATGAGTTTTAAGCACAGGGGAAAAAAAAAGGATCTTTTGAACAAATCCAAACTTTATTTAAAAACCAACCATAAGCAACCAAGAAATTAACATTGCAGGAGTTCATGCTAATAGCCTTATGACCCAATCACTGTAAGCACTGTTTTTTTTAATTGAGTTTTAAGCACAGGGGAAAAAAATGAACATTTGAAAAAAGAGAAAAGTAATATTGCAACAATTTACGCTACGAACCGAAAAATGAACATTTGAAAAATCCGTAATACAAAAACTAACAATAAACCACCAAGAAAACTAACCTTGCATGAGTCGAGTTCTGGCATGAAGTGAGGAGGAACTGGGTGGAGAGGAGGTTACAGTTTTGAGGGAGTGTCTGGCTCTGCAATGGAGCGGTGTTTTCTCTGTTGTGATTTCTTGGGTTTGTGTTTTGTTTTTTTTTTTTTAGCTGTTTAGCTGGTGGATCAGACTTTGATCAGACTTGGAGAGTGTGCCGGTGCATTGTCCATTAGAAGAAGGCATTTTTTAGGCAGGTTATTCTCTTTGAGATATCACTTCACGATGGGAGCGAAAGCATCATGCAGCCATTCAAAAAACAAGGTCCTTGTGACCCAACCCTTTGTGTTTGCCCTCCACATAACGGGCATTCTGGGTTTGTTTAAATTGTGCTGCTTGAAAGCACGAGGGTTCTTAAATTGGTAAACGAGTAGTGGCTTGATTTTTATGTTCCCACTAGCGTTAGCACACAGCAAAACGGTTAGCCTATCCTTCATTGGTTTATGGCCGGGCATAGCCTTCTCTTCCTGGGTAATGTAGGTCCTCTTCGGCAACCTCTTCCAGAACAATCTGGTCTTGTCGCAGTTGAAGACTTGTTACGGGATGTAGCCTTCGTCCTCCACTAATTTTGTGAAATTTTTCACGAATTCTTCCGCAGCTTCAGCATCAGAACTAGCAGCCTGTCCATGCCTTACCACACTATGAATGCCACTTCTCTTGCGAAGCTTTTCAAACCATCCTCTACTGGCTTTAAATTCCTCACTTTTGCCACTCGTAGAAGAATAGTTTTGCTGCAAATCACCATGAATCTTCCTGGCTTTCTCGCATAACATCGCCTCGCTTACGCTATCCTCTGCAAGTTGCTTCTCGTTCAGCCACACTAGCAACAGTTTTTCCACCTCTTCCAGCACTCGAGGCCTCTGTCTGGTTAACGCTGTAACTCCTTTTGCGACATCAGCTGCTTTAATAGATTCTTTCTGCTTTAGAATAGTCGAAATCGTAGATTTTGACTTCTTGTACTCGGCGGCAAGATCAGTAATACGAACGCCATGGTCATACTTTTTAATAATTTCTTTCTTTACTTCGATTTCAATTTTCTTTAAAACTTTCTTCTCACCACTCTTCACTTGCTTAGAAGCCATTGTTAACTGCAAAAGCATGCAAAATACTGTAGCGCACAATGAGTTCACAAGTGAAGCAAGCACGTCTGACTGAGAACGATGAACAGGGAGAGGCTGAACACGTGCTTAAATACAGTAATAAACACATACAAATCGGAAGGGAAATGAAATAGAGCACAAAGAGTTCACAGCGAAAGCATGCATGTCTAACCGAGAACAATGCAGCACGTGCGGAAATCAACGGCATGCACAAATCGAAAGGGAAACTTGCTTGTTCGTATACCGAGTGTGGTCGTGAACCGAGGCAAAAGTTTGGCGAACTTTTTGGTTGTAAACAGAGTTGTATGTGTATCGAGACGTTCGTGAACCGAGGTTCCACTGTATATATGCAGTATCAGTTTTTTTCCCTCACAAACAAAAATTGCAAGATGCTGTGACTCTGAAATTCTGTCATGTTTTTGGTTGTATGAAAGGACTTATTCTGCCTTTTCAGCTCCATCTTGTTTAGAAATTTGCGTCTGGATTGTTGCATTTGAAAAGGGCCATGTCTCACAATTTGTGGAATGCCTGATATTCTTAGTGCAAGCTAAAATGTTTTATACTTTATACACAGAAATGCAAAACTGTTTAAGATATTCAAATATAACATAAAAATTAACTTGTGTATACCTGCCCCTTTTAAACTATAAATTATAGTGACATATTTTATTTGCTACAAGCAGCAGTTAGCTTGTATCATCATTAGTGAAATGGGCAGAGTTCTCATTCTGGAAAACACACTCCTTAAGCATTTTGACACATCTGTTACTCTACTGTTATCCTTCTGGATCAACAGTTGTACTAAAAAGGGATTGATTGGAAATTTTTCTAAATACCTGCCATTTGCCCTTCAAGTTTTATTTTACTCCTGCTTTCCTGCCTTGAACCTGTCTTGCCAGACTTGCTGCTCTTGTATGTTGGAACTTTTATGTACTATATGTGTCACAGCCAGCTAACCTTGGCTGCTATCCTTTCCTGTCTGTCAAAACCTAAAATGACTAAAGTGTTTGTTTGTCTTTTTACAGTTTTAATAACTTGCATTAAAATTGCAGAAAGCCTCTTGAATGTCAGCATTATTGAATCCTTTTCTTTATATCTATGTTCCAAATGGATGCTTTGTTGACACACATTGCTTAAATCGATGAATTCATACATCAATACAACAGCTTCAACCATTGCAGACTAAAATTAATTTATCCGTTTGTTGACAGCACTTAACTTTTATCTCACTGCAGAATGTAAAAGTGGCTGCTAGTGTTACCTTAACCTTGAAGTTATCTGTAATCTAAGCTTCTTGATCTTTAGTTTTAATACATTCTTTTCTTTATTTTTTAAAATTTAATTTCCTCATGAGAACTAAATAGCATTATAAGCATAGTTTTTTGCTATGTACTTTATGTCAATACCTTCTAATTGACGAGGAAGAATTACATTCAGTTTACAAATTTATAAAGAGTCATGGTGCATTGGTTTATGTTAAGGAGGCAGAACAGTTAGCACGTTTTACCTTGAGCAATCCCAGGAGATTTTGCCTGAGCTGAGAAAGATTGCACAAAATGTCCATTCTGTTTCTTTTTAAATATGTTACTTGTTTCAGATATTAGTAAATAGTCATTGTGAAGGGGTACATTTTCAAGAAAATAGTAAATTGTGTTTTAAACAGCACTGTGCAAGTCATAGGTACTTCACTCTTTACAGGTACTCTATAAGCAAAAGAAACAGTGAGTGTATGTAGTGCACGTTATAATGTCCCCACCAATGTTTTATGGAAGCCATCTCTCTATTAACACTACAATCCCTGAAGCCTACAGTGGAGCTCAACTCGGGCATAAAGTTCTAGCACCTCAAGCCAAGGCTCCTTATCTGCATGCGAGGTTCCTTGAGTTGTATAGGGTAAATAATGCAGTATGTCGTTATTTGGAATACATGCATTTCATTTGTGTTCAGTATCTACAAAGATCTGGGTAAGTGTAGGATGAAAGGAAATGCGAGGCAAGAAATGCTGAAAGCAGAAACTTTTTCCATGTTAAACTAATAATGACATGAAGTGTGTGGTGACTTTAGTCCAATTATCAAATAAACGTGCAGTTTTATTCAAGAATATAACCAAAGAAAAATAATAAGCATTTGATTTATATGTTGTTGTCAATGAGTTAAAAACCCAAGCTCAAATGTAAGTCGACTGGGAGTTTATATATGTTCTTGAATGGTGCAGAGATAAGAACCACTGCCTTATTACCCAAAGGTCTCGGGTCCAAGACTGGGAGCTCTGCGTTTTGAGTAGTGACCTGCTATTATTATTATTATTACTATAATAAAAACATAAATTTGATTTGAGTCATCACCTCAGAAAGTTAGGTAATGCCAACTCCTTAGCTACCATGCACATATGAACTTGAATGCTTTCCTTTAAAAGCATTAAAAGTCAACAAGCCGTCTTCGTTAAGGAAAAATGTTAGCAAATCTATAATAACTAAACTGCCTGCAAAAGGAATTCTATTTATCATTTTACTGTGTGAAGTATATTAATAGCCTTGAAGTATCATGGTAAAACATTTTGTTATAAATCATTTGATGTGCCCATCACTACAATTTGCTGAGAAACAAAAACAGAGCTATTGGTGTTTTCCTAATTAAAAGAAGGGTTGGGGAGAGTGTGTTTCAGATTTGGGGAGGATCTTGAAGTTGCTCTCCATGACAAAGACTAATTGCTGTAAAGTCTGTAATGTCAGGTTCATTTTTTGTGTATAATAGTTTAATCAGTTGTACTTTTTATTTTTCCCTGCTGGTTATGATGCTGTTGCATAATTTGTATAATTGCTGCAGGAAGCCATTTTCTCTGTGCTTGTTGCTGTGCACCACTTCACATGTTCTACATAATATAGCACATGTGTTGGCATTTTGGGTAGCAGATGGAACTGAAGTAAGATATTTTCACTTTTGCAATTATAGAAAGAGTTCTTATTATTGCTTGCGATTCAGAAGATTGTATTAGTGTACTGTTCTGTTCTTCCGTTAGTTTTAGTGTTCAGTACATGGAATGTTTATTTTCGTTTGCATACAGGAGTCCCATGTCATAGACAGGTGCCTAGTTTCAACTTCTGTAAGGATGATTTGATTTAGCAGACTTAATGTGTGTTAGATGTGTGATCTGTAAGCCAATGACTGTTTTTTTTTTTTGGTCGGAGTTAGTAGGGATCTACTATAATGTCATACAAATCTTTTTTTCACTAGTGCTTCTTGACTAAGCAGATGTTCTTGGCTTACATCAAAACAGTCATGCTGTCCTGTACAGTGCACTCATCCCTATGATCCCATGACATGTAGTCCTTACCATCTGCTTTGTTCTGTTTATTACTCTAGAGGTGATGATGCAGTCTTTATGGTGTGTTTTGGCATTTAACAGACATCTGTTAGAAACATTAAGGTTCTATTCTAGTATCCCACTTGCAGATATAGTATACACATAGACAGTTATCACTTAAACTGAATAGAAAATGAAATTATTCT
This sequence comes from Polypterus bichir lapradei, assembly GCA_026402145.1. Lineage (NCBI taxonomy): Eukaryota > Metazoa > Chordata > Cladistia > Polypteriformes > Polypteridae > Polypterus > Polypterus bichir. The sequence goes on from JANRMT010062831.1 coordinate 340,692, forward strand.
TTTATTTTTCACTATCATGAAGTTGGTGGTGGGTTTTATTTATTTCTTACTTTTTCTGTGCTCTAAGCTTTGAAATTGTTATGGGTAACTGTGTTACTGGTGATGGATGTTCCCATAGTAGAATGAGTGGCCAGTGTAAAAGGAGTATTAGCGATAGTGATTACTGTTAGGGCAGTAATCTTAAAGAAGCCCTAACTCCCACGATATTTAATCATGTCTACATTTCAAAGACTCCATTAATTGCTTGAAATGTATACATTTGAAGTTGTTATATGTTATAACTTTCCAAGGGGTTTAAGAAATTTTACTTATTTTCATTAGTATTTTGAATTTTTTTTGAAGAGTTCACGCTCATTTTTTAATTAATTTGTTTCGACAAACATTGAAAGGTCAAGTATGTAACCGTTGTCAAAAATGGTCTGTACTGTATTATTGTTACTTGATCTGTCATATTTTTCAGGTACCTCTTATTCTTGACCTTGAGTCTGCAATGCATCATTTGCTTAAACGGAGAGCTTCCAGACTTGTCCAGAGGCGGCAAGATGATATTAAAGATGAATCATCGGAATTTGCAAGTCATTCAAGTCAGTCCATCTTGAAGGTTTTTAATGTTTATTGAACAGTTTTGTACGTTTAAAAATCTCTTTAAGGTTTTTTTTTTCTCATGTAAAGGGTTTTCAGGAAAGAGCACTGTGATTCTGCTCTAGTGCTACATTTGATGCAATGGAATACATCTCATCCAGAGCTCATATTATGCTTCTGATAATTTTGTATAGATTTAAATTTTTTTTTACAAATTTAAGTTAACATGTGTGACACTAAAGAGAAATAACTAGACACTGCTGCAATTATGTAAAAAGATAGTATTTCCTATAGGTGGACAGATTTTTAAGCTTGTTAAGATGCCGTCCCAGTACTACATGTGCGTTTGACTCACATTTTTGCATGCAAAATGAGACATGCTTTAAACGTTTCAGTATTTACTTTTCTAGTAGTGTAATTTAATTTTGTAATTAGCTCTAACTGTTCGGAAAGGTTCCAGCTTAGTGTTTTATTTATTTTTGTTATTAAAAGGAAATTTAACCATCTTCTGTACACAATAGGGAGAAAAATAAGTAAAAACTATATGTTTTTATAGTTTTTGATAATTTTCTACATTTTTGAAGCCCTTTCCTTTTCACATCTTTGAGGTAATGTGAAATTGTGTGTCTGATTCTTTGGTAGGGAAAAGTACAAATTTTTGTAATTATTTGTTGCCTTTGTTGTTGTTTTCATGACATTTATGAAGCTTTCTGATAGCTCACATTTTCAATAGCTTGTATATCACGTAATCTTTTGTCAGTATGATTAGAAACTTTCATAGGAAACCATACCCAAATCATGTAATGGTATAAAAGTGTGATGAAGAACATATTGTATGTACATATATGCTGTCACAAGGACCTTATAACAAGAAAAATGTTTACCGGTACTTGTTTTTGTTGTTCATTCAGCTTTTGTTTTTTTTTTTCTCCCCACGGTTATTGCTTACGGACATCAAACCCATTTAAGCGTTGAAATTAATTTTCAGGATCTGACTTCTCCTATTAGGGGGATAGAAACATGTTGCATGTTGATCAGCACATGCAAAAATATCACCATACTCTGTACACGTGACAATTATGACCCAATAAACGTAAATAGATGGATGAGTATGTAAAGATATAATCATATTTATCAAAGAACATGTGGACGAAAACAATATACAGTAATCCCTCGCTATATCGCGCTTCGACTTTCGCGGCTTCACTCTATCGCGGATTTTAAATGTAAGCATATCTAAATATATATCACGGATTTTTCGCTGGTTCGCGGCTTTCTGCGGACAATGGGTCTTTTAATTTATGGTACATGCTTCCTCAGTTTGTTTGCCCAGTTGATTTCATACAAGGGACGCTATTGGCAGATGGCTTAGAAGCTACCCAATCAGAGCATGTATTACATATTAAATAAAACTCCTCAATGATATACGATATGTTTGCCGTG
>JANRMT010062831.1:389667-408426 GCA_026402145.1 Polypterus bichir lapradei
CTCTTACTTTTTTACCGTTCATCTAATGAATACACTGAGTATGGCTTTACCAAAACAATCATTGATCGCGAATAAAGTATCCATTATTCATGAAGCTTCAATAGGTGAATAGGTGATCTGTCTTTCTGCGTTAACCGCATGCGTTTTCATACGTCTCAAACTAAGGGGATGCGAGGTTAAAATAAATCAAGAAGCACGCGTACATACTTAGTGCATCCCCTCTCGGGGAATCGAACCTCGAACGCGGGCGCTACAGGCGAATGCTCTACGATTGCGCCACGGCGTGTGGTTTGCCTATTTGAGCGTAGCAGTTTAATTCGGTTTTTGTTCAGCACTCTTTGGAACTGTTGCTTTTTGTCTGCGCACTGCGTCAGTTCACGTGAGCCGCTGAATATGGTTTTATATATATGTCACTCGCTCGCTTCTAATTGTTTCGCTGCCTTCTTAATTATATAATGCATGTTTTCTAAAGCGCGTTTTGTAGCTCTTCCTGGTTTTCTACGTAATGCGTGATTACGTGAGAGGCGTGATGATGTCACACGAAACTCGGCCCCTCGAGCTGAACTCCATTACAGTAAATGGAGAAAAATAGCTTCTAGTTATGACCATTATGCGTAGAATTTCGAAATGAAACCTGCCCAACTTTTGTAAGTAAGCTGTAAGGAATGAGCCTGCCAAATTTCAGCCTTCTACCCACACGGGAAGTTGGAGAATTAGTGAGTCAGTCAGTGAGTGAGTGAGTGAGTCAGTCAGTCAGTGAGGGCTTTGCCTTTTATTAGTATAGATAACAGGAGGGACAGGTTTTGAAAATTAAAGTTCCAGGGTTTGTGACGTTTCAAAATTTTGATCAGTTTTAATCATCCATTACTGTTTAGTTTGATTTTAACCAACTAATGATGCAAATGTAAATCTTACCATAACAAATGTTACAAACTTGAGTGATCACCAGATTTACCAGTGATTCATCTGACATAAGACTTTTTAATCTGTTTTTGTAACAACATGCTTTTAAGAATTTGTTTAAATGACGATATCCCAAAATATCTTGGAATGAACTAATTCAATAGAACAGCTATAACAATATTTGCATTTTTATGTTTATTAACTAGTATTTTCCAGTTACTGAGTTGTCAGTTGTCAGAGAATAAATTTATAATGTGTTCATAGTAAGATAAAATAGGTAGTCCATGTTGATAGTATCCTTTATATGGTGAAACTCCTGTGAAGATTATAGAGTATTTTGAAGCTGTTGTTACTGTGATAGTGTGGCATAGTTTTTGTCAGGCATTATGTTATAGTGGTTAGGGCTCCATGACGAGGTCTGTGTTCTACTTGTAGAAACAAAAGAAATGGAACCAGTTGTATCTTAGATGTTGTATGCCACTTTGGATAAAGGTGTTGGCCAAATAAGTAAATGTATTAGAATATAAAATATATAAATACTATTACAGTGAAGGGCACAATGTTCGCTTTAATAGTGGGTGTATTTTAATAAAATGCTGTTGAATGGGATTTTGTATTTTTTGCTATGGAATCAAAAGGTATCAAGTAGTGTGAAATTTTACTGGTATTGCTTTTGAATACTAGAGTTCTGGTATTGTGACATCACTAGAATATAAAGTGCTAAGCTCAGCAGCTCAGTCTCAGAGACACAGACTCTGTGTTTGCTTTTGGATTCACAGTAATCTGACGTTTTGCTTAAGAAAAAAAGTAGGAAGTCAGAGCACTGTGCCAAAGAAAACCTCAAGTGAATGGGTTTTTAAGAAATCAGGATTTTTCCTTAATTACTCACCTTGTCCTGGTTTTGTGTGTGCATGTACACACACTCTTAGATGTGCAAGAAAATCAAGATCAATTAGTGGAAAATTCAGTTGCAACATTAAAGTAGACTGGCAAAGATCAGCAATGGTTTGCTTTGTTAAAACCTATCAAGGATGTACATTCTGTGAAAAATACTGTAGCCCTACTGGACTGTCTATACTGAAAAAGTGACAAGGCATATGTGAATGTAAATAATTATACAGAGTGCCCTGTGTTGTGTGCACTTTTCTCCAGGATCAGCTTCATTTCTTTGTGAGCTTTAAGTAAGCATGGTGCAAACGTGTGTATGGGTTTAAGAGTAGTACTTTTTTTTACAACAATAACAAAATGATAGTTTAAAAAAAATACTAAACCATTGTTCCTTACTCAGTTACATTTTTAAGGTTTCCTGTATTGTTTAAAAAAAGCTTGAAAGCATCTTTACATAATATTTAAATGTGATTATGTTGAATGCACTCAATCAGTTTGTGATTTTCCTGGTATTCACTATATTTACTACAGGTAATTATTTTTTATACTTTTAAGATAACATAAAAAAATTTGTAAATTTCATCTAGACCTCTTTCTTTTGCACAGCGTCTTTAAAATGTCTGTTAAAAAATAGTCATTTTTACATATTCTTGGGTGGCAAATGTAATTTTACTTACAGTGGTATAGAGAAACAATTGTATTTGTGAAAGTATATGGCTCCACTAGGCTTCATTAAGTATTACATATTTTAAACTATATATTGTAAGGAAATTAATTGCCTTTTTATTCATTGATTTTTATATTGATATATTTTTGCTGAAATTGTAATGAATGTAGTTGATTTTAATAATGTTTATTTCCTGCTGCACTTTTAATGGGGGTTATTTCATAAAATCATGTCATTAGATACAATTATATTTGATGGTGTTTGCTAAAAATTGTAATATTCCCAACTCTAGGACAGTAGACTTCTTCCTGGTGCTGGAGCAACAGAAATTGAATTGGCTAAACATATTACTACTTTTGGAGAGGTAATTCTTGTTAAATCATTATTAAGCAAGTAATGCTGTTTTCATTAATACCAAGTAATCTAAAGAAATGTTTTCATTTACTCTAGTCTTGTCCTGGGCTAGAACAGTATGCAATTAAAAAGTTTGCAGAGGCTTTTGAAGCAGTCCCTCGAGCTCTTGCTGAAAACTCTGGTGTGAAGAGTAATGAACTGATATCCAAATTATATGCTGTTCATCAAGAAGGAAATAAAAACATTGGATTTGATATTGAGGTAGGAATTTTAGTTTAACATATTTAGTAATGAATAAAAAAGTAGTGTTGCATAATTATTTATTAGTTGTAAAGGTCATGGAATTTTCAGTAGATTTAACAGTTGTTTCTAAAACCTGAAAAGTGTTTTGAGTCCTATAGAATAATTTGCATGTAATATAAGTACATTAAAGTATTACATTTTATCTTCAGTGCATTATGTAAAGGTACATTTCATTTGGGGTTTCTTTTCCCATATCCTTCTCTGCATTTTTCAGTTAAAATTAAATATTGATTAGCTCACTTTTCCTTGAAAATAATGTAACTTTTTTTTTAAACATACCTGAAATAATTTCCATTTAGATCTTTAAAACAAATTTAAAGCGCTCACAAAGGAGCAACTCATATTTTACAAAATAAGTCTCTTTGAATCAGTTGTACAGCAAAAACATTAAAATTCTTGCAGCAAAGCCTATACTTGGTATACTAATTACTATAGTTTACAAGGTATGCAGTTACTGTATGATGTAATATTTTTAATAAAAATAATTCCAGTTTAACGATTTGTAAATGATCACAGGTTCTCAGAGATTGTGTTGCTTTATAGGAAGGATTGACATTTGAAGTTCACCGTTGTTTCTTAAACGGTGGATGATGTCAGAACTTCGGTCACTCCAAGTCATGAATCACATTAGTACCAAATGGGAAAGGGTCGGGAACAGGTAATTCCAATTTAGAATAAATCGCAAATAAACATAAATAACATTTGTCAGATCTGCTTAATCTAAATCATATTTGCAGAATGCCAGAACCTACAAAGCTCAAGGCAAGAACCAGCCATATCCATCAGAGTCCATGCATGTACTCAGTCACCCTTGTGATCAATTGGAATCTCTCTTAAACCTAACTTGCATGTCCTTGAGAATGTGAGAAACACTGGAACACCCGCAGAAAATCTGCAGTAATAAAGACGAACATTCATAACTCCACACAGGCCATGAATGGATGGGGGATTTGAACCCCATGTGGCTGAATCCATGAAGTGATACAACATACCACTAAGCTACTTTGCCACCAGTAAACATAACACATCGAATAACACAATTTATTTGTAATTGTTTTCTCTGAAGAAAAAAAAATTGAATTATCTGTTAAGTGCTATAACTCAAAATAAGGCCATGTTTTTAATAACCTCCAGACATGTAGTCAGGTAAGTCGCGCACTTTTTTGAAAGCTTTTCAAATAGCATATACATGTCTGGGAAGGAAAATTATAGGGAGTGTGATATAAAAGAAAGGTATTTGTGCATTACAGCAATATGTACAACTGAAATATCTTTGCTTTAAATTATGTATATCACGGAAAGTGTGTTTTGACATAGAAGAAGACATACAGCCTCATGCAACAGCTACAGTTAGATTTTACTGTTTACTCTGGTATTTTATAATGTCGGTCATATAAGTCGAATGCAGAAAAGTCAAGCTACTGGTCCCAGAGATTGTGATATTAACAGCCACCTGAGAGAGTAACCACAGAGCAAACTGCATTTTTTTTATGTGGGTGTGGGTACACAGCACATGCTTCTAACCTCTTTCTTACTCTCTCTCTCGCCTACGTGACCACATAGTGATATCCAAACTATTCCGAAGCAACATTTGCACTGATTTATGTTTTTTGTATCTCACGCCCTCATACACCTTTATTGTAAGAGTATCCCTTATCTACGATGGAGCGTTCTATCAAAAGAAAATATGAAGCTGTTGTTATATTAAACATCGTTGAAGTAGCAAGAAAAATTGGTAACTGCGCTGCTGCAACAAAATTCGATGCGTCTAAGAAACTGATGCAAGATTGGAGGAGTCAAGAAGGTGTAAAAAAAAAAAAAAAAATTCAGTGTCGCATTTTTGAACGGGCGTATAAGTTGGGGTCTGGTTTTATGGTAGATTTTTTGGGTTTCAAAACCTGACTTGTGTGAGTATATACGGTAGACTGGATAAACTTTATTAATCCTATGGGGAAATTCAGATACATACAGCAGCAGAAACAAAAGAAATAAGGATACAGACTCACATAACAGATAATTAGGGCCCACGATTTACTGCGGCCCGCGGAATTTAACGCCACACCGCGGAATTTAGGGTTTTGCAGCGGTAAAACACCACGCCGCGGAATTAACCAAACTGCCGCGGAAAATACCAAATCTGAATGAAATCTCACCATTTGAGACATATTGATATTAGTATAATTAGTTTTGATTACTTCAAGTTCTTTCTTTAGCCTATTGCATCATCTCATTAATATCTCGTTCGTTGCTACTGAAATCGAACACAGTGGAGCTACAGTCCAGTTAAAGAAGCTGTCGGTGTTGCTGCAAAGTACTGATAAACTTAACGAGCTGAGAGCTGAACTTGAATTTGTATCTGTTCACTGCCAGCTGATGGCTGTCGATGTCTACAACAAAGTGTCTGTCTAACCTGAAATCGTCCGGATTTCTACTTGCAACCAGCAGCTGTGAAGATGCAAAGCACAATGCTGCTGCTAAACTGGAAGAATATTTTGTGGGTACCAAACAGCCGGCAATAGACCTATTCAGATCTGTGAGAATATTTGATCCACGACAGCTACCACTCTTATTGAAGAATTTTGCTGATCATGGACAATCAGTGCCAACAATGATGGCTGCAGCAGATGAATGGCAAGCTTATCTGGACATAGCATCTCGTGAAGTAATTCCAGCTGATATCACTGCTTTTTGGCGTGCCTTAGAGGACAGACTGCCGTGCATAGCAGCTCTTGCTAAAGTTTACATTGCGTTGCCTATCTCTTCTGTTGATGTGGAATGTTCGTTCTCAAAATATGGATCGGTGTTGTCACCACTGCGATATTCTCTGTCACAAGAAAACCTACGAGCTTATAGTGCTGTTTTCTTAAACAATAAACAATAACTTTAGAAACATTATTCGATAGTTTGTTGAGAATAATATTATGCCTACATATGTGTCAGCATCGTTTGCCTAAAGCAAATCTGTGGATTAAAATTTGCGGATGTGAACGATACCTATTTGATTAGTATTACGAATTATGATTGATTATTATTAAGGATTAAGAATAAGAAAAATTGCGTTTATTTTGGTAGGGTTGTGAATTAGTCTTATGGAGTTCTGGTATTGCATTTGCCACGCCGCAGAATTTATGATTTTTTGCCGTGGTAAATCGTGGGCCCTACAGATAATACTGTAGTGACGGATGGCACTGATGTCCCAGGAGGCTCTGCGGCGCTGCAGCTAAAAGTAAACCATTAATTATGATTTAATTTACGTTGTATTTTAAAAATAGTAAGTCATTGTCCAACCCGCTATATCCTAACACAGGGTCATGGGGTCTGCTGGAGCCAATCCCAGCCAATACAGGGTGCAAGGCAGGAACAAACCCCGGGCAGAGCGCCAGCCCACCATAGGGCACACACTAGGGACAATTTAGGATCGCCAATGTACCTAACCTGCATGTCTTTGCACTGTAATAGGAAACTCACGCAGACACGGGGAGAACATGCAAACTCCACGCAGGAAGGACCCGGGAAGTGAACCCAGGTTCTTGTGTTTAATGTTGAGTTATAGCTTTTGGTAATGGGAGTGTCTTATTAAAGTTTAAAGAGGAGGTTGGAGTTTGCCTACCACCACTAACCGATGCTGCCTAGTTGACTATTGCCGTTGTGTGTCTATGTGTCACAATATATTAAAAATTAGTTCATAAATGGTTGGCCTTTAAAATAAGGACATTAAGCCCCCGTTCCACTACTCAACTTTTCCTACTGATATTCAGTTACAGCTTTCACTTCCATAATCTTGTAGAATTAGAAGCAGTTGTGGTGCGCTCCAGTGAATGTTGTGTAGCTTGACATACCAGTTGAATCTGTAGTAATGAAGTTTGGCATCCTGTCTGGCTGGAAATCATGTAATTTGCTGGTGGCTTTAGTTATCAAATGAAAACCTTGTGCATGCCAGGAATAGGTTGAGTGGTGTCCATTTTGGCAAACTGTTAAGAAAATGGTAGAATATAGAAAATCGTAGAGTGCTATTTTAAGTGAAAAATTGTGAATTTAATTTACAACAGCAAGTAAACAAATTAACAAATTTTAACCTTAATGTTAGTTCCAGAGGCCAGTTAATTCTCAAAGTTTAATGTTTTGAAGCCTCTGGAATTGTTTAACACATACAGAGTTAACACTTTTTTCATTGTCTTTGTACATATCATTCAAGGAGTTCTATACAAGGAGCACAAATTTAAAAATTGTGATTAGTTTTAAAGAGTTGTATTCTGCAGTGAGCACAATATCTATGATTATTCTTTGGCTGATATATTTGTACCCTGATATTACCAGTTAGACTCTACTCATTAGCCTTCTTAGTTCCTGATGTGTAAATCCATAGAACTGAAATTACTTTTTCACATTAGAACAATATGGAAGAATTAAGTGGATAGGACTGGTGAGCTTTGCTGAGCTGCTTTTAAGGTCCCTAAAATCCACATGTTTACATCATTAGTTGGCAGCTTATTCCATGTATCTGTGGTTCTCTGTGTGAAGAAAAGTTACATAACTTTTTTGCAACATTTACCCTTAACAAGTTTAAATACCAATCATGTCACCTGTGCTTAAACCAAAAATATTTAGCTCCTTTAATCTTCCCTCATAGATAATTTCCTTCAGTCCTGGAATCAACCTAGATGCTGTTCTCTGCACCTACCCAAAAGCTTTTATGTTTTTTTTTTTTTTTTGTAGCCTGGAGACCAAAACTGTATACAGTAGTTGAGGTGAGGTCCAACCAGCATGGTATAAAGCTTGAGCATAATGTCATGATTTGTGGAGTACAACCTACTGTGTTATGTTAGCCTCCTAGAATTACCAAAGCCTACGAAAAAACTCATAATCCTGGCCCAGCTTAAATCCCTTCGTACTTCTCTGTAAGCGTCTTTTGTGTTCTAAATGTGTCGATAAGTACAAGCAGCCTGCTCTCCGCCGCCCCATCCGTTAATTTTCTAAGATAGGATCTTACGCAAAGAATTAGACAAAAGGTAGAACAAACTGTTGGTATCTACTCAGCACTGTTTATTTTGTAATAAAGTAATGGTTTTTTTATGCAAATTTTAATTCTCATAAATATACTAATGTTTTTAACCTATAGAATGAAGGAGCAGCCGTTAAAGATATGCTGGAATCTGGCATCTTTGATCCATACCTTGTAAAGCACTGGGGAATCAAACTGGCCACAAATGCAGCTGTAACTATACTTGGAGTAGACCAGGTGAAATTTTATTTTTCATTAACAGTAATGTCATTTTTCAGTATTTGTTATTTCTGATGCTAAATTCCGAATAGCTTGAATAAAATTATGCTATAACTGTCTTACCATTACCATTTTTTATGCTAATTATTAGATGGATAAGCCAGTAGTTGTTGCCAAAAACTACTATACTTAAAGGAAGTTTGGGTAAAGATACTTGAAGAGAGAAACCTGATAAATCTTATACATAAGTGATAAGTGTAATGCCAAAATGATGGTTAAATAAGTTATATGTACTTCTTATACGTGAAAGCTGGCGATTATTTAAAAGTGATATGTGGTATTCATTACTTGCATAGCAAAATAATATGCACAAAATCTGTCCGCTGGATGTATTTCTATATCTGTCATTTTACCTTTTCAGATTTTACAAAGGTCACACCAGAAGTTCTTTGGAATCAAAGTGATTGTTAGTTTAGTCAGGCAACCTTGCATATTTAATGGAACTTTATTGTGTCACTGGGTAGGTTGATTAATAGTCCTGTTAGTTTAGGGTGTACGTGAATTTTTAAAAGTATTATTTTTATTATTTTAAGAGATGTGTGAGTTTTTGCACATTTATCCTGTTTTCTCATGGTTTGTAGAACAGTGGTCTAATTTATAATCCAGCTGGGTACATCAACAGGAAACTTAGTACTAAAAATATAGAAAAATGATTATACCTTAAAATATCAAAATTTTCTTTTAAGGGTTATATAAAAATAACAAAAATACATTTATCATAGGGAATAATAAAATAACAGCATCTCTAAGCTCAGAAGGCTATGAGACTCAGACATGTGCGGATTCAAATTCAACTCTTATACTTTAAGGCTTGTTTTGATACCTAGGCACATGGGTAATTTACATGCATAATTTGACATGTGGCACATGGGGCCAGCCACACACAGGTAGGTGTTATATTAGGTATGTCAAGTGGGCAGTATTCATAATTTTCTCATTATGATCATCTATGCGGCACTGGAGAGAAAAATGTTGCCAAAGACACAGGGCAGATTTCCAGGAAAATATTCCATGAATAAATTTCCGGTGAATACAGCATATTTACAAACAAACCTTCTACTCGAAAATAGTAGGGAATCTTTGTCAATTTCATATATCAGCAAAAGATCCATTCCATCCATTCTTCCTCCATTACCAAGGAATGTATTATAGCAGTTTGAATTTACTGTTTTATCACTGTTTCCCTACCCAGCCCCATCCTTCCTGACTTAAAGCTGTATTTTTTAACAAGTGCCAACACTTGTATTCATGTCTCTACTCAGTTCTGGGCCCCCACCTTCTTACCATTAAAGAGAATAAAAGAAATAAAAAGACTTCAAAGATTTTTTTTTTTTTTTTTTTGCTGTAGGGTTGCCGGCAGTTCTCTTTTGAAATGTACTTAATCTCACTGAAACAATCAGTGTTCTATGTATTTTATCTGCCTGTATTATGCTTAGTTTATCACTAAATTAAATATACACTATAATGACTGTATGATTTTTTTTTTGTCTTTTTCTTTATAGATAATTATGGCAAAACCAGCAGGGGGGCCAAAAGCTCCACAAGCAAAGAAGGATTGGGATGAAGATCAAGAATAAGCATTTTTAGTGTCTTGTACATGTTTGCCTTTAATAGTTTGAAATGCTCATAACATTAAATTTATTGTGCTGTTGTCATTCTAAGTCTATTGCTCATTTGGCTTATTAAGAATGAAAGCAGCCTATCATTCTTCCTAGCTAACACTTGGAGTCAGTTGATTTCACTTACATGTTAATGTTAACTTAATACTGATTTTTCTTTGTCTCTGTGGGGGTCATATTCCCAAAGTGTACAACATATATTTTTTTTTTTTTTTAAACTAAATGCAGAGTTCAAATATGAATGTGTCCCAGTTACTTATTTACTGTGTATTTTGTGATTTTATTTTGTTTTCTCATTGTCACATGCTCATAAACACAAAATTTTTATAATATTTTGTAGTAGGGTTAATTGGTTCTAGTAAAAGCTAAATAAGATGAGCTCTGTAGCAGAGTCAAACAGATTACACACTCAAATTAGCACTCAAATTTCTGTCCAGTTCTTTCAAGGGTAAATTTTAATATTTATTTCATGAGTAGCATTACATGGTAAACTTTAAAATGAGGAAGGAAGAATACTACTATCAGCAAGTAATACATTAAGACAATGTTTAGACTTGACAATTTAAAATTTTTAATATGGTACCCACCACACTGAAAGTACTTGGGAGATTTTGCTTATTACAAAAGCAGTTCTAATTTGAGATGAAAAGTGCTTTTATCTGGCAGTTGACAAATACAGACATAATTTCTGTGCAACATTATTTAAGTACAGTGCTATTCAAATTGAAAGAGCAGATTTCAAAAATGTATTTCAAACAATCTGTATAAGACAGCAACACATTCCGCACATCACTGAATAGAGGATATATAAAAAATAGGTTTTTCTCAAATTTGTGGAGGAATCAATGAAGGTTAACCTTTTTTATGATTATTTTTTTCATGTACAAAGGCCTTTACGGTATGAATAATTTTGTAATTTTGTTTTCTACTGCTTAAAAAAAATCACAAACTGAAAATCAATATTCAGACATCACTTTTAAAAGGCTATAAATAAATATTAATTTCAAAGCATGTGGTGACTGAAGAACAGTCCTCAGTTTATGCTGAGAAAACCCTTTTTTGAATTATTAAAATATCTTTATTGGTTCAGGAGATATTTGATATCTTGCAAAGGCTTCCAAATGTTAAAAATGGTGATGGCTGCCATTTTTGAAGGTGGTTAGCAGGCAGCAGGGGAGGGGAAGAATTTTTTTTTTTTTAGTTATTTTTAGTCATCAATCAACCAATAAATGGTCAAGGTTTAATTTTTTTTTTAAAACAAGCAGCACACTACCTAGGTGAACCTCCATGGAATTTACCCAATGGTATTAACGACTGTCAAAATATGTAATTTTTAATGTTATTGGTTCGTGTGTAGTTAATAAAGAATAGTTCAACATTAATACTTGTCACTGCAAACAAGTCAAGATTATTTTAATAGCATTTTTTACTTTAACTGTATTCAGTCAATGGTTAATATTGATTTATCTGGAAGCATTTAAATAGTTGCATTTAAGTAAGTAAGTGGATAGATGGAATTAATCAATTTTAAGAAGTAAACACAAAAGGAAATTGCAAGGAGTAACAACACCATAGTGTCTGACTGGTTTAGTTTCTGTGCTTTTTTAAGATGGAGGAATTAGCACAGGTGGGTTTCAGGGTAGGTTAAGAATGACGTTGAGTGTCCTTAAGTGACTCTTCTAGGCTGAGGGTAGAAGCAACGGAAAGTTAACCAACAAAGCATACTTTCTCTCTGTCATAAGTCCCTACAGTTAGCACTGGAATTATTTATCTTTCATTCCTTACAACTCATAAAGTCTATATTTAAAAAGTCACTGATTATGTCTGAAAACACTCCTGCTGAATTGATCTGCTACTTGTTTAAATTTATAGCCCTGATCTTGTGTTGTCGTTGATTGAAGCACTGTGGTGGAGTAGCCTCTGTCTGTTGAGGTAAGAAAAGGCATACTCTGCATAATAAAGGATCTTAGCGAGACCGGGTCCCCTTCATAGGTTGTTTTGTAATACATGCTCCATGTAACACATTGAAGATTTCAGTCTGCCTTGATTCAGAACTTGGGCCTTTGGCATTTTTGAGTGGATATAGCTTAGTGGTGGGTGCAGCATTGCAGCCTCTCTACCTCTGCCAGTGTTAATTTCTGAAAAGTTTTGCATAAGAATGACACTGTCACTGCGGAGGGAGCTGGAAGCAGGTGGCTCTCTCGATGGATGCAGACAAGTCTGGGTTTTTAGTATGTATTTTGCAGCAGTAGCTAAGGCATGGTCACAACACTTGCATTCTCACCCTTAACTTAGGCCTTTTGTTTTAGATAGCTGAGATATAGTGGTGTACACAGTGGCAGGTTCCTCTTTGTATCTGCCCTTTTGTTAGGGGTGGTTTAGGTGGACATTTTTCACTCATTTGATTCATGTTGGTTATGTTGATTGTGTTGCAAAGGAACTTTAGCTGCTGATGCAATCTTTATCTCATTCCCTATATATTTTTCTGCTCAGACTACAGAAAAGAGATTTTGCACACACAAAATGTTACCCCCAACCACACATGTGCATTCACTCCTGGACACACTCCTCCCATTATTCTTACAATACACACGTCCGTTCAAACCTGTCATTTACATCTATCCAGATTGAAGAATTGTGTTTTATAATTTTAAAGAAGCAAACGCAACCATTTAAATTAACATTTTACCTCTTGAATATCCACTGTGGTGGTATTAATTCACATTTTTTGTTTTATTAATTAACCAGGAAGTAATATTCAACAACAACTTTTATTTATATAGCACATTTTCATACAAATAATGTAGCTCAAAGTGCTTTACATGATGAAGAAATAGAGGCGGAAAAAAAGACAAAGTAAGAATTAAAATAAGACAACACTAATTAACAGAATAAAAGTAAGGTCTGATGGCCAGGGAGGACAGAAAAAAAAAAACTCCAGACAGCTGGAGAAAAAAATAAAATCTGCAGGGGTTCCAGGCCATGAGACCGCCCAGCCCCCTCTAGGCATTCTACCTAACATAAATGATCAGTTCTCATGGAAGAATTTGATGATGACGGTCATGTGGACTTCTGGCCTTTAATCCATCAATGTGGGGACATCACAGTGCTTTGATTAGGTGGTGGTGGTGGCGCAGATCGCCACCACAGAAAACCAGAAAAAGAACAGGAGAGAGAGTAGGGGTTAGTACGGGTTTTGGAGCCACCATGAACAGTAAAGATAATTAATTGAATATACAGAGCATTAGGATTAAACTAAAACAAAGCTATGAGAGAGCCATGTTAAAGTAATGTGTGTTTAGGAGGTTTTTTTTTCTTTTTAAAGTGCTCCACTGTATTGGCTTGGTGAATTTCTATTGGCAGGCTATTTTAGATTTTAAGTGCATAACAGCAGAAGGCCACCTCACCACTTTTTTAAGTTTAGTTCTTGGAATTCTAAGCAGACACTCATTTGAAGATCTAAGGTTTCGATTTGGAGTGTAAGGTGTAAGACATTCTGAAATATAAGATGGAGCGAGATGATTTAATGATTCAACACTCAGAATGCAAGTTCCCTATCAAAGTAAGAAAACTAGCAAAAATATCTGTCAAACTGTCTTAAAAGGAAAGTTAATGCCACAATGGACCAAAAAGTATGTTACTTTAATGCCTTTGCAAGCTCATTAACCCAACAAGCAACAAGTGTTTCTTACATGTTGTGTTGATCCTGGCTAAGCACAATAAAGCCTTCACTTTGATGTGGAGGTATTTATAGAGTGCATTATGGCTATTTTATTGGAAGTCACTAGTGAGATCAATGGATTCACTTGCTGAATCTATAAAATAGGTACTTAGTCAGCTGCCACTGTTACGCCCCTACAAAAGGGAAGTGATTTATCAATCAAGCTCAGCAGTGTCTGTATAATGACTGAGTTTAACCGGAAGAGCACCCCCATATGTGTGACAGACCACCCCAATCCATTACTTAATTGATCAATGTAGTGCTGCCAAGCTGATTTTTCTCACACAAATCTTTGGTTGTCAACATTCGGAACTTTAACCAGCTAAAGGCCTTGTACATGAATTCATACTGCACTAATGTATCCATTTAGCTTTGTATAATACTTTTGACTATTTTTAAACCTAAAATACAGTACCTTTTTACATAAATATGAGTTCTCTCAGTCTCCGGTACTGTACATTGTGTTCTTGTCTTTGCAGAAGTGACGGGCAACACAAGCATGGTGCAGCTTGAAAACCACTTTTCTAGCACACACACTCTAGAGTGGATTCATTTGACTCAATATCCAACCCAGTCTGTGATCTCTTTCTAGTCATAAAAGAAGCTTTAAACATGTACTTATCTGGTTTTTTAATGATTAGCTGGGGTATGAGGGAGCATCAGTGTGGTTAGGGTAGGGAGTTTTTGAGGCTTAAGCTCCTGATCATCGTGAGTTCTCCCCTTTACATGATCTCTGGGCATCTAGTACTTGCATGACAATCTATGGGGCACCCCACTTCCTCCCTTCAACCATGCTAAAATATCAAGGGGAGATCCCCTTTTCAAAATGCGAGAGGTAAGCTCCCAGTAACTGTTGAAGTTAGCAATATCCCTGTGGGTGGGACACATACAATACACTCAACCTTATCTGTCCAGAGAGGCAGTCTGTTTTGTTTTTTCTTCATTCTTTCAGTTTTGCCATTTATCTGTTCATTTGAGTACAACTCTTGGCCACTCAACAGACCAGTGCTGTCCATGTTGTCTGATCTCTCATGGCTTCTTTCAGGTCTGCAATGTTGAGTGAATTACAAGCATGATGTTCTTGTTGAGTGACCTGATCTGCATGATGTGACCAAAGTAGGAGAGCTTTTGCTTTGATATCTTGACCTCCAGTTAGAATTTCTGTTTGATCTGTT
Organism: Polypterus bichir lapradei; assembly: GCA_026402145.1. Taxonomy (NCBI): domain Eukaryota; kingdom Metazoa; phylum Chordata; class Cladistia; order Polypteriformes; family Polypteridae; genus Polypterus; species Polypterus bichir. The sequence goes on from JANRMT010062831.1 coordinate 404,579, forward strand.
CCAAAACTACTTGCTTTCTTTAGTCTGGCTGTCAACTGAATATGTAGCAGACAACTCCAGCACCACAGCTCAAAAGCACCTGTCTGTCTTTATCAGCATCCAGGTTTTGCAGCTATTCGTTGTTACTGGGAAAACGATCACATGAACCAATCTGCCAGATGGCTTTGCTTTTCCATATGATGGTTATACTGACCATCACATTTCTTCCAAGTGCCGTCTCTTGGTCTCAGGGATGGAATCACCATCGCCATCAATTTTAGAGCCAAGAAAGATTAAATTTTCGACTGCTTCAATTTCTTCATTGTTGATCTTGATATTGATTCTTTCTTTTATTGCAATTTTCATGATCTTTGTTTTCTTGATATTCAGTGCAACATTTTCACATCGTTATCAGATGTTCAAGATCCTTCTTGTTTTCAGCCAGCAGGGTAATATCATCAGCATACTGGAGGTTTTTGAAAACTGCCGGTGACAGGATGCATCCTTGTCATGTGGCCTTTTTGATCTTGAACCAATCCATGTCTCCATATGGTGTTCAGACTGTAGCTTCTTGATCTTGATAGAACAATCTTATGAGCTAGGTCAGGTGTAGTGGTGTGCACATTTCCTTAAAGGATGGCCAGAGCTTGTTGTGGTCAAGAACACGAAATGCCTTAACATAATCTATGAATCACATGTATAGGTCTTTCTGATACTCTGTTTTCTTCCATGATAAAAGGTTGGCAATGTGACCTTAAGTCTCTCTGCTTTTCCTGAAGCCAGCTTGTACATCTGGTATTTCCCTATCAACAATTGTACCCAGACATTGTTGGATGATCTCTTCAGAAGGATTTTGCTTGTGTGTGGTATCACAGCAATGGTGCAGAAATTCAAACATTACTTTGTGTCTCCCTTCTTTGGAATTGGGATGAATACAGATCTTTTCCATTCTTTTGGCCACTCACACATGCTCCATAGGTGTTGACATAGCACCGTTAATGCTGCAGCTGGTATACCATTGACTTCAGGTAATTGCTTCATTGCCCTCATGAGTTCTTCCTCTAGTATCTTATTCTACACCGATTTAATTCTGATGTTTGTTTTTTTTTTTTTTTTTTTTTTTTCCATATAACTTATTTGTGTATTCTTTTCACCAATTGCATATTGCTTGCTGCTCATGTAATTTCTGTCCATTGTTCCCTCGAACTGTTGCTTTCTGAGCCATAAATGTTGACTGTGCCCTCTTCTCATTGGTGAAGAGTTCCCGTGTGTAAACTTTTTATGCTTCCTTCCTCCATCTTCTGACACTGTTTATTCCAACAGCTTTGTTTATCTTTTCTGGCCTCTCTTTGGAATTCTGCATTTAGCCTTCTGAAATTTTCTCCGTTTCCAGTAGCTTTAGCCGCCTTTTTCTCTGCTTTGATGTGGATAGCCCATCCATCCATCCATCCATCCATTATCCAACCCGCTATATCCTAACTACAGGGTCACGGGGATCTGCTGGAGCCAATCCCAGCCAACACAGGACGCAAGGCAGGAAACAAACCCCGAGCAGGGTGTCAGCCCACCGCAGGGCACACACACACACCAAGCACACACTAGGGACAATTTAGAATTGCCAATGCACCTAACCTGCATTTCTTTCGACTGTGGGAGGAAACCCACACAGACACAGGAAGAACATGCAAACTCCACGAAGGGAGGACCCGAGAAGCGAACCCGGGTCTCCTAACTGCGAGGCAGCAGCGCTACCACTGTACCTCTGATATGCTGATAGTCAAATCAGAAATCATTGGATTGATTTCAGTGGTCTCTTGTATGGTGCATATTCAAAGGTTGTTTTGATAACACAAGCTTTCACTTCTTCCCACAGCTCATCTGGACGCCTTTCTTCCATAGGGAGGAGGTCAAATCTGTTCTTTATTTCAACTTTATAGATGTGGCTGTTGTCTGTACCTAATTTCTTTGTGGCTACCATTTGGTTGGTATTTCAGAATCTGAGTTTGACTGTGGCTACCAACAGTTGGTGATCTGATCCACCAGTAATAGGGTGAAGTATGTCTTCACTGCCAAGACTGAACTCTGTTTCTTCTGATACAGGATGTACCTGTAGTCTCTCTGGTTTCTGTGTTCTGCACTTGGTGATGTCCAGTGTACAGCTGCCTTTTGGTTTGTTCGAACCAAGTGTTGGTGACATTAGCTAATGTACTTCAGCCTCCTCCTTGCTCATCCCCAGTCGCATTTCATGAACCTTCAAGCCTGAGGGTCCCACTTTCCAGTACTATGTAGGAGTCATTATTGAGTCATTGATCTATAGAATATTTTGGCAGAATACTAGGGTAGGTTGCCAGGTTCTTTCAGCATTTCCATTTAATTTGCATAGCTCTGCAAACAAACGGTGGACTTGGCTGACAAAACCAATAAGAAAGCTTTGTGCTTTTTTGACATTTCTGATTTTAGAGAAATGTAAAATTTAAACAAATTACATGTTTTGTACTATGCATGACTGTGCTTTTTAAGAATAAATTCAAATTATTTTAATGCTTACATTTATCAGGGTTCCTTGTGTGCTCCAGGGTGCACCTGCACGGGATTTTGATAGCTCTTATATTTGCCTAACAGTTGCCTGAGTACTACTATGAATTTTTCCTGCTTGTTTAAACTTGTAAAAAACTTGTTTAAACATACATACAACATTTGAACTCATTAACTTAGTCACTCAGTCATTATCCAACCCGTTATATCCTAACAAATGGTCACAGGGGTCTGCTAAGGGGGGTTGATGAGGTAGTTGGAGTGAGGCGCACCTGAATATGTACAAACCGGATTCCAAAAAAGTTGTGACACTATACAAATCGTGAATAAAAACTGAATGCAATGATGTGGAGGTGCCAACTTCTAATATTTTATTCAGAATAGAACATAAATCACGGAACAAAAGTTTAAACTGAGAAAATGTATCATTTTAAGGGAAAAATATGTTGATTCAGAATTTCATGGTGTCAACAAATCCCAAAAAAGGTGGGACAAGGCCATTTTCACCACTGTGTGGCATCTCCCCTTCTTCTTACAACACTCAACAGACGTCTGGGGACCGAGGAGACCAGTTTCTTAAGTTTAGAAATAGGAATGCTCTCCCATTCTTGTCTAATACAGGCCTCCAACTGTTCAATCGTCTTGGGCCTTCTTTGTCGCACCTTCCTCTTTATGATGCGCCAAATGTTCTCTATAGGTGAAAGATCTGGACTGCAGACTGGCCATTTCAGTACCCGGATCCTTCTCCTACGCAGCCATGATGTTGTGATTGATGCAGAATGTGGTCTGGCATTATCTTGTTGAAAAATGCAGGGTCTTCCCTGAAAGAGATGACGTCTGGATGGGAGCATATGTTGTTCTAGAACCTGAATATATTTTTCTGCATTGATGGTGCCTTTCCAGACATGCAAGCTGCCCATGCCACACGCACTCATGCAACCCCATACCATCAGAGATGCAGGCTTCTGAACCGAGAGTTGATAACAACTTGGGTTGTCCTTGTCCTCTTTGGTCCGGATGACATGGCGTCCCAGATTTCCAAAAAGAACTTCGAATCGTGACTCGTCTGACCACAGAACAGTCTTCCATTTTGCCACACTCCATTTTAAATGATCCCTGGCCCAGTGACAATGCCTGAGCTTGTGGATCTTGCTTAGAAATGGCTTCTTCTTTGCACTGTAGAGTTTCAGCTGGCAACGGCGGATGGCACGGTGGATTGTGTTCACTGACAATGGTTTCTGGAAGTATTCCTGAGCCCATTCTGTGATTTCCTTTACAGTAGCATTCCTGTTTGTGGTGCAGTGTCGTTTAAGGGCCCGGAGATCACGGGCATC
>JANRMT010062831.1:459038-503451 GCA_026402145.1 Polypterus bichir lapradei
CGCCAATGCCTCTTAAACATCTTAGATTCACAGGTGACGATTTCAGTAGTGGACACTTTGATGTTTAGAAATGTTTAAACTCTCAAAAGCTGGATGTGAAGTTATCAATTAAACTGGTTGTATACTTACAATGCTTGACAGATGCCAAATGTCTCTTCAACACAAGTCCTACAAATACTGTCATAATTGAAACAAACAATGAAACTCAAACCGATTATGACAGCAGCAATCCAAGCTGTGAGATTTGAAACAAGATTACTGTTCACATGGCCAACTATACGTTGCATGCTCAAGAGTAAGCTCAGCGCACAGCTACAGCTTGGTCATATTACAACTGGAGGGCCGGACTGACAACGTGGCATACAAAGAGATCCTTAACAAATAATTATTGGTATATTTTCCCTCAGTTTTAAAAAAGGTTTAATTGTCTTCTTAATAAAAATTTTAAGGCAGTACTTCGCCGCTGCGAAGCACGGGTATTTTGCTAGTATATATATATATACAGTACATACATGTGTACATATATACACACAGAAATATACTATGGGGTGCCAAACAGGCAAATACATTGATTTTCTGAATATATAAAGTCGGCGTCAGAATATATAAAGTCAAAAGTTGAATATATAAAGTCATTCCCAAATATATAAAGTCAAAACTTGAATATATAAAGTCAGCGTCAGTATATATAAAGTCAAACTTGTTTCTGAATATATAAAGTCAAAACCTGAATATATAAAGTCAGCGTCGGAATTTATAAAGTCATTCCTGATTATATAAAGTCAACATCGGAGTATATAAACTCATTCTTGAATATATAAAGTCAAAGTCAAAATATATTGAATGAAACAACTCTGAACTGAACAAAGTTAACAATAACGCATTCAGAAAAATAAATTAAAAAAACACTGTTCGGTTAATGTTTTGAAAATGATGCATGTGCCCTGCCCAGGATTGGTTCCTGCCTTGCACCCAGTGTTGGCTGGAATTGGCTCCAGCAGACCCCCGTGACCCTGTGGTCGGATTCAACGGGTTGGGAATTGGATGCATATTCCAGCGCTGACTTTTTATATTCCGACGCTGACTTTATATATTCCAGGGCTGACTTTATATATTCCGACGCTGACTTTATATATTTAAGTTTTGACTTTATATATTCCAGCGCTGACTTTATATATTCAAGTTTTGACTTTATTTATTCCGATAGTGACTTTATATAATCAAGTTTTGACTTTATATATTCGGGAATGACTTTATATATACAAGTTTTGACTTTATATAGTTAAATTTAGTCATCATTGCATAAATTTTTCTTTACCATACAAATGTAAAGAGTAAATTCGCCTTACATTCCAACCAAAGATATTTGTGTCGACTAAATAGAACTTGAAAAGATATATTTTTTCGAATGTGATCACGCGATTCAGATCGAGTTGACGCGCACCGACGCATCGAGCCCGCGTGCTATTGTGGTTTTGCCTGCATGCCTCAATAAGTCACCCTCCCCTCGCTCTTACTTTTTTGCCGTTCATCTAATGAATACACTGAGTATGGCTTTACCAAAACAATCATTGATGGCGAATAAAGTATTCATTATTCATAAAGCTTCAATTGGTGATCTGTCTTTCTGCATTAACCGCATATTTTTTCATACGTCTCAAACCAAGGGGATGCGAGGGTAAAATGAATCGGGAAGCGCGCGTACATACTCAGTGCATACCCTCTCGGGAATCGAACTTTGGACGTCGGCAATAGAAGCGAAGCCTCTACCATTGCACCACGGCTTGTGGTTTGTCGAGTTGAGAGTATGTAGATCGAGGTATATATATACATATATATATATTCCTGTGCTTTGCAGCGGAGAAGTAGTGTGTTAAAAAAGTTATGAAAAAGAAAAGGGAACATTTTAAAAATAACGTAACATGATTGTCAATATACAGTAATTGTTTTATGAGTGTTGCTGTCATCAAGGATTTGATTATCATTATTTCTTTCAATCAGGTTCGTATTTGTAGGATGTGTTGTGTTCAAGTTACATTCCGTGTTTGTCAATCGTTGTAAAGATAACAGGTTTCATTCATCGATTCGTTTCTTACTGCATCAATAAACAGCTCGTCTTCCTCTTTATCTGAGACGTGACACACTGCATGCAAGGTTTTTTTTTTACACTGTCTTCCTTTAGCGGGACATTGACTTTTTCCACCGTGTGCTTTGTTTCTGCAGTAGCTGCACTTATGAATATGCTTGTATGTATCACATGCTTCATATTTTTTTGCTGCTTTCTCAATTGTGTAATTCGGTTTTTGTTCAGCGTTCTTTGGAACTGTTGCTTTTTGTCTGTGCACTGCGCCACGTGAGCCGCTCGGTGTACATGCATCGAAGTTTCCCAGCTGTGATGGTGCCATGTCGTGCTATGTCCATGGCTGTATCTAATGTTACCTAAGTCCCGGCACTTAAAACTTTCTCTCGCAGTTTCGCTGAGTTTGTGCCAGACACCACTCTGACTATCTCATCTTCCTCTGCATAAGCACAGTCCTTCACCCGTGAATATTTAGCGGCAGTGTTTCTATTGGATTGCCGCTGACGGACGGCCTTATATGGGCAGGCACTAAATTACGTGGGAGGCATAACTCCGCCTCCCACGGGCATCGAGCAGAAGTCTATTATAGTCTATGGACGAAAAAATAGGTTCCAGCTATGACCATTACGCGTAGAATTTCGAAATGAAACTGCCCAACTTTTGTAAGTAAGCTGTAAGGAATAAGCCTGCCAAATTTCAGCCTTCTACCCACACGGGAAGTTGGAGAATTAGTGATGAGTGAGTGAGTGAGTGAGTGAGTGAGTCAATGAGTCAGTGAGTCAGTGAGAGCTTTGCATTTTATTAGTATAGATGAGCATGTCCACCAGATCATGTCTGTAACTCTCCATTAGTGGTAGGTTGTTCCGATTGTTCCTGCATTTCTGCTTTAGAATCAAGTTTGTCGAGCTTTTGTAGGATTCTATCAAGTTCTGACCTTTCAAGTGTGACTGTCAATGAAGACACTGGTGCTGCAGCGCTTACCTGGGTTGATGAATCACATTTACTATCAAGAACGCGCACTGAAAAGTTTGCGGAACTCTGGATTCTGTGTGATCTCAATCTTGCAGTTGCATCTCTCTGAATTGATTAACAAACTGTCCATTAGGCTGACTTGCTAAAAAAACCCTTCGTATCAGTAAGCCATGCTGCTGTAGCACAACTAAATTGTTCCAAATCTTAGAGTCTTCTGCAAATGCTGTTTTCTGTTTTTAATTGCCTTTTCTGTACTTTCTATAGATATTATTATGACTTCAAAGCAATAAAGCGGAAGGCTAAGCGATGTGTAAGCAGCCAGCTAAGACTCCAGATCAGGCAAAACGTGGTGTAGGAGCAGATAAGATAGTAAGAAATTAACAAGCAGCAGATATTCACTAAGCAGGTTGTATTTATTTATTTGCTTTAGATTGAGCAGTTCTTAGCGGTCCGGAGGTAGAACAGTTATGTGGGCAAAAGCATAAAAAATTATTAATACAGTGTACATGTATACAGTGAATGCATACAGTGTGAGTGGAGAGATTTTACTTAAGGAATAAGGGGAGACCAAAGTTAGAAAAACAGAGAAAAGTAAGCCTCATAGAAGGACAAACAGCAGGTAGCTGAAATGGAGAATAGTACAGGTGTTTAAGGGGACAGAAGGTGTAAAATTGCTGTAACAGTTGCATTTTTAGATGATGGCTTGGTGAGCCAGTTGTCTATGAGAGCTACAGTGCATCCGGAAAGTATTCGCAGCGCATCACTTTTTCCACATTTTGTTATGTTACAGCCTTATTCCAAATTGGAATGGATTAAATTCATTTTTTTCCTCAGAATTCTAAACAGAACACCCCATAATGACAACGTGAAAAAAGTTTACTTGAGGTTTTTGCAAATTTATTAAAAATAAAAAAATTGAGAAAGGACATGTACAGAAGTATTCACAGCTTTTGCCATGAACCAAACCCGAGTCATCTTGCACATCAAAGCACAGAAAGCTTTCTCAAAAGCAGCATATGGTCCACAAGGTCAGAGTTTCTTATTGAAGCCAGAACATAAGTAGCCAAAAAGACCAGATCAGCTAAACGATTCACTTTCTAAAGATGATCTAGAGATTAAAATCTGTGCAGTTAACTTGACAAGAATAGAGGAGGTTACCGGGCCTATCAATAAACTAATCACCTACCTTTCAGAATGGCTATGCTTGCAGAAAGCAGTGGCTTGGTTCCTCAAGTTTAAAGGCATACTGCTGCACTTAAAAACTGAAAGAAAAACATTTGACAGTCAGTCAATCTGGAAGTAATCCAGTAGAACAAAAACACTCATCACAGAGCTCATGAAAAAGTAGAAACTGACTTTAAAACCAAACCTGATTTCTTCAGAAAACTTGGCTTAAGCCAAAACAGAGCTTATCATCCTCAGTCAACAGCAAGAATTTCCAGAAGAATTAAAGGCTTTAAAGAAAAATGCTTGCATAAAAAGAACAGTCAAATCTTCAAACTTGACCCAGTCATACTGAGTGTTAGAGGAAGACTCAACAAAGGTGCAATGCTAGATGAAGCTAAACATCCTGCACTTCTTCACAAGCATTCACATATTGCATCCCTTATATTTGAACGTTATGGGTACAATTAAATGCTTGCATGGGCTAAATCCATCCATTATCCAACCATCCATCCATTTTCCAACCTGCTGAATCCGAAAACAGGGTCACGGGGGTCTGCTGGAAAAAAATCCCAGCCAACACAGGGCGCAAAGCAGGAACCAATCCCGGGCAGGGTGCCAACCCACTGCAACCATCCATTATCCAGCCCGCTATATCCTAACTACAGGGTCACTGGGTTCTGCTGGAGACAATCCCAGTCAACATAGGACACAAGGCTGGAAAAAACCCCAGGCAGGGCGCCTGTCCACTGCAGGGCACACACATCCATCCACACACCCACACACCAGGAACAATTTAGAATCGCCAGTGCACCTAACCTGCATGTCTTTGGATTGTGGGAGGAAACCGGAGCACCCGGAGGAAGCCCACGCTGACACGGGAAGACCATGCAAACTCCACGTAGGGAGGACCCGGGAAGCAAATCCACTGTGCCACTGTGCCACCCATGGGCTACATGAAGCAATTAAAAATCTTGACCAAGAGAATAAACAGCAATGCTATGGTGAAGAAAGAAATCAAAAGTACCATTAGCATCTCAGCAAAGTGGAGTATGGGAGAGACAAATTAGAAGCATAAAAGAAAGATTCTAAACTCAATACTCAACCAACAAACACTCGATGATGAAAGTCTCCAAACAGTGACGTGTGAAGTGGAATCAATCATCAATAACAGACCTCTCACAAAGACATCAAATGACCCAAATGATTTGGAGGCACTCTCACCCAATCACTTGCTGTTTTTGAAAACACAACCCAGTATGCCTCCTGGACTCTTTTCTAAAAATGACCAGTACACTCAAAGACCCTGGAACAAGTTCAATACATGGCCGATTTGTTTTGGAAAAGATGGCCTAAAGACCATTTGCCAATACTTCAAGAACTTCGAAAATGGCTAGCACCGAGAAGAAATTTTGAACCAGGACACATTGTTTTATTTGTAGATGATGGTGCACCTTGCAATTCCTGGGTAAAGAGTCATATCATCAAGACAATGCCAGATGCCAAAGGGTCAGAAGAGTTTGTGTGCAGAGAAAAACCAGCACACTGGAAAGACCTATTAATAAACTGTGTCTGCTTCAAGAAACAGCCAAGGTTTGAAATAAGAAATCTTTAAATGTTTGTTTACAGTTAAATTACTAGCTACTCAGAGTATAAGAATAATTTATGGCTCTTTTGAAGTAAAATATATTAATGGTCTCTGCTCCTGCATAAACAATTAGGGGCCGGAAGCCATTCTTAGAAAGTTAACGCTTTAAGTTAAACTTACTGTACATTAGTGTTTGCTTAAGTAGAATAGAATACAATTTGCTTTCATAGCTATAGAATAGGGCACAGCTGTAATACAGTGTGTTAATTAAGTCAGTGTATTGTGGAATAGGCTCATAGCATGGCTGAAAGACCCATTGCAGTTTTTAAATGGGATAGGCATACAGTTTTCTGACCATTTACAAATGGTTCAACTCAAGAGCGGCGTTTGGGGGGTGGCAAGTTGGGCAACTGCCCCAGGTCCCATGCCTAAGGGGACACCACTTTTGAGGTCCGCATGTCCTGTTTAAGCAGATTTGTCAAGTTATATTGTCCAGTATATATATATCTGAGATGCTTCTAAGAGGAGCCCTTTTAAAATCCCTCTTCAAGGTCAAATTCCGTACATGTACAGTACGTCTTTGAAAACATTCCATAGTCCAAATATTAATGCACAGATACATGTATCGCTAATGATAACTGGCTGAAATGACATCAACATGAGTTATGACTATGACATCCTGGATATCGAGACTTAGAGTATAGTTGCAATTTAGGTACTTTCTAGAAGAGGCCCTGCTAATTTCCGCATGACACTGCATTGCATTTCACACTGTTGTGGTATTGTCATGAATTATGAATTGCACTTTTTTTAAGAGATAATATCATTATATTTTGAAAATGTCCGTGTGTTATCTTTAGCTAAATACTGTAATTTGAAAATCCGGTGTATGTTAACATTATTTTTATTAAATTTGCACGCAAGTTTATACAGTCCACACATACCGTGTTTGATGTAACCGGCCAAGCGTGTGTTTGGTCAGCCCTAGGCCCCACACACCCCTAAGTCCACTTCTGGTTCAATTGTATGAGCAAACGTAAAGAATGAAACAAGATATTTAAGCTTTAAACAGAACTTTTCTTTTCTTTGCTATATCATTTATTTCTCTAATTTTGTGTGAACTGTTTTACCTTGAATTTTTACTAAAGCTTTTAAAAACAAAGATATTTTGTCTGTGGAATCATTTCAATGTGTCAAGGTATTGTCAGAATCCCATGAAGCAAACTAAAGCTGCAGAACTTTGGTAATTTTAGGTAAATTCAGCTACAAATGTTTTACAGTGCATCCAGAAAGTATTCACAGCGCATCACTTTTTCCACATTTTGTTATGTTACAGCCTTATTCCAAAATGCATTAAATTCATTTTTTCCTCAGAATTCTACACACAACATCGCATAATGACAACGTGAAAAAAGTTTACTTGAGATTTTTGCAAATTTATTAAAAATAAAAAAATTGAGAAAGCACATATACATAAGTATTCACAGCCTTCGCCATGAAGCTCAAAATTGAGCTCAGGTGCATCCTGTTTCCCCTGATCATCCTTGAGATGTTTCTGCAGCTTATTTGGAGTCCACCTGTGGTAAATTCAGTTGATTGGACATGATTTGGAAAGGCACACACCTGTCTATATAAGGTCCCACAGTTGACAGTTCATGTCAGAGCACAAACCAAGCATGAAGTCAAAAGAATTGTCTGTAGACCTCCGAGACAGGATTGTCTCGAGACACAAATCTGGGGAAGGTTACAGAAAAATTTCTGCTGCTTTGAAGGTCCCAATGAGCACAGTGGCCTCCATCATCCGTAAGTGGAAGAAGTTCGAAATCACCAGGACTCTTCCTAGAGCTGGCTGGCCATCTAAACTGAGCAATCGGGGCAGAAGGGCTTTAGTCAGGGAGGTGACCAGGAACCCGATGGTCACACTCTGTCACAGCTCCAGAGGTCCTCTGTGGAGAGAGGAGAACCTTCCAGAAGGACAACCATCTATGCCGCCATCCACCAATCAGGCCTGTATGGTAGAGTGGCCAAACGGAAGCCATTCCTTAGTAAAAGGCACATGGCAGCCCGCCTGGAGTTTGCCAAAAGGCACCTGAAGGATTCTCAGACCATGAGAAACAAAATTCTCTGGTCTGATGAGACAAAGATTGAACTCTTTGGTGTGAATGCCAGGCATCACGTTTGGAGGAAACCAGGCACCGCTCATCACCAGGCCAATACCATCCCTACAGTGCAGCATGTTGGTGGCAGCATCATGCTGTGGGGATGTTTTTCAGCGGCAGGAACTGGGAGACTAGTCAGGATATAGGGAAAGATGACTGCAGCAATGTACAGAGACATCCTGGATGAAAACCTGCCCCAGAGCGCTCCTGACCTCAGACTGGGGCAACGGTTCATCTTTCAGTAGGACAACGACCCCTAAGCACATAGCCAAGATATCAAAGGAGTGGCTTCAGAACAACTCTGTGAATGTCAATGAGTGGCCCAGCCAGAGCCCAGACTTGAATCCGATTGAACATCTCTGGAGAGATCTTAAAATGGCTGTGCACCAACGCTTTTCATCCAACCTGATGGAGCTTGCGAGGTGCTGCAAAGAGGAATGGGCGAAACTGGCCAAGGATAGGTGTGCCAAGCTTGTGACATCATATTCAAAAAGACCTGAGGCTGTAATTGCTGCCAAAGGTGCATCGACAAAGTATTGAGCAAAGGCTGTGAATACTTCTGTACATGTGACTTCTCAGTTTTTTTATTTTTAATAAATTTGCAAAAACCTCAAGTAAACTTTTTTCATGTTGTCATTATGGGGTGTTGTGTGTAGAATTCTGAGGAAAAAAATTAATTTAATCAATTTTGGAATAAGGCTGTAACATAACAAAATGTGGAAAAAGTGATGCACTGTGAATACTTTCCGGATGCACTGTACATGTAGTGCAGGACACTACGAGGTGTGGTGGTACAATATCAAGAGGACTGAGAGCAGGTTTAAGGATGTCAATAGTACTTTTTAACTGTGAAAGTGAGACAAGATCAGAAGATTCCAAGACAATGCCATGATTAACAGAAGGAAGTTCATAGCAAGTTGGAACAATACCACAGTGGATTGTATCAATTTTACTGACAAAGATTGAAAGAAACTGCTATAGAAGAGAAACATTTCTATATTAGCATAAATAGCATATTAACATAAATAGCCATGAAAAGTAATTAAAAGCTTCTAAAAAATTAGATTAATCATAAATCAGAATGTTAAGCAAATAAGATAGGTCAAGCAAATAGTTAACTAAAAAATCAGGCATATTGCATTTTCTAGTAAAAAAGGAAGATTACCAGTAAGGATAGAATAGGACAAGAATGACGCACAGAAACTACCCGAGGACAGGATAAGGAGGAATGAGAACACCTGTGTTCAAGGCTGGGAAGCTGAGGAACAATACCACAGACAAAATGGCTCTGATAGGCACGTAACAAACCAGGTGGGTTGGTGAATCAGCAAAAGGCTTTTGCAAGGTCACAATGATTTAATGCATGAAAGAAAAATTAATATTTTCAGGCACTAGCAAATATATTAGAAATTAACTTTAGCATAAAATTAAGGCAAATCAAGCATGCCAAGGAAATGATTAAATAAAAGCATATAACATATTTCTTTTTAATTAAAGCTTAGCTTCAGGCCACCATTATAGCATAGTTTGAAAGGCTTAGAAAAGGAAATGACACCATAAAAGCCCAAAGATGGAAAAAGGAAAACATCTACCCGGCCAAAGACCAATGAGAAATAAGCAAAGCAGAACCTAGAGATGAACAATGGACATTAAGAACAGGTGCAGAATGAGCTAATTGAACAAGGTCAAAGTGATAAGAAATGATATATAAAGTTTTCGGTTTTGAACTGCTCCTGGCTCAGCTCAATTTGGCCGTACTGGGTTGAGTCCGTGTTGTTGTTTGTGTTGTTTTATTGCAATAAATCTTTTAAACTCTGTTTGCCTATCCCGAGTCCTAATAACCTTCATTTTCAGGTAAAAAGCCTTCTGATGACAATTTTCGCCACGACACTGCTCACATGAAAGAACAGTACTATTTATTCCCATCACAAAAGCAGGGTGAATGGCCGCATTAATTGAATTAAATAAGACCCTAGAATTCTTAGAATGACGGGATACTAAATCAGTGAAGAAATCATGTTTAGCTTTCTTAACTGCAACCTGGAAGTTGAATGGAGAAGTCCTAAAAATCTGTTTAGAAACAATCAGCCCATCTTTTTTCCAACACCGTTCCGTAGTTCGACAGGCGCAGCTTAGCGGTTGCGTAGTTTCATTTAGCCAGAAAGCAGGTCTTCCCTTATTACAGCGTATCTTGAGTGGAGCAATTGAGTCTAAAACCATTTTACAAGAAGAATTAAATTCTAAAACAGTATCATCGATACCATGATACTGAACATGTACATCAAGACTAGAAAATATGGTTTTAAAATCCGATATAATAGAAGAATTTAAAAAGCGTGAACAGCGTGGAGTACAAGTAGGAACGTCATCAGTAATATTTAAATCCATCATTATAGAAAAGTGATCAGTAAAAGAAACATCGCATAAATCAATATTATTACCTGAAATATCACGTGTAAGAACGATGTCAAGGGTGTGACCGAGAGAGTGAGTTGGCGTATTAATATGCTGGATAAAATCGAAGTCCAATAGTGATAAAAAGTCATTAAAAAAAGGTTTCGATTGACAACAAACTTGAATGTTAAAATCACCAACACTTTGTCATGGGAGAGGGTGATATCAGCCAGGAGATCAGAAAATTCAGAAATGAAGATATCATTAATTACAGGAGGTCTATAAACCACAGCAAACAGCAAAGAAAGGGAGCTGCACACTTCGGAAAGTTGCAGTTCGAAGCTACTAAACGGACCCCTTGTAAGGCTCTGACACAAGAACATACTTTTAAAAACAGTGGCAATGCCCCAACCATGACGAGTCAGCCAAAGAGAGTTTAAAAATGAATAACCCGATGGTATCAAGTCAGTAAAACATGAAGAGTCAGCATTTACAATCCAGGTCTCAGTGATGAACAAGAGATCCTGTTTATCTGAGATAATATAGTCTTGCAGAATAAAAGTTTTATTACACACTGATCTCACGTACAAGATAGCAGCCTTGACAGAAGTAGAAAAGCTTGTTGCGGGACTAGCAAAGGTTAGCATGCGAAGATTAGCAGTGTTTACTCCCCGAGAGCACACCGAGGAAGAGTGATGTCGCCTTGAGATGAAGAAATTAAATCCGGTACCCAGCGCCCATGGACCAGGGATGGAGTCCTGTGCAGGAGACTTCTGTGCAGGGGAGTTCTGCGACTTGAGCCAGCGTTGTTTAACAGCAATACCGGCTCTTCTTCCACGGTGGCGGCGGGTACGTTTGTGTCTCCGAGAGGCATTCAGCTCACTGATACAGGTGAACACCGGCGTCCAGGTGATGTCAGGAGATGAATAAAACAAAAGTGGAGGTTCACATAATATCCTATTAGGAATCATGATCACAGGACAGTGGCTGCTGAGATAAACTAATGCATAAAAATGAAGTTTAAAACATAGATTAGCGAGACGAGCAGACAGCCAGCCTGTCGGCGCCATC
Organism: Polypterus bichir lapradei; assembly: GCA_026402145.1. Taxonomy (NCBI): domain Eukaryota; kingdom Metazoa; phylum Chordata; class Cladistia; order Polypteriformes; family Polypteridae; genus Polypterus; species Polypterus bichir. The sequence continues at coordinate 470,467 of JANRMT010062831.1, forward strand.
TTCAGTATTTAAGAATTTGATAATAATTTCTAAGAGCAGATCTGCATGGATATGGCACAATAAATCAACCCTGCGGCTTCTGGCCGAGTAAGCAGCCCTTTTATTGAATCCACAATTTAGTTCATCCAGAGCAGTGGCTTCGTGATGACAGGGTGTGTCTTTATAGAACAGTCCAGCTGAAAATTGTGTTTTCAGGGTCTCATCTCCGTAATTTAGTACGGCTTCAATAAACACTCGATAACAGTTATCAGAGCAGATAACAGAGCAGACTGATCAATCTGTACTGGACGGGATATCCACCTGACTGAACAGAAAATCAATCGGGTAGTTTACAAGGGCAACGCGTAAATTTGCGGCCAGATTTGTTCCATCATTTTTATTTATTTTAAAGCTTAGGTAGAGGAGTGTATTTTTAAGGTCCAGGCATTGATCATTTCCGACAATCGAAAACTCAAGTGGAGCACTTTCTGACAATGCTGTGAGAGGCGGAACTTCGACATAATAGTTTTTTTTTCAATGCTGGTTTGTGTTGGTGCAAGCTAAAATACGTCCAGTTCCGATTTTGCACATTCATCTGACGCACAGTGTACAATACCCATGTTTAGAATATATCACCAGCATTTTACTTAGTTGGGGATCTTCTCTTCGCTGACTTTGTTTTTACTTTGACAGAGTATCAACATTTTTTTCTCTTTGCTCTCTTCCTGGGCGGTGCATGTGGCCCCAGCAGTGCTAGATGTGGAGTGCGTCTTTTTCTTTTGACACCTCTCTTTATAACAATCATAGCCGAACCTTCTTGTTGGGGTGTTGCAACTTTAATCATTACAGCACTTGCCACGTGACTCATAACATCATTGGCAAAGCTTTTCGCTGCAGACTTTACATGAGGTTTAGCAATTTCTAGCCCTCACCTAAACAGAGGTACTGCTTTTCTGAAGAGAGCTTTAAAAATACCACCAATACCACCAATGGACAGGGAGACCATGAAACCCTGGTAGATCATTGCCAGCTTGTGTCTTGTAATAAGCTGCGTAGGTGCGTGGATCTCCGTAGTTTTTTGTTACAAGCTTATTTAAAAATTGATACATCTTGCTGGACAAAAATGCAACTTAGCTATTACCTTACCGTACTGGAAAGGAACTGGTTTATTCTGATCTGTCTTTATTTCAATTCTTATAGTATTGAAGCCTTGCACAGCAAGGGGTATGTAGTGTGGCTTTTCAAAAATATGGTGACATTTGCACCGTCTTCACTTTTTATGTTTACACATCTCAGTAATGGTGCATGTGCATCTCCAACAAGCTGTGGTTCGGTAATATCTATATACAGCCGATATCAGCCGAGTTAGGTGACTGTTCGGATGATGTCTCTGGATCAAACCCCAGAATGTAAGCCAGCTCCCCAGTCACTTGGAGCAAAATGTTTTTATCACCAATGTGGCGAACGGTTCTACTGGCAGGACTGTATCTAAGCATTGACTTAGGTGATGTTGGGTTGGTATTAATGATATGATTCATTTCCAACAACAATGCTTCTGTATTCCTGAAATAGCCTTTGTTTAAAGTGTATGTACAATTTGTTGATCTTGTTTCCTCATTCATTAATGTAAATTGTGCTTCCTAGGTGATGGAATTGAATGTTTTTGGGTAAGTCACTTCCACCAATGCCACTTTCCAGTCTCTGGACAGTTCTATTGTCTTGGCTAGCTGAATGGTGAATGATGCTATTTTGTTGTTGGGAAAAGTCCCAGCTGATGAATTACTTGGCAGTGTCACATAAAATCCATTTCTGACTTCAGACATTTTTTCTTGCTTTCTCAACTCCTTATGTCTTTCACTTCTGAAGTCTTGACCCAGCTGTTAAATTTCTTGTCCCAACCAAGCCATTTTACCAACACATGCTTGTTTCTACCACGCCCACAAGTGGCTAGAATTTTCTGGATGCGGTACACCTTGTTAGCATCGGGGTTTATTTTTTGTAACTCTTCTGCATAAAATGTCCTTTGAATTTCATCACCTGCATAATCTTTTAGTTTATATACAGGTTTGAGTCATTTAAGGTAGTCCACAATAATAAATATTTCATCTGTAAATGACTGCTCATAGCCTTTTTTGAATACACCTTTTAATTTTGAAACTTTGATATCATCACCTATTTTCAAAGTGCACGGAGTAGATTTTCTTTGCTCATCCCTGCCATAGACTGTTTTCCAAACACTCAGATCATTTCCTGGAGTCAAATCTACAGGTCTCGTTTTAATCGTGGTGTGAAAGCTGTGGTTATAACTCTGGAGGAAGTCTGACAGGATATCTATATACCGAAAACTATTTGCATATGTAAAATATTTCCACATTTTGGACTTTAAGGTACTATTGAATCATTCTACTATGGTGGCCTTACATCACTGTTCATGACAAAATGTACAATATTGTTCTGTTAAGTAGTTTTTGTACCAAGGTGTTATGAAATTCTTTGCCTTGGTCTGTCTGTAGCTTCTTAGGACCACTACTCTTTCTAAAGATCAAACTAAACCCCCGAGAAACTTCTTTCCCTGTCTTGGCCTTTAATGGCACAGCCCAAGCATATTTTGAGAGCACATCGATACACGCAAGGATAAATTTATATCCATCACTGAATATTGAGTAACAAGACATCTCTACCAAATATGCTTGCGACTGGTCATCAACCGTTGAAACAATTGTTCTGTTTCTCTTGAACCTCAGCAGTGCTGGTTTCTGCACACTGTAAGTATATTGTCCACTCATCCATTCCAACACGTTTTTTTGCTTGACATTTTCCCAGCGACTTGACACATTTCTCAAGCAGTTTTTATTACCACCAGAACTGCCAGGCTCCATGAGTGTGTAATAGATTCTCTCTAAAGCCTAATTGTACATCCTCTCTCTGGGTCTGTCACTCATGCTCTCTGTACTCTCTCTGTACATACAGGTGCTGTACACACTTGGAGTAGGATGCCTTCTCCGCTCCCTTTGCTGACTTACCTTTGCCTCCTTACAGGTCCCCAAAGGTCAACCTCGGCTTACAAAGATGACCACCCCTTTTCGGACCATGGACAAGATTGGCTGAGCAATTCCATTCGGACGACAGACAAAATGCCCGATGCCTGTCAAACCACCCCACAACAGGTATAGACCAGAGGGTGGGACATACACCTGTCAAAATCTTTTTGATAAGATAATGGTGCCGTTTTATACTACTCACCGTGTGCCAAACAGTGTAAATTTACAATGCTATACAGCAGAGGTGCCCAATGCATCGACTGTGATTGACCGGTAGATTGGAAAGGTAGTGCAGGTAGATTGCGTTGAATTCAAAATAAAATTTTTAAATATTAGTCTATCATATATCCTCCCTATGGCATTTGCCACTTGATTGACATACAGAGCGGCCAGTCTGAGATCACTTCTCTTCTAACACACTGGTCATCCTGCATGCACAATCAAACGTGCGAGCTACTGCAAAACTCCGGCTGTGATCTAGTTAGCCTTCCAATTTATATCGACTAAGGAAGGGATTTAAAAAAAAATTTGTTTGGGGAGGGTATGGGCTGGATGTGGAATTGGAAGAGGATTTTCTTTTCTCACAATGTCATAATCGAAGTGCGTTTGTCTGATCTGTCAATCTATCATTGCTATTCCAAAAGGAAAATGTGGAAAGGCACTTTCGAACTGTTCATAAAAACTACGAAACTGACTTCCTTCCGAAAAGCGATCTGAGAAAGAGAAAGGAGAGAGAACTAAAATCGCAGTTAATCGGACAGCCGTCATTTTTCACTTGGCTGAATTCAAAAGCAAAGGCATACACACCAAAGCATCGTTCCGGGTGAGTCACTCGATCATTAAGCATAAGAAGTCCTTCCAAGATGGAGAGATGATAAAAGATGCCTTTGTTGAGGCAGATGGCTAGGGAGAAATTCCTGCTGAGATTTCAAGACCCCTGGCCTTGTCATTAAACATGCAGAATACAAGCAACTTAATAACGATCAATGGCCGCTAGACTTGGCATTTTTTTTCCGATCTGATCAACATGTTGAATGAGCTTAATTTACAGCTGCAAGGAAAAGAGAAAACCATGGTCAATATGATTAGCTCAGTTAATGATTTCAAACAAAAAATGCAACATCTGTCCTCAAAGCTGCAGCGCCTTTATTTGGGGAACATCCAAAACCTCGCGTCAGAGCTGGAGACGCAATAGAAGGCGTGTGCGGAACTTGACAGCATTCGCTACACAGAGACTTTGACAGACAGTTTCAAGACTCAGCTTTACTTGAGCCAATTGCAACATTTAAGCGCTATCCATTTAGGGAAGATGTTGAGGGTGATTCAACCGCATCAAAAATTACAACACTGTTTCATCTAAAACTCCTCTACAGTGGATGGATGACATTCAGCTGAAGTCTGGGGCTCTTGGACAGTTTTGGAACTTACTCACAGAGGAAAAGTACCCAAACATGAGAAAATGTGGTAAGTCCTAGACTGCATTATACGGCTCTACTTATTTATGCGAGTCAGCCTTTTCCCACATGAAGATTATTAAATCCAAATACTGTAGTGACCATAAATGTATTGAATTGTTATTGTGCCATAAAGGTTATTCAGTTATGCAAGGTACGACAACATATATTTTATGTATAAAGTATACTCAGTATACTCAGTATACATATATAGCATTTTTAATGTAGGTAGATATTTTAAAAGTATATCGCAAGCCGAAAAAGTGTGGGCACCCCTGCTATATGGTATGACATCTAAACTTGGCGCAATGATAACTCACAGATGGGAGCACAAAAGAAAGATGATTCCAGTGTTGGAATAATCTAATTACATTGTTAGAGAGATTGAAAGCAGTTGTAATTTCTCCTAGGCCAAAATGGAAGATATGGTAAAATTATTACAAGCTATTCAGAAACGAGGTGTATGGAATCAATTAAAGGCAAAATTAAATGAATGGCCAACAGGTCAGAATTGCAGGAATTGCTTTCCAATGATGGGTTATTGAGGTAAGGTCACGTGGTCCTCCTTGGTGACAGAATGCTACAGTTTGTGCTCGTTACTCTACTCCAAACAGAGTTCCTCACAATTTTTCCTAAATATTTTTAAAAAGGAGTTACTTACCTGTCATTGGAGAGATGTTTTACCAGGACAGAGATATCATATTCTAATTCTAATTATTTCTACTTCTGTGTTTAACTCACCCTAGAAATCATAGAATTCAACTCTAGATCCTGCTGACAATATTGAGTCCTATTAAGAGCTGTAAGACCTCACCTCCTTGAGCACGTCACTACTTTAAATGCCACCATGCAGACTTACCTTCACAAATATCACAGCTGAATTATCTTTGTCTAAGGACCAACAAGCAAAAATAATTAAAAGATTTTGCAGCACAGCGGACTACAGTGCCTTGCCATGCCTCTGACATAAAGATATTCTGTGATGAAGTCATATCTCTGAAAACTAATCGTGTTGATTAAAAAGGTAATGCTTGCAGAGACAATTTAATACTTATGGGTCTAAAGGAGGGCAATGAAAAAGACAACCCAATTCTCTTTCTCTCTTGAATATGGCCCTTCCTAATGTCAACCTCAGCTCACCTGCACATTTTCAATTCTATTGTTTTGTACCGTTTGTTAAATACGGGGAGCCAGTTTCAGTTGGGATTTTGTGGGTTATCTCTGTTGTTAAGGACAGATTGATGTGGAGTATGGAACGGTATGTTGAGCCTACTGGCTTTTGGATGTATGGGTCAGTGTACTTGTCAACTGCCAATACCACTATTTTTCTTCTTTTATTCATTATATTTCTGTTTTCTCATTCACTCTATTTTCCATCCCATTTGTTTCCTATGTCTTGATGACTATGGCTAAATTAATTGAATATAGACTCATTATTTTGAAATGAGAGTCCCAAAGCACTAAATGGTTCCAAGAGCACTTCCAAAAATTGAAAACAGAGGATCATCTTCTTCCATATCTTTCTGTCCTCTGCATCTTGTTCTGTTACACCTATCATGTGCATGGCCTCTCTCACCAAATCCAAATACCTCATCTTAGGCCTTCCTCTTTTCCTCTTACCTGGCAGCTCTATGTTTAACATCCTTTTCCCAATATACTCAGCATCTCTCCTCTGCACATGACCAAACCAATGCAATCTCACCTCTCCTACTTGGTCTCCCAACTGTCCAACTTGAGCTGACCCTCTAATGTACTAATTTCTAATCCTGTCCATCCTCGTCACACCCAGTGCACATCTTAGCATCTTTAACTCTGCTACCTCCAGCTCTGTCTCCTGCTTTATGGTCAGTGCCATCGTCTCCAATCCATATAACATAGCTGGTCTCACTACCGTCCTGTAGACCTTCCCTTTCACTTTTGCTGATATACATCTGTCGCAGTTACTCTTGACACTCTTCTCCACCCATTCCACCCTACATGCACTCTCTTTTTCACTTCTCTTCCACACTACCAATTACTCTGTACTGTTGATCCCAACTATTTAAGCTCATCCACCTTTGCAACTCTACTCCTTGCATCCTCACCATTCCACTGACCTCCCTCATTTACACACATGTATTCTGTCTTGTTCCTACTGACCTTCATTCCTCTGCTCTCTACAACATATCTCCACCTCTCCAGGGTCTCCTCAACCTGCTCCCTACTATCGCTACAGATCACAATGTCATCAGCAAATATCATAGTCCACCGGGACTCCTGTCTAATCTCGTCTGTCAACCTGTCCATCACCATTGCAAATAAGAAAGGACTCAGATGTAACAAACCTCCACCTTAAATGCATCTGTCACTCCTACCACAGACCTCACCATGGTCACACTTCCCTCGTACATATCCTGTAAAACTCTTACATACTTTTCTGCCACCCCCGACTTCCTGAAACAATACCACAGCTCCTCTCAAGGTGCCCTGTCATATGCTTTCTCCAGGTCCACAAATATGCAATGCAACTCTTTCTGGCCTTATCTATACTTCTCCATCAACATCCTCAGAGCAAACATCACATCTGTGGTGCTCTTTCTTGCCATGAAACCATACTGCTGCTCACTATCATTACCTCACTTCTTAACCTAGCTTCCACTACTCTTTCTCATAACTTCATGCTGTGGCTCATCAACTTTACCCCCCTGTAGTTACTACAGTCCTGCACATCCCCCTTAGTCTTAAATATCAGCACCAGTACACTTCTTCTCTACTACTCAGACATCCTCTCACTTTCCAAGATTCCATTAAACAATCTGGTTAAAAACTCCACTGCCATCTCTCCTAAACACCTCCATGCTTCCACAGCTATGTCTTCTGGACCAACGGCTTTTCCATTTTTCATTCTCTTCATAGCTGTCCTTACTTCCTCCTTGCTAATCTGTTGCACTTCCTGATTCACTATCTCCATATCATCCAACCTTCTCTCTCTCTCATTCTCTTCATTCATCAACCTCTCAAAGTACTCTTTCCATCTACTCAACACACTCTCCTCACTTGTGAGCATGCTTCCATCTTTATTCTTTATCACCCTAACCTGCTGCACATCTTTCCCAGCTCGGTCCCTCTGTCTAGCCAATCGGTACAGGTCCTTTTCTCCCTAGTGTCCAACCTCTCATACAACTCATCATATGCCTTTTCCTTAGCCTTTGCCACCTCTCTCTTCACCTTGTGCCTTATCTCCTTGTACTCTTGTCAACTTTCTGCATCTCTCTGACTATCCCACCTCTTCTTTGCCATCCTCTTCCTCTGTATACACTCCTGTATTTCCTCATTCCACCACCAGGTTCCTATTTCCTCCTTCCTCTTTCCAGATGTCACGCCAAGCACCCGTCTTGCTCTCACCCATCTGCTGTAGTTGCACAACTGTCTGGTAACTCTACTGCCACACAGTGCCTGTCTAACCTCCCTACACTCAACTTTTCAGTCTTCCTTTTTCAACTTTCACCATTTGATCCTTGGCTCTGCCCTCACTCTCTTCTTGATCTCCAACGTCATCCTACAGACTACCATCATATGCTGCATCATATGCTGCTTAACTACTCTTTCCCCTGCCACTACTTTGCTGTCTTCAATCTCCTTCAGATTGACTCTTCTGCATAACATGTAATCTACCTGTGTGCATCTTCCTCCACTCTTGTACATAACCCTATGTTCCTTCCTCTTCTTAAAATACGTATTCACCACAGCCATGTCCATCATTTTGGCAAAATCCACTATCCTCTGACCTTCTTCATTCCTCTCCTTGACACCATACCAACACATAACCTCCTCATCTCCACTGTTCCCTTCACCAACATGTCCATTGAAATCTGTTGCAATCACCACTTTCTGTCCCTTGGGCACACTGTTCATCACTTCATCCAACTCACTCCAAAAATCTTCTTTCTCATCCATCGCAGGGGCATATGCACCACAACATTCATCATCACACCTCCAATTCTGCAGCTTCATAATCATCACTCTGTCGGACACTCTTTTCACCTCCAAAACACTCTTGACATACTGTTCCTTCAGAATAATCCCTACCTCATTTCTCCTCCCATCCACACCATGATACAACCTTCCTTCTCTCCATCATATCTACTAAATCTCTCCCCTTACCAGTCATACTGCCAACAATCAAAGTTCCTGCCCTCAGTTCCACTCTCTTTACCTTCCTCCTCTCCTCTTTCCTCCGGACATGTCTCCCCCCTCTTCTTCTCCTTCTTTGGCCAACAGTAGCCCAATAAGTGAACCAAATAAGGCAACTAAGATGATGATAAAAAATGTTGCTGGAGCAATATTGCTTCATCAGCAATAACTAATTTCTCATTAAGTAAGTGGATTGGAATAAAAAATCTGCAGCCATTGCAGGCCTTCAGGACCGATGTTGCTGATCCCTGCCTCATTTGAACCTGAAGTAATTTTAACAGTAAGTGGAAAACTGGACCCATTTCAAGTGGACACGGGTTTCCCAAAATCCACCATTAAGGCAGCTGATAGAAGCTTTAGTCTTAGGCAGGGTGTAGTGAATAGGGGAATGCTATAACTGAAAGCTGAGATGGTGTATTCCTAATGATAATAGTCTCAATAGGGGACTTGAAACTATTTACCAAAGGTGGGATAGAAAAGATCACACTGCACCTATTTTTGTTAGTGATGATGGTTGTGCTGTATTTAACTAGCACATTTATACAGGAAACAATGTTTATTTTTAATAATGCAAAAACAAGAATGGAAAGATATAGGGAAATATGTCCTGGAAGAGACAGAGTTTTTAATGTTTTAAAAGCACAGTGGTAATTGGTGGTCACTATGTTCTGCACCATATAAGAAATGTCAATGCCTATATATTTGAATAAATTTGTCATGGGGGGGATAGAAGAAAGGATAGGGAAGTATTGCCAAAGGTAGATCACAAGGAGAAAGGCAGATTTGAACTAGTTAATTTTGTTAATCTGAAACAACTTTCAGAATATTGCAACATTAGAATAATTGTGACAAAAAAAAAACAATCCTATTCACTTAATTTTTCCCATGTAATACTGGATTGAATTTTGAATATTCCCAAAGTTCTTGATAACTTATTCAATGGTTCTTTGTGTAATGAAAAATGTTCTAATATTTGTGCAAAATCTACCTTTGACCAGTTTCCATCTGTGTTCTTGCTGAATTTATTTTGAAGTAACCTCTGGGATCCACTTATACTAATTTCCGTCACTATTATAAACAATTCAATCATGTCATCTCTTAATCTCTGCTTGCTTAAACTATCTACTATAATAAAAGTAAAACATGTAGGAAACAAGCAAGGAAAAAAGCAGAAAAACAGGAACTCAGCATGCTCAACATTTCCCCAGCCACACAGGCTCCACAAAATCCTAAAAAGACTCCCAATTTCAATCCCAATCCCCAAAAACCCTGACACAAACCAGAACAAAATATACCAGTCACATATTCCCCACCTAGCCCACTCTCCAAAGCACCTGCTAAAATATCCCAAGGAAGTTATTTTCAGAATTCACAGTTGCAAAGCCCGCCCCATAAAAATATCTTATCTAACATAACCTCACCAATTGTACTAGCAAAACTTCAAAAACAGTTGGGGCTTTGATAGTAATGAAAATTACTCCAAACTGTCAGATTATTTTCATATATTAATTGTAAACTTTTTAATATTACCTATTAAAACTGTGGGAAACAGATAATTTCTGGAGGATGAACATGCCAGAATAACCAGTCCAGTGAACAAAGTACTCTGGTGTTAGAGAAACAGTTGTGCTTTGTTGGCGTCTTCATCTATTTTAACTGAGCAGTAGCTGACGTCAGGAAAACTATGACACCTTGAATGAATAAAGCTTGTGAAATGAAGCTGCAACCATTTCTTTTCTATATGACTCATTTCAGGTTAACCCATGTTTTTAGCAAATGTGATTTATGATTACTGGAAGCAATTTCTTAAAGCTATTTTCAATTTGTAGGCTACCATCACATTTTGTTTATAATGGTTACTACCTACATTTCTACCTTTTGGCTTCTTATGGTGATTCTAATCTGGTCTTATCTTTTTTTAGAATATACAGTTGTTATAATCAGTTTGTTATAATATTAAGTTTAATGTCACTGTCTCTACTGTATGCACACTGCTATGGATTCATTCATACAGGCAGACCAAGTATGGTACACAGGGACTAAGCTGCATTTAGAAACCATTAGCTTAGCAGTTTGGAGAATGGGACAAACAGCAGTGTGAGCATTGTACTATTCCTGAGATGAAACTGAATCTTTACTTTCCTTGTTTGGAGACCAGAGAGGGCCCTGCACGTGGAGAAGACAGTATAAGTACATGGAACAAGCAGTCAAACCCTTTGAAGCTGTCGGGCGGAAGATTATGTCATCCGTCCGGAAAATCCTTTCAGTGTGGTGACGAAAGATGGCAGACTGCGTAGATCAAGACTCCCACACCTTGATAGAGTCTGTCATAAGCTTCCCGTCTGTAGCCGCGTAAAACTGTCAGTAAAGTAAGCTAAAGTATATCTTTTTCTCTCATGTGATCTTTGTACCGCCGTAATCACGATGGGAGGGATATCGCCTTTACTGTCATATTTCTATATTTTTCGGTTACTTAACATGCCACAATTTCAAAAGAACACAATTCCGGAGAGCTAATGCCTCCTAAGGAAACAACAGTGCATCCGGAAAGTATTCACAGCGCATCACTTTTTCCACATTTTGTTATGTTACAGCCTTATTCTAAAATGGATTAAATTCATTTTTTTCCTCAGAATTCTACACACAACACCCCATAATGACAATGTGAAAAAAGTTTACTTGAGGTTTTTGCAAATTTATTAAAAATAAAAAAAACTGAGAAATCACATGTACATAAGTATTCACAGACTTTGCTCAATACTTTGTCGATGCACCTTTGGCAGCAATTACAGCCTCAAGTCTTTTTGAATATGATGCCACAAGCTTGGCACACCTACCCTTGGCCAGTTTCGCCCATTCCTCTTTGCAGCACCTCGCAAGCTCCATCAGGTTGGATGGGAAGCGTCAGTGCACAGCCATTTTAAGATCTCACCAGAGATGTTCAATCGGATTCAAGTCTGGGCTCTGGCTGGGCCACTCAAGGACATTCACAGAGTTTTCCTGAAGCCACTCCTTTGATATCTTGGCTATGTGCTTAGGGTCATTGTCCTGCTGAAAGATGAACCGTCGCCCCAGTCTGAGGTCAGGAGCGCTCTGGGGCAGGTTTTCATCCAGGATGTCTCTGTACATTGCTGCAGTCATCTTTCCCTATATCCTGACTAGTCTCCCAGTTCCTGCCACTGAAAAACATCCCCACAGCATGATGCTGCCACCACCATGCTTCACTGTAGGGATGGTGTTGGCCTGGTGATGAGCGGTGCCTGGTTACCTCCAAACATGACACCTGGAATTCACACCAAAGAGTTCAATCTTTGTCTCATCAGACCAGAGAATTTTGTTTCTCATGGTCTGAGAGTCCTTCAGGTGCCTTTTGCCAAACTCCAGGCAGGCTGCCATGTGCCTTTTACTAAGGAGTGGCTTCCGTCTGGCCAATCTACCATACAGGCCTGATTGGTGGATGGCTGCAGAGATAGTTGTCCTTCTGGATGGTTCTCCTCTCTCCACAGAGGACCTCTGGAGCTCTGACAGAGTGACCATCAGGTTCTTGATCACCTCCCTGACCTTCTCTCCCGATCACTCAGTTTAGATGGCCGGCCAGCTCTAGGAAGAGTCCTGGTGGTTTCTTAACTTCTTCCACTTACGGATGATGGAGGCCACTGTGCTCATTGGGACCTTCAAAGCAGCAGAAATTTTTCTGTAACCTTCCCCAGATTTGTGCCTCAAGACAATCCTGTCTCGGAGGTCTACAGACAACTCCTTTGACTTCATGCTTGGTTTGTGCTCTGATATGAACTGTCAACTGTGGGACCATGCTGTATATAGACAGGTGTGTGCCTTTCCAAATCATGTCCAATCAACTGAATTTACCACAGGTGGACTCCAATTAAGCTGTAGAAACATCTCAAGGATGATCAGGGGGAACAGGATGCACCTGAGCTCAATTTTGAGCTTCATGGCATAGGCCGTGAATACTTATGTACATGTGCTTTCTCAATTTTTTTAATAAATTTGCAAAAACCTCAAGTAAACTTTTTTCATGCTGTCATTAATGGGGTGTTGTGTGTACTGTAGAATTATGAGGAAAAAAATTAATTTAATCTATTTTGGATTAAGGCTGTAACATAACAAAATGTGGAAAAAGTGATGCACTGTGAATACTTTCCAGATGCTCTGTATATAAATATATTTTTGTCAGTGACCTTCTCTCCCCACTTTCTTTACACCATCTATCTCCTACAAGAATTGTATAGTTTCTGAAGTGATCAGCATCCCATGACCTTTGGCATCAGATGTCCACTGTTGATACTCTGTCCTCGGGCTGGAAATAAATGGAATGGGAAAGCAGTTATGTAAGCATATACAAGACTGAGCTGATTAAACAATATTATCTACAAATTATTATTACAAAGAACTGTTATCTACCTGCTGAACTAATTGTTAACACAGAAAAGCTGCAGCTGTCCTCACTGATATAAACACAGGATGGGTTTAGAAATGGACAGTGGTGTCGGGTGGTGAGTGGCTTTAGTGGCCTAAACCCCTAATCTCTGGGGCTCAGCAACCTGATCTTCAGTCCCAAATATACAAGAAACAAAAGATGCAAGCCTGTGATCTTCTTTCCATTTGTGTACCATTTGTATTCCTGTTATACAAAAAATCAAGTTCCTTTCCAAATCTTATTTATATAATTTTAATTACTATGCTATTAACCAATATGGGTAAATGGGAAACTTCAGCTGATTTTCTCCTTTAATAGTGAAATATTGATACTGATTTTATACTTGTATTGATCACTTTGTATTACCGTATACTTCCAATTGCTAATTAGTGAATACTACTCTATTGGGCATACTTTCAAAAATGTTATGTTTAGTAAAGCTGTATAGCAATTAGTCCCCATCCCTCCACCACTAAACACACATCAATCAATGTCACTTTCTCATCACTTGAATTGTAATCTGCTGTGTATGCAATCTATTTAGCCACCACAAGCCTATCTGTGCCTTATTTTAATTATAAAATGCTGTCAGAAAGTACATATTTAGTGTAGTCTACCAACACATCACTGTTACTTTTGAATATGACTCTTTGTTACAAAACTGTTTTTTACAAAAATGTAATAAGCAACTCTTGGATGAAGTAAATAGAAAATATAAAATGCTCCAACGTTCATTTCAGTTATCTTAGTCGCGGAACACACATGAATTTTACACCATTTGTATATTTTCTAATTTGTTTCTTACTTTCTTCCTCTTATTAGGAGTGGTTTCTTTGCTTCCGCTTGCCTTTCGGATGATGTGTCTCTTCACTCTCATTGATGGAAGGAGGAGTGGGATTTTATGGGTAGATGGAGGTCTCCCAGTCCTTGACAGCAACATTCCTGAATTTCTGTTAATTTTCTAGAAGCAACTGACTTACTTTTCCATGACTTTCTATAAAATAGTTTTCTCCTGTTAAACCACCTTTGCCAATATTCCTCTCTTGTTATCATTTCCGTTGGTTAGCTCATTAAAATATCTTGGCATAGATTTTTATTGTTTGGGATAGGACACTACATCTCCAAACACTACCACTTTTTTAAAGGTATAAATACATCCCGTCCTTCCATTTTTGATTAGTTATTATTTATCCTGATGCTCCCAATCTCTCCTGGAGTATATAAAGACTCCTCTTAATCTATGGCAGGTCACACATGGACATGCCAAGAGCAAATGTAGAAATACTGCACTGACAGAGTAACAAGAGTCAACAAAATTTTTAACATTTTTTTAATAACGACTCATACAGTGTGCCAAACAAAATCAAGTGGTGTCCAATATCACAGGTAATCTGGCATGGGTTAATGACATACATTGACTTTAAAAATAATAAACTCCAAAAAATTGTTTAATTATGTTGTTTAAGCTAGTACTGTAAATAACATTTATGGAATGAAACTGATGAATGAACTGATTATATTATTATTATGGTATAAACAAAGACACATCAGCAGTTATTCTTAAAAGAATGATACAAAGAAGACATGTTATAATGAAACATATGCTCTCATGGATATTGAAAATAAGAGACGTTAGAATTGGTGAACAAAGCATTCTTTAAGCACTGATTTAACAAGGGAGAAATATAATACAACTGCTATTCTGAAAATTTTGGCAAATTACAAGATAAGGGTAAGCAATAGTTTCTAAACATCATGAAAAACCAAAGGGAGAAAACAATCCATGAGTGCAGCTGTGCCAGAACTATAAAGTACAATACTGAAGATTATCTGTGAAATATAATATCAGACAAGTGGAAAGGCTATGGAGCTTAGCAGTTTTAATAGCTTGATTAGGATTTCATCTTTATCCACTGTGGTATGGAAACAAGCATTCAGCTATTCTTCACTCTGCATCACATTCCTTCACGGAAGATTTTCCTACCAACTACCTTATTTTTCAGCTGCTAGATCTGGGTGATCCCAAATGCTAATACAAACTGTGTTTTAGTATTCAGTAAATATTAATATTTTATTATTTTACCATGGAAACAATTTTATAAATTGACTATACATTATAACAAATAAGCATCACATAAAGTATAATTTTACTAAAAATACTGAAATACATGCACTTATTTTGGTCCCCATTTGATATTATTAAGATTTTGCAACTGTCTTTTTAACATATTTCGATCAGCCCATTCAGAGTCTAGGTAAGCATCATCCTCTGATTCCTCAAGTTTCTGTGAAACAGAAAGAAATGTTACATCAGTAAATCTATAGATTTAAATAACCATTTCCATTGCAGAATAAAAAATTCCTGTACTTAAAAGAACGGCATTTTATTTAAACAAATGCTTTAAATCAATAATATTGCACAAAAATATAGTTAACCATGACATTCAGCATTGCGGCTTAGAGTTATCTCATGTAAAATTGGGACAATTTAACAGTAATAAATTCAAAACACCAAACTGGTGTTTTGGTATAGGTAATTATGATTATTTTAATTATGAAATACATACTTCTCCTGGTGCCAGAGGAGCGTACTTTGGAGTTCCTTTCACAAAAAGTAAAGCAATACAAGAGGCTACCTAAATATCCTTAACGAAACTCACATAGCACCTTCCAGCTAAAAACATGAGATCTTTGTAAGCATTTAGCCCAGTGCTTGATTAAGCAAATATAACAAACAGTTGCTAATGATCACTAACATAATGCATAGCTTGAACTAAAAGTGATTAATTGAATCAGAAACAGCTGTGTAGCATTAACAAAGCTGGGTAAGGGACAACCAGACTAAAAAGGAGAGGTTGTGGTAGATGTAATTGTTTAACCTACAAATCATACATCATGGGAAAAGTGAGCATAGCGATAAAACACAAGGTGGTCATCCTGCACAATCAACATTTCTCAGAAATTTTGAGACATACAGGTGTCTCCAGATGTGCTGTCTAAGCTCTTCTAGAAAAGCACACACAAGAAAAGAAACGGTATTTATTTTTGTTTGTTCTGTCCTACCTGGTCATTGGACCTTACTTTATTCTTTGTTAATTAGTACTGCGTAATTTTTATATTTTTTTCTTTTTTCTTTCTTCATCTTTTAAGCACTTTGAGCTACATCATTTGTATGAAAACCATATAAATAAATGTTGTTGCTGTTCTTGTTATTGTTGTTTTGGAAGGGGGCTGGGATTGGTTTCAGTGTGGGTTATTTATTTGATTCTTTTCAGTGCTTTTATTGGTTCTTGAACTGGGCTCACTGAAGTATGGGACTTTCCTGTGCAATCTGGGAGATCGGGGGGGAGGTATGTGATCTAGAGGGTGCCTTAGCAGCTGGTGGTCAGTTTTTAAATAAATACATACCTACTCACAGCTGCATGGAATTGGTGGAGTGATCAAGATGGGAAGCACCTGCGGTGGAGTGATCAAGAGAAGGTGTACCTGCGTGGGAGAGTGTGGTCTGATTGTTTTATGTGGTTTGTGTTAGAGGTGCTGTGCCCACAGGGACATATAAGGGGGAGTATGACCAAAAAAAACAGGGAGAGGCCAAAAGAAAAGAGAACGTAAAAAGATGGTGAAGCTGGTATCTAGTCAGCCAATACAGAGGAGTGGAGACAAGCAGTCAGGACCCCGTGAAGCAATTGGCATTTGAGTTGTGGAACGAATCTCCACTGAACAGCTGTGGGGTAGTGGGGAAGAACAGAAACCTCTCTGGGGATTCAGAAGGTGCCAGTTTTTTGTGTATGAGGAAGATGGGAGAGGTGGCTTGGGATGTCACGGCAAACACGCAGAAGGAGGTGGTCATGGCTAAAGCCATAGGTGGAAGAGATCACATTTGCTGACGTCTCTGCCAACCATGAGGTCTGAGAAGAGTGAGCCAGAGAGACAATGATGGAATATGTGTTTTTTTGGAGATTGGGAGAGAGAGAGAGGGAATGGAGATAAAATGGGGGTGACAGGTAGGACTGCATGAGGATGGATGCTTCAGGAGAGTAACGAATGAGAAAGAGCACTTGCGCCTATTTACACTGTTAAGTTTTTTTTTTTTTGCTGACTGTTTGTGTGTCTTTACTTGCCACAGCCCATCCTTGGTTACGTGACAAGATAATATGGTGCCCAGGAGAGTGGAGCCAACCCACTTCATTACATGGCCCTACTACACTTATGTCTTTGCCATTTTTTAGGCCACTAACACTTCATGGCTCTGCCCCACAACTGATTCACTTCTGGGTCTGATGTTATAGGAATGTTTGGTTATTCAAATTTTAGCTCACTACCAAACATGCTAGACTTGTGCAGACCTGTTAATTTTAATTAGGTAGAGTACAAGGGGTATCTGCTAAAACCAAAAAATGGATTGTCTGCTTTCAAAAGGCAAATATAAAGCAAAACAATTAGACAAATCTACAAGTGAAGCAAACAATGACAAATAAAATAAAAACTACAATAAAAAGGAAAGGTTAGAAGAAAATGCAGTAAAAAATATTTAGCTTTAGTATTCACACACACTGGCAGTGTCTGCTGTGCTTATAGATTTTACCAAACAAGATCTTGAAGCCAATCAAATTATGCCATCACTTTGACATTAACATTCAGATTATTTGCCCAAACCACTTGAATTTTTTGAGGTCAAATTGAAAGAAATTCAAGGTAAATGGGAAGTTAAATAATCTAAGGGTAAAGGAACTGGCAATGCTAAAGCAGTGTGTGCATCCTACCCTCATAGCAAAATGCACTGCTAAGACTGGGAAGTCACATACTGTAGGAGATGATTTGATTTTGCCTAATCTGAAACAAATGGTGGGTGTAACGCTAGCAGAGAAGACCTCCAAACAGATGAAACTCATTGATGAGCTATACTGTTAAACAAAAAATTGAGTAATGTGTCTGAGCAGCTAGAAAAGAGGATGCAAGAGAGTCATTTCTAGGCCCACCAAGTTTTTTTTTTTTTTTTTTTTTACAATTCTTTACCTGAGCATACAACTGCCATGGCTATTTTTCACACACTTATCAGTTTTTGATTGGTCAAAACTATGTAAGCACAGAAGGCGCATGTAAAACCAGTTGCACTGCAATTAAAGTCCGTTTTTTACAGCTTACATTGACAGACTTTTAACTGTAAAGAAGTTGTTATTGAAACTAAAATGTCATAGATGACGCTGTTTGAACAGTCAGTTATATCAACAGCCCTCCTCTGCAGACAAGCTTATTAGCGATTTTATTTGATGAGATGGTTAGTGGTCACCACCAGCTTCTTCTACACACTGAAGTTCAATGGCTTTTGCAAGGCCAGGTGCTCACACGCCTTTTTAACTTATGGAATGAGGTGAAACTGTTTATACTAAACTCAAAGTTTGAACTTGCACATCACTTCAGGGATTTTGAGTGGCTGGGTAGGTTAGCATATTTGGCTGGTATCTTTAGTCACCTAAATAGACATAAGTCTCTCTCTCTCTACATTCACAATAAAATTGAATCAATCATTAAGAAAATCTAAATACAAGGGCCTATTAAAATGTCAAGTTGTGACCCTTGAAAATCTGTCTGATTTTTAAAAAAATAAAAAAATGCAATTTCCAATCACTGTAAGTATCAGCAAGCATCATAAGAGTGTCAAGACCCAGTTGCATGAATACTTTCCCATCTTTGCTCTGCAGTACAGATGGAATGAATACCTGTTTGCCTTGTCAATCTTTCTTTCAACAATGCTTTGAAACATATTTTTGCACAGAAGCCTCTTCCCAGTGTTTGGCTTTCTGATACATCAGAGTATCCTGTTTTTAATGCCATTTGAAACAACTGTGAAGCTGGGCTCTCTACATAAGTTGCTTTGAAGACAAAAATACAGAAATCAGCTTAACACTAGAATCCCTGAAGCTTACGAAAAAACTTGTAATACTGGCCCACCTTAAATTCCTTCACACCTCTCCATCATCAATGAGTTACAAACCCAAGATCAAATGTCAATCAACAGAAACTGAACAAGTATTTCTGGATGGTGTAGACACAGAACACACATTACTTTTAAACTCCCACCCCCCCCAAGTCAAGGGGGGTGGGATAAGGGACAGCAGGCTACTTGTGCTGATCGACACATTTACAAAACAAAAGATGCTGATGGAGAGGTGCGCAAGACTTTAAGGTGGGCCAGGATTATGAGTTTTTTCATAGGCTTCAGGGATTCTAGTGTTAATACTCAACCAGATCTCTGATTAAAACTTTCCTCTCTACAACCTCGTATTGAACATTTGACATCAGGCAAACAATACCAATGTGCGTTGGTGATGGCAAAGCAAACTGTATTTTTTGTATAACTTGATCATTGAACATGAGTTTGTGATTGTTGTGGGCAGCAAAAAACTCTTTAAAATAGTTTACCACCTGTTGAAAAAATTTTGGAAAACACTGATTTATTCCATGTTTCTATGGTTCTCTGCCTGAATAAAAAGCTTTTGACATTTGTGCAAAATCTGCCCTTACATTTCCTGCCGTTTCTGTGTATCCTTCTTTCAGAATTTATTTTGAAGTATCAACTGGGATCTACTATATTAGTTCCTTTCATAATTTTGAATACTTTAATCATGCTCTTCTTAACCTCTGTTTGTTAATGTTTGTGACACCTACTACAATGAGAAATGTATTGTTTTTATGTATTTATTATTACATGCATTATGAAATACACTGGAGCAACAGATGGTGCACTGCGAATATTAATGCCTAATACACTTAAAAGAAAATGTATCGGTTAGACGGATATCGTCATATAAGTATCAGTAATAGATTAATTTTATAGGTGCATGCTGTCTTTGAATGAAAGAAAACAATAATTTATTTAAATAATTGAAAACTAAATGCCCTGATCCATACAATATGTGTTTTAAAGGTAATGATTAATAAAAAAAATGTTAATTGGATTGTACAATGATATATGCTATAAAATAAACAAAGTTAAAGCAAATTTAACAGTCAGCTACCTAGGCTGGCTTGGTGCTGCTTCACTTAGCTTTGGGCTGGAGACTTCTATTTATCATTTCTTCGAATCTTGCATTTAAATTAAAGTTGATTTTTAATGTATTTAGCCACAACAAGAAAGACTCATCATCTTCTCTCTATTTTTTTCACTTTAAAAGAAGTGTACAGTACACCCCCGAAGCACCCTAGAGCACCTGCGAATTTTGGATGTGGTTAAAAAAAATGCCTATTTTCATAGTTTAAACTCTAAAAATGCCCCCAAAACACTTTAATTTCAAATTCAGCTTAATACATTATCTAAAAATATAGAATGTAAAGGTAAACCTGTATACTGTACTGCTATGTCTCCCACAGTGCTAGAATGTAAAATACTGATGCTACCACCATATACACTGTAATTCATGCAAGCGTGTTTTCATTGCCAGAAGCCTGAGATGGTGCAGCTCATTTCAGTGGCATCTTGGGGCTTTAACCATTAAACTGCCACATACTTGGGGGTTAATGCATCCCTGGGCGCCAAATACTTTTTGCTGCACTTTAAGTAAACAATTAACAAAGAAAAAGTGAAATTTTAATGGAACACATTTTTTTTTCATGCAAACAGCATCACAATTACTGCAACACTGATCATTTTACACACTGCTAATGAACTGTAAAAACTATTTAAAAAACTACTGGAACAATATGTACAAAGTGCAACTGACGCCATGGATGTAAATCACTGAGCCAACTGCTTATAAACTGGCTGCATGTAAGCACACAGAGGTAAGCGCTGATGCTTGCAGGCTAGTCTTAGTGCAGCTTGGGTCACAGAATTTCACAGAAACACAGGAGATTGTAGAGACAGGAACTTTATTCAAACACTTCAAACAAACATGACTCTTTCAGAAGTAAAAGGAGCTCAGTATGCAGTTAGTTATCGATTAAACAATAGACAAACATCATAGGAGAGCACAACCCCCAACAGGAGCAGAGAATGTCTGGGGGAGGAGAGAGAAACAAAGCAATCAGCCTAAAAGGACACGTGCTGTTCATGCTTTTAAGTAAGCATAGCGTCGCGCAAGAAGCCGCAATCGAGAAAACAGTGATTTATTTATTTTTATGGTGGAGATTCCAGGGACGCACCCAGCCTTCAGAGACAAAAACAAAGCAAATATTATTCAAATATTCGTTAATCAAACAGCAAATAAAGAATGTAATGAAAACAAATTAAATAAGAAAACAGCGATACCACCCTTGTTCCCCTTACGGCGATTACATATTAAATACAATAAAGCACAAACAAAACACACACAGTAAATCATGAAAAACGGCAACGGATGAAATGTAATGATGAAAATAGATAGTCCAGAGATCCACACGTTGAATGGGAATGTACAGATAGTCCTACCGGTAGTTCCTGAAATGGTGAAGACGGGTGGACGGGTTCAGGAGCACTCCTTTCTTTGCAGGATGGTCATGAATCCACTTACAGTCCTCATGTACACAAGCAGACAATCCAGACGCACGAAACGATCCAGGACAAAATGAATAAGTACAGGTAACCCAACAGAAGGCAGACAGACAGGAACTTGAAACACAAACAGCCCCAGCACCCTCAGCAGAAGACCAATCAGAGCCACTGCTGGTACTGCTGGGAGTTGCAGTTTCAAATTCTATTGGCTACTTTCACCATCCCAAGTCGTGGATTTCTCTAAAGCTGCTTCCTGTTCTCTCTATAGTACAGTATTGCCACAAAAAAAGCCATAAAAATTGCAGAGGATATTTGCGGTTTCTGCTAAAAATTATTAGTTAGGTTCTAAGGAAAAATTCACGAATGACTGAGGCCGTGAACTCTGAACTCTACTGTATTCTTCTTTGTTTTTTTTAAAGTGTCTGAGCATCAGTGTGTCCATCTGGTTGCTGTGCTTCTGTCATTCCAACACATGCCACATAACAAATATTTATAGTAATAAAATGCATTGCATTTGTCATTCCAACAGATGGCATATCACAAAAATGAATGCTGCTCTTACGAATCCCATATCAAATTGCATATAAGAGACATATGCAATGAATTTGTCATTCCAACAGACATCATAAACATTTGCAGTAATGCTTTTGACAAATACAATATATTTTATTACTACCAGCATAACTACATTCCAATAGATGCCACACTGCAAACATCAGTACTGAGATCTATGTTGATTACTTAGATTTCAACCTATCTCAGACAGCTAGATCTAATAAATTTTTTACAAGTAAACAAAATCTATTTACATTTTTACGTATTAACAACTGAAGTAAAACACTTTGTTTCAACTTTCTACTCATTCTTTCCACTGTCCATTCCCATACATTCACAGCAATCTTCTCATTACTATGAAACACATAATACTCTGGAGAGTGAATAGCAAGACCGGGAGATGAAAAACATATGCAAAATTTGTAATCAAGGACATACAGAGGTCAAAATGGAGAAGAAAAAACCAACTGGCCACCAGAAACCAGAATCAAAAGTTTAAGCATCTAGTGAGAGAGTGCTGAGCAGGGGTAAAGAGAAGTAGAAAATGGCCACAGAATAAGTAAATAACCAGCGATAGAAAGTATTCAGTAAGGAAGTGTGTAAACAAGTTGTCACACATGTGCGCATGGGAAGCAGTCGAAAGGCTTAAGTAATTGTACTTCTATGCTAGGCCAGGAAGTGGCGATGTGTACTAACTCTCTCTCTTCTCCAGACCCTCCAAACAAGCTCCAGTCTGACATTATTTATGGTTCTGGCTCTACATGCACATCCCTTTCTGCCTACTCTCTGTTAAAGCCAATCTGTTCTTAATGTACTAATTTGTTCTGATTTGACTCTGTCCTTTGTGATTACTCATTATTTATTTATAGCACAATATATGGGGGGTTGCTTCCCCAAACCTTTTTCTGTCTCTTGTCTCTCTTATACAGGGTTTACTTTATAAAACAGTTTGTAGCATTTAGGAAAATTATTACTAGTAAGAGGGCAACAGCACAAATATTCATTAATTGGGAGAAGTACAAACAGTGTTGGCAGTGGCAGGGAGCTTGAAAGTAAAGAAATAAGAGTTAGGAAAACAACCATTGGAAAACTAAAATTTAAATAACTTCAAAACACACATCAGTCAATCGATGGTTGGGGAGAGTATTACAGCAGCTTTTTTCTTGTTATTTATGTGCCTTTCTTACTATTTCTTGTATTAGGTTTTAATTATTTTTCACATACCCTTTATGGTTCAAGCGCAGGGTCAGCCATTGTTCAGCACCCCTGGAGCAATTGCAAGATAAGGGTTTTGCTCAAGGGCCCAATGGAGTAGGATTCCTTTCAGCAGTAACGGGATTTGAACAGACAACCTTCTGGATACCAGCGCAGATCCTTAGCCTCAGAGCCACCATTCCACCAAACTTCTCTTTTACCAGAAGTGAAGTACAAACACACACGCACATTCGTCTATTTGTGTATACATACAGTATATATTTATATAATAATTGTTAGTATATTTTTTTTAACATTTTATTGAATTTATTAAAATCAAATAACATTCCATACAAGCAATACAAAACTAGGTTTGAATCAATTCATATTAATATTAATAATATTAATTTATATATTTATATAATATATATAAAATTTTAGAGTTGTCTGTTATGCAAAAACCTGTAAAACCACTGGGCCTTGAAACTATATCTTGGTCTTTATCAAAAACTCAGCATATTTGTAGCACAACCAAAGATTTGGTATGGGCTATGTCTGCCATATAATTTAGCCTCACGTCCTTCTCATGTCACAAGCCTGACAGAAAAATAACGGCAGAGACAACTCCGGAGTAGGGATGTCAGAAAAAACAATATTTCAGTAGTAATTTGTTACCAAACTTCTGCAAATGTGCAAACGTTTTTTACAGTATCAGTATGTCCTGAGAAATTCAGCACTACACTCATTCATGACTTTAACTCTTTGAGGAGTGAATATCTTTTCCAAAAAACTCAGTTTTCTGAAAAGCACACAAAGCAGTGGTTTCACACATAAATCAACATAAAACTGTCTGTTGCTGCATGCTGTGGCTGCCTGTTTGCAGTTTCTGGCAAATTATTTGTATTTGTACATGTTTTTAGAACAAAATTAACTTTACTTATCAAATGGGATGTAACTGTTTAACTTGCTTAGTCACACTTTCAGTAGTGTAAACAGATGAATGAAAAGTGGCTTTGCATTCATTTTCTGATTGTAATGAGCACATCTGTCCATTTTCTAATTGGTTTATGCAGTTCAGGACAGCAGAGGAAGGGAGCCTCACACACATCCACAGTTACTCATATAGAACTGTGGTATATGGGAGAACTGGCTATGCTAACAAGAAAACATTGATACAAGATACAAACAAAGTAGTTATTTGGTTTTTCCACAATGGTGATGACAGGAGTTGCTCTATTTGTTAATACCAAAATAAAATGTATTTAATATTTCAATGTTTTGATGGACAAGGGACACTCGATTTCAATTTCAATTAAAATTACACATATTGTGTTAACAAAGATGTGCAATCACCAAACAACATAGTTAGGACAAACAAAACAATACACTTCATTACTAAATGTGAGAAGAACTGACAAGGCAGCCTTCTGTGAAATTTTGCCTGTGCTATGCGCCAGTCTAGGTAAGGAGATGGAAAAGCTTAAATGTGTGGTTCAAATCTTGCTGTAGAATAGGACATAAGTTTATGGGGGCACTGGGACTCAGATGGGACCTGTTCCACTATGACGGTTCACCAGAGGGGCGGTAATGTGATGAGGAGGCATATGAGTACGTTAGCTAAGGATTGTTTAAACTAGGGAAGTGGGGTATGGATGTTTAAGTGAGGCTAGGTTTAGAACTATACATGAAGGGGCAAACACCAACTGAATAACAAACAGGCATAGTTATTTATTTTTTAGGTCAAAGTTAATTAAATGACACATTAAATGTTGCTTGCTTGAAGTCTGGGAGTAATAAAAATAAAGTATGGTTGAGTTGTATGAAAATAAGCATAATTATAATATTATAGCAGTAAGAGAAACTTGTCAAAAAAAAAAAAACAAAACATGGGGACTAGTTTAACACAGTGTTTAGGAAGCACAAGCAAACAAGAAAAGGAGAATGAATCTCCATTTATGTAAAACTGAATTTAAAAGCATGTTTTCTTCAGTTGGATGATGAACCACATCTAAGTGAAGACGTCTACATTTGGCAAGAAAGCATTAGGGATAGAGGCCTTACTTTAGGAATATGTTATAGACAACCCAGTGAAGGTGGTAATTTTAGTATGTATCTCTTTAATACCATTAAAGGCAAATTCTGAGGGAAATATTATTGACATGATTATCCTAATATTAACAGGACTAGCCTTAAAAAAAGAGTGGAGAATGAGAACAAGAGTTCTTTCACATAATCAATGACTACTTTTAAACACAGTATATTAAAGCACCAACTCGGGAAGAAGCCTGTCTAGATTTAGTATATTGTAATAACCAGGATAGAATTTGGTGTAGAGGTTCAAGCGATAATAATAGAATAGTTTTCAGCGTTTTTGTAGGGCATAGATGCAATGACTAAAACTGTCAAGTTTAACTTTGGTGAGGAAATTGTTGAACAGATACAGCAAAGTCTAAAAGTGATAAACTAGAATAATCTTTTAAGTGTGGAAACAGTCAAGGAGAAGTAGAACAAGTTTCAAAAACACTTTATACTGAATGCAGGATAGGCAAAATTTAGAATTAGTAGGAAATGGAAAAAACTCTGCAGTGAGTTAATAAGGAGATGAAAATGAAAGCTACAAAGGGAAAAAAACAGCTGTATAAGACTAATAGCTCCAATGTAAACCTTATGGCATGATTGCATATTAAGAGCAAGATTAGGGAAGGTAAAAGGCAGTTAGAGAGGAATATTTCAGATAAGGTAAAAGATGACCCACAGAAATTCTTTGATATTTTAGTAGTAAAAGAACAGATAAGGAGGAAGTGTAGCGTTCAGGAATAGTAAAAGAGAATTAAAATATACAGATAGTGAAATTACAAATGCTCTAAACTTGCGTTTTTCCGAAGTTTTCATATCTGAGGAAGTGGATAACCGCCCAGCAGTAACAGAGGCTTCTAAGAAGATACTCAGCGACTAGAAATTATAGAGGGAGAAGTACTGCTAAAATTAAATAGGATAAAATCTAAAAACATCACTAAGACTGATAACATTTATTGCTAAGTACTTAAGGAGGCTAGTGAGTTTGTTTGAGCCTTTCAAATTCCACTGCTTTCATAATCTCTTATCTGCCTTTTTCTCTCTCCAACGGTTTTGGGTCTGTTTTCTCCGTGCTGCTCTTTCTTCTTTGCTGAGAGCACAGGATATGATTTTGGGTCTCTTTTCTCCACGCTGCTCTTTGTTCTTTGCTGAGAGCTGTGCTCTTATTTGATAAGAAGGGCGTGTCTTGCAAGAATCTCATGTTCCATGTCCCCGCAAGACGGCCCTGGGACAATATCTTGGCACCAAGTCTCATGTTTACGGTCCCCACAAGATGCTCTGTGGCCAGTCTTTTTTGTCTTGCGGGTCTTTTAAATGTCTTCCGAGAAATTCCAAAATGATCACGTATCGTCGCCCTGGAAATGCCCTTTCCAGGATTTTTTTTTTATATATAGAGAGTTGTAAACGTAAAGTGTTACATGGTGGAAGTAAAACGTGACACCGGAATACGCGATAGGAGATCTGAAACCTGAAAGAATTGCTTAAGATAAGGATTTAGGAGTTATATTGGACTTGCAACTATCAAGTTCCAGTCAATGTTCAGAAACCATTAAGGCGGCTAACAGATTATTAGACTTAAAAGCACAATGGGTAGAGTACAAGTCAAAGGAAATTATGCTTAAGCTTTACAATTCTGACTGAGGGATTTCACCAAAGCATTTTTTTCACAGAGCTGTAGCAGCCATGCATGGGAACTGTCAAGCATGCTTACTGTAAAATCGTTGCCGACTTGGCCATCGTTGTAATATGTAATATAATACAATTCTTAACATTTTGGAAGAGTACGAATGTAAAGACCAAAACAGTTAAGTTTAACTTTGGTAGGGTAAATTTTAAACCAATGAGGCAAAGTCTAAAGACTACGGATTGAGATAAGCTTTTAAGTGTGGAGACAGTCAAGAAGAAGTGGAACAAGTTTAAAAAAAGTTGTACAGGACAGATACATCCCAAAATCTGGAATCAGTAGACTAATAAGTCCAATGTGAATCTTAGGGCATATAAGAGCACATGGGCAACCATTAAGAAAGATATTAGGGAAGCTGAAAGGCAGTTAGAGAGGAACTTAGCAGATAAGGTGAAAGATGTCCCTAAGATATTTTCAGCATTTCAGATTTTTCAGGTAGGAGGTGAAATGCATCAGGAATAGTAAAGGGGAATTAAAAATTACAGATAGTGACACGGCAAATGCTCCAAACTTGCATTTTTCTGAGGTCGTCATGTGTGAGGAAGTGGATAACCTCTCAGCAGTAAAAAGGATTACCACTACTACTGAGGGAGAATTATTTCTTGGGTAAAACAGGATGAAATAAAAGAAAATCACCAGGACCATATATTTATGCAACCATGAGGACATACAGCTATGGAAATTTGGTTCTGTTTCTCCTCACATTTATATCCCAGTTAATCATGAAGTCATTGACTTCAGCTGGAAAGTTCCTATACACTCCAATCAACAACAATGTTCAATTTAAATGGGAAACATGCTTCAGTTACATTGTTTCACATTAACATCCAAGGATGCCAACAATTGTGGCACATATGCTTTTGTTAAAAATATTTATTTCTTGATGATGGCTGTGTTTTTCTTTGAATTAACTTGTTTCAATTAAAAGTCAGATGTTTCTCATTTTTTCAGTGCAAGATGACGGTTCTTCATCAAACAGTGATTTTTTTCTAACCCTTCATAGCAGTTTCTACACGGGGAGCCAATAATAGTGGAGGGCACTGTATATAAATACTTCATGCATATATTTGGAAGTCACTGCATACTGGAGAAAATCAGAAGTACTGGAAAATGGCAAAACTTATTTCATAAAAAAAGTGATTGGACAGAATCAAGCAACTATAGGCCAGTATGCTTAAATTGCATCATAGGTAATTAATGGAAAGAATTATTAAGGAAAAGACTGGGTAACATGCATCAAGAACAGGAGTTTTACTAAACAGTCAGCAGAGGGAGGTTATGTTTTACTAACCTGCTGGAATTCTATGTGGATGCAACAAATGCATATGATCAAAGTAGTGCATACAATAATATTTAAATTGACTTTCAAAAAGCACCTGACACAAGGTCCCACATGAAAGGTTGGGCATCAAACTAAAAGAGGTGAGGATTCAGGGTGTAGTACATAAATGGGTGTAGAATTGATTAAAACACATGAAACAGAAAGTAATGGTACGATGAATCCTATCAGAATTGGTTGATGTTAAGAGTGGTGTCCTACAGGGGAAAGTGCTGGGGTAGCTGCTATTTTATAAAGTGGTTAAGTCTGCAGATGACACACAGGTATATGGATTGGCAAACAATCTAGAATCCAATGAATCATTACAGACTGACTTCAACAGCATACAGGTTTGGGCAGACTTTTGGGAGATTAAAATTTAATGTAAGCAAAAGGAGTCAAAGTTGACTGGTCGCTATCAGCTGCCAGACAGTGTTCAGAAACCATTAAAAAGGCTAACTGAATGTTAGGTTATATAGATGAAGGCTTTATAATGCACTAGTAAGGCCTCATCTGGAGTACTATTACAGATTTTGTGTACAGGCTAAAAAAAAAAAAAAAAACTATAGCAGTGCTAAAAAAGGTCTAGAGAAGTGTGACTACACCGATTCCACAGTTACGAAGAAAGATTAAAAGAACTGAGCCTTTTAAGTTTAAGCAAAAAATGATTAAGAGGTAACACGAACAAAGTGTTCAGCAAGAACACAGGGACACAGTTGAAAACTTGTTTAGGGAAAATTTTGCACAAACATTAGGAGGTTTTTCTTCACACAGAGAACCATAGACATGTGGAATTAACTGCCAGGTAGTGTGGTAGACAGTAAAACTTTAGGGACCTTTAACCTCCTTAGTGTTAGATTCAAGTGTCACTTGGGCTGTAACAACAGTGCTAAAAGTGTTGTCCCACGTGCCATTCGGGCAACTATATAGATGCATAGAGGATTATTCGGGATGTAAAAATACCAACAGCATTGCTCAGTAAACAATATAGGTGAGTTTTGTGTAAGTGATACCCCTGAGTGGTACCCAGGCAATTGAGCAGACATGACTTCTCATAGCCTCATAATGGTGCCTACAAGAAACGTTTTTCAGCAGCCCAGTTGTTACACATTCTTGACAGTGATGAAAGCAGTGATGACGAAGTGAACCTGTCTTCAGGTTGTGAAATTGAAACAGATAGTGAAATCGAAACTTTTTCTGATGAATCCTAAAGTGATGCTTGTGTCAATCGCACATGTGCAGTGGAAAAAAAAGCTGATCAGTCTGGAAAGAAAATCTGCAAGGAATCACACTACTATTGTCCCGTGATGTAGGAACTGTGTGTTTCACTGTGCTTCAAGAAATACCACACAAATTACACATTTTGACCGTATATACTGTATTAGCATTATTTTTATTATTATGCATTATTGTTATTTGTATCATCATTATACTTTCTACATGACTGACTTTGTATTTTTTGTGTTTTGCATATTTTACAGTAGAAAAATCAGATATTAAAAAATATGTACATTTCCAAGCCAAAAAATGCAACGTTTTTTACATGATTTTTCAAGAAAAAAATGTAACACTAAGGAGGTTAAAACTCAACAATGTTATTTTGGAATAATTAAAGGGATAGAACTGGTAAGCTTTATTGGGCTGAATGGCCTGGTTTCATGTAGATTGTTGTAATGTTGCTTACACTGACAGAACAAAGAATTTAATTCATTATTGCAAAACTGAGAACAACTGTTTTATCACTGTATAACTAGGTTTATACCAATAGTTTTCCAAAATAACAAATTCAAAATACAACCCATTCATAATTTTATCCCATACTTAATTCTCTTTTTTACCTCTAAAAGAAGCTACAGATGGCTGAAACAGAGCTCAAATACAAGAAAAATGAAAATTGAAATTTAATACAAAAGTAAAGAAAGGTTACTTAGAACTGAATGACATAAAGTAATTTAATATTCATATGTTCATAGAATTACAAAACTAACAAGCTGATTACATTTGGCACAATCCTTGTGTAAACAGTAGTGCTTAATTCCACGTAGCTCCTAGCAATGCTATTCTAGTCATTTAAACAACATCTTTTAAAACAAACAGTGAAGGAAAAAAAATCTAATACTCCTGTTGCTTTTATTAGTTTCTTTTACAACTTTAAAATATGAATAAAAAACAACAGAACAGAAAAATACTTTGACAAAATCCAAAATGCACCAGGCCACAATTGATAGCAATAAGCAGCAACTTATTTTATGCATAGTGCACCCACTGTTAATGAATACAACAATATGTCAGTGACATCTGGATTGTGTGCCTGGTTTGTTCTTTAAATACCTGAAGATCATTGTGTTACCTACTAACAGCTTTCCTAGAATATTAGACATCACTTTGCAAACTAAGGTAAAAAGTTAGCAATTCCAACTAATCTATATCTAATGTATGTATTGTAACATAAACTAATGTGCAGATACACTCTTGTGTTCTGTCAAGAGTAGTTTCATGACAGGTCTGCATTTGTCTTCCTCACAGTGAAGGAAAAGCCAAGGTCATAAAATAGAATCAGGATATAAACATATATTAATCAATATCTCCTATTCATGTCTGTTTGCTTTTGGCTTTACAGAAAAAAAATATTATACCTTAAGTTCCTCTTGTCGTCTATAATAATGAAGCATCATTTGTTTCTGATCTTCAGGACTGATCACTGGCTCTCGAGCTGGTGCCCCTTGTCCTCGCTATGTAGAATTAAATAAATAATAATAATAATGTTAAAACAATCACCTTACGCAAATGTCATGCTTGCTTTGTAATTTAGTAAAAAATATGAAAATGAAAACAATTATATTTAAAAGGATTCAGTAATGAAATTGCAAAAAACGTATATAAAAAAAAATAACTACATACTACAGTGATCCCCCACTATATCGTGGTTCAGCTATCGCATCCCCGCTACATAATGGATTTATTATTATTATTATTATTATTACTACTTGGGGGCTCTGCTCCCTGCTCGCTTCACTCGCCCACCCCCGAGTTTGGTTTAGCGGAAAAACAATTTAAACAGATTGTTATTTTCATGGTAATTGTTAAATATACATTATTTTCATTTTTACTTTAAAACTTTTGTAAAAACAGTATTGTCCTTTATTTCCTGCCCCGGGCCTGGTTAAATCTCTTCCTCGCGGGACTGAACACGTGCTAAAGAGATGCAATTGGTTCAGCTGCTGTCTTGCTGCTGCTGCTGGCCAGCTGTGTGTCCTGCTTGCCACGCTCTGCGTCAATCAGTTAAAAGCCTATACAGCAGCTGTACTTTTGCCACTTCGCGTCTCTGCCACTAGCATTCTGGAGTTGAGGGCTGAACGCATGCAAAGGAGATGCACTCGGATCATCTGCTGCCGAGCTGCATGTTCTGCTTGTCGTTGTTTTAAGAGCTGGGAGCACTTGAAATGTGTCTGGCAAAAGCCTTCCAACAAGTGCTAGGTTAGATATCTGTGAAGTTGTTTTAAATTATTTGTAAGTAGGGCGTGACGTGCAATGTCTCATGGGTTTTGCTTCCTAAGGTTGAAATGTCTACTCGTCGTCAAAGTGTCTGTCTGAGATGATCTGGTCTCAATCGCATCGCTCAATCCCCCCGAGGCGTGCTACGCTCCTGCAACTTTGCGTCTCTCCCGCTCGTGTTGTGAAGGGGGGAGCTGAACTACACAAAGGAGAAATGGACGGATCAGCTACTGGCTTTGTGCTACTTCTGCCAAAGTGCATGTTCTGCTTGTCGCTCGGCGCATTGATCATTTAAAAGCTTGTACAGCAGCTGTCCTTCTGTCTCACTGCCTTGTCCTGCGTGACGCTGAAGTGTCTGTCGTGGGACGTCAAATTCTCTTCCCAGAACATTACACTCATCTCCCTGGTCTGCCTGCCAAGATTTTTTTTTATAAGAGAGAGATGTTACCCATATCCTTAGCCCAACATCCACATATCATATGTGTTTACAAAGTGTGTTTTAATAAGTTTACATGTGTTTAAAGCATGTAGGAGTGGTATTTTAAGGCTTAAACTATTAAAAAAAAATGTTAATTTTTTATGGTCTTTGTATATCGCGGATTTTCACCTATCGCTGATGGGTCTGGAACATAACTTTTGTTATAGGCGGGGGATCACTGTATATAAAGTGTTGAAAGACGGCTTTGTCCAAATTTAACACTTATTTAAAACAGTAAGAGTAATACCGTATTTACGCGGGTACCACACGCATATATACATTTTGAAAGTAACGTAACATGATTGTCAATGTAATTGTTTTGTCACTGTTGTGAGTGATGAGTGTTGCTGTCATATATATATATATATATATATATACACATATATATATATATACACACACACATATATACATACATATATATATCTACATATATACACATACATATACATACACACATACATACATACACACACACATATACACACAAATACATATATATATATACATACACACACACACATATATAAACATATATATACATATACATACATATCTACATATATACACACACAGCTATTTTGTATCAGTGCAAGACGCTGCTTGTTAAAATGGATAACTCCCGCTCTT
>JANRMT010062831.1:540930-554377 GCA_026402145.1 Polypterus bichir lapradei
TTGTGACGGACAGCTGGGTCCCATGCCCGGCCGGGACGCCCCTGTTGGGTATATTCCGGGGGAGCCACCATGGACACTCCAGTACCTCCCCCGGGACGCTTGGTGGCAGCCTCCATGGCGGATGGTGATTCCCCAACCACCCGAGTCCTCCACAGCCTGGTTGGGGGCTCGGGTGGCTGCTAGGGGGAGCTGTATGGACTCCGCAGCCTGGCCTCTTGAATTCTCAACCACACCCGGAAGGGCAATTAGGACCAGGTGGTCAACCAGCTGGAACTCTTCCGGGTGGGGTATAAAAAGGGCCAGCCACCTCCACTCGAGGCCAGAATCGGGAGGAAGAGGACGAGGTTGCCTGGGAGGAGTGGTGGAGCAGGAAAGTGTGGTTTTTGTGTGTTTTGTGCTTGGGAGTGTGTTGGGCCGGTGGTACACGGGGAAGACGTGTGCCCACGGCTGAAGAAAAATTAATAAAAGTATTGAGTGTGAACACGTGCCCCTGTGTAGTCTGTGCCGGGTCAGGCGCTATATAGCGCCTTTATCAATATATATAGATATATATATATATCTCCAAGAAGGATAATAATGTTTCCAAACAAGGGAACACCTTGTGCCAAATGATACATTTTTGCAGTGCTAAGGAATATGACATCTAACCTTGGTACAACAACAGATGACACATTGGGGCACAAAAGAAAATTCCACGGTTGTGTATCATAAATTGTCTTGGTTATATACTGTAAAATGCAGTTTTTTGGAGAGAAATCTCTAAAGCACCAAATTTCCTTTTTGTTTCATTTAGTTGATATTAGTGTAAAAGGTTTTTAATTATATAAATACAATATAATATAAAATTTAAGTATTGTACTCACTACTTTCCAGCCATTTGAAGTTCCTTTATTACATAAGCAGAGTAACAGCCATTTTTGGGTATTTAATTTAGGCACAATAGTGGCAAAAAACCTTTAGTGCATAAGGGGATAAGGATCTCAAGCGGCACATAAAGCTTGCATTGCTGACAAATTATTTAAAGATGGTGTGTCCATCACGATCACCAACGCTATCTGCCAGCCGTGAAGGACAGAGTGCCAGAGGTGATGTCATAATCTCATTAGTCTCAGAGTCTTCTGATGGCAGCAAGTAAAGCTTTTTTTATTGAGATGTGGGCACAAAATGTTACAGAATTATGGGGAATGACTAGCGGGAATAAACACTTTGCATGTTACCAATTTTATTCTGTGTACTGCATTTTATGGGTCATTTCAAGGTTATTATTTTATGAAAAGTGCATATTGTCAGAAATATTTTGTTATAAAGAATTTTATGCAGAAAAGTGTATTTTGAGCAATCTCTAATGAAACATTACAGTTTTAGGTGGTCACGGGAACCTAACCCCTAATTCCCATTGGTTCAAGGTATTAATATTCACATCTTTGACTTTTGTGTCATTTTCTATCAAGTTGAGGACTGAATGAATTTATTCACTTGCAATGAAAAGAAAACCCCCTTCCAAAATGTACCTGAGTTCCAGTTAAATCTTCTTTATCTTCAAATTCAAGTCTTATTGGGTCATGGGGTGGTAAGCCCATTGGATAAACAATTGACACAGCTCCTCGCAACTGGTCTAGAGCATTCCTCACCATCTCTATAGTTACACAAATATTAGCTTGAATTTGTTTCTGTTACAAAAAAAAAATATATATTACTTTCATTTATTGACACTGACTACAGTAAAGCTTCCAAGTCTTTTAATCAAATAAAATATGAATACATACTTACAAATGGACAACAATGTAATACAATCTTATTAATAAAATGCAATTTAAAACCTTTTTGAATAGTGCCTTCATCCCTCTACCAAGTGAGGAAGAATATGAACCATGTGTAAGATGGCCATTATGCTTCTGGCTTTCCAGGGATGTGGATTTAAGTTATTTGTTTGTGACACCTTGCTTCCACAGGAATGTAAGCAACACATTTTAAGAAAATAAAAGATATATACAGTACAGAACAAGTTAAATATGACATTCTAAAACAAGTTTCATTAAAACAAGATTACAAGATTACAAAAGGTCTGTTCAATCCCATATATTACTGAAGCAAATAAAATATGTAATCATAAACGATGCTAAAATTTACCCTCACCACATTATTAGAATGTGAATATTAAGAGAGATGAGGGAAGTTTGCTGTATTATACACAGTCTCTATTTAAAAAATAGGAGCTTAGTAAAGACACAAGAAGTTTATCAAAGTAAATTTAAAATAGCATTGAAAAAAAAAATTGCCAAATTTTAAAGGAGTTCTATACAGCTCCATATAAAGAATTTTTTGTAGTTTTAGATAATGCTTCTCTCTACAGAAACTGACTCATCACTCACTTAAACAAAAAAAACTACCTCATCTTTAGTTTAAAAAAAACAAAAAAAAAAAAAAAAAACTGAAATTTGGCAGAATGTAACATCTTAAGTTAGTCGGTATCTGCCAAGAAATTACATTTCGATATATTTATACTTAGGGGTGACACAGGGTGAATACCACTCCACAACAGTAGTAAGATTTACATTCCCAGAATCTCAAAGATGCCTTGACAGAGTTTGTGATGTTATACAGAAAAGAAAAAGTAGTCCAACTTTGTTCATTTGTCAATACTACTTTTAAAATTTGTTTCTTGATATTTATTGGTAATAAAACTTTATTGAGTGGGGTATTCTTAGGCAGTGTGTCTTTTCTCTGCTTTAGTAGTGATTGTGTGGATAAGTGGGGTGGCAATTCATACAATGGTGCAAGCAGAACAGTGCCACAGTACAAGTTAAGGCTGTAATCACACAGAGAAATGGGGATAGCAGCAAATGAAAAAGGGTAGCTGTTCTGTACAGGAAAAATAAACAAGGTAGCGAGCTACAAGGAAACTAAGGTGTGAAGTGGAGAAAAGAAAGTTATGCAAAACTCAAAGAAGACATGGTTAGCAAATGGCCTCCCTGTTCTGCGAGCATCTTCTTACTTGTTGCAATGCATTATTAAACACATAACAATTCAAGCCAGATTGGATTGTCAAGCACTTTTATATATAGATATACAGTTAGGTCTTTTTTCTAATTTTGGTTCTGTACATTACCATAATGAATTTTAAATGAAACAACTCAGATGCAGTTGAAGTGCAGACTTTCAGCTTTAATTCAGTGGGTTGAACAAAAAGATTGCATAAAAATGTGAGGGAACTAAAGCATTTTTTTAACAACATTCCTTTATTTCAGGGGCTCAAAAGTAATTGGACAAATTAAATAACTGGAAATAAAATGTTCATTTCTAATACCTGGTTGAAAACCCTTTGCTGGCAATGACAGCTTGAAGTCTTGAACTCATGGACACCAGATGCTGGGTTTCCTCCTTTTTAATGTTCTACCAGGCCTTTACTGCAGCGGCTTTCAGTTGCTGTTTGTTTGTGGGCCTTTCTATCAGAAGTTTAGTCTTCAACAAGTGAAATGCAAGCTCAATTGGGTTAAGATCAGGTGACTGACTTGACCATTCAAGAATTTTCCACTTCTTAGCTTTAATAAACTCCTGGGTTGCTTTGGCTGTATGTTTTGGGTCATTGTCCATCTGTACCATGAAACACCACCCAATCAGTTTGACTGCATTTAGCTGGATTTGAGCAGACAGTATGTCTCTGAAGACCTCAGAATTAATTCGGCTGCTTCTGTTCTGTGTCACATCATCAATAAACACTAGTGTCCCAGTGCCACTGGCAGCCATGCACGCCCAAGTCATCACACTGCCTCCACCGTGTTTTACAGATGATGTGGTATGCTTTGGATAATGAGCTGTTCCACGCCTTCTCCATAGTTTTTCTTGCCATCATTCTGGTAGAGGTTGATCTTGGCTTCATCTGTCCAAAGAATGTTTTTCCAGAACTGTATTGGCTTTTTTAGATGTTCTTTAGCAAAGTCCAATCTAGCCTTTCTATTCTTGAGGCTTATGAGTGGCTTGCACCTTGCAGTGCACCCTCTGTATTTACTTTCATGCAGTCTTCTCTTTATGGTAGAATTGGATATAGATAAGCCTACCCCCCTGGAGAGTGTTTCACTTGGTTGGCTGTTGTGAAGGGGTTTCTCTTCACCATGGAAATGATTCTGCGATCATCCACCACTGTTGTCTTCCATGGACATCCAGGTCTTTTTGTGTTGCTGAGTTCACCAGTGCTTGCTTTCTTTCTCACGATGTACCAAACTGTAGATTTTGCCACTCATAATATTGTAGCAATTTCTTGAATGGGTTTTTTTCTGTTTTCGCAGCTTAAGGATGGCTTCTTTCACCTGCATGGAGAGCTCCTTTGACCGCATGTTGTCTGTTCACAGCAAAATCCTCCACATGCAAGCACCACACCTCAAATCTACTCCAGGCCTTTTATCTGTTTAATTGATAATGACATAAAGACGGACTTGCCCACACCTGCCCATGAAATAGCCTTTGAGTCAATTTTCCAATTACTTTTGAGCCCCTGAAATGAAGGGATTGTGTTAAAAAATGCTTTAGTTGCCTCACATTTTTATGCAATCTTTTTGTTCAACCCACTGAATTAAAGCTGAAAGTCTGCACTTTAACTGCATCTGAGTTGTTTCATTTAAAATTCATTGTGGTAATGTACAGAACAAAAATTAGAAAAAAGTTGTCTCTGTCCAAATATTTATGGACCTAACTGTATATACATAAACATCTATGAATGAAAGGTGGGGAGTTAGTGAACAGTTCTACAGCCTGGTGGTAAATCACATGCAATATTGCGTCAAACTGGGGCATACCCTTGTTAGATATCTTCACACCTGAGCAATCACAAACACAAACTATTCTAAACTGTATGGTACCCTTAAATGGGAGTTGGGACATGTATAAAAAGTTCTGTCATTTCTAGATGATGTGACTGAAATGTCTGCAATGTGTACTTTAATCACATCTGAATTGTATGATTTGTAATTCTAGACTGTGAAGCAGAGAGGTAATTCCAAGAAAAATGTGTCCTTGTCCCTAACATTATGGAGGAAACTGTGTATGTATATGGAGCTGTTCAAATGAAATGATTCACTTGCAGCTGTTCATTTGAACCTCAAATTAACTTGAATTAACATATTTAGGGGATAGTTTAAAAATGTAATTGCAGATATTTTTAACAAGTTAATTGCATGTGTTAAAAGTGATTAATCAGCACATTGTACTAGTTTTTCATGTTGTTGATGTCTCAGATTCTGCAGTTAGATTAGAATTCAGACTTGCCTAGAAGAAAAGGAAAAAAGTGACATTGAGTGTGCTTCTGGACAATCCACAAGTATGTGTGAGAGAGATATCACCATTACTGTAATGCGTTTATCTTTTCAGGTGCTCCCAAATCATTGCTGTGCTCCTTTCCCAAGTGAACTACTTTCTACAGATTTTTTTCTTTTTCTGTGGTACAGAGTTAAATATTTTTGCTTTAGTATCACTCTACACTTAAGTCCAAATTTTAAATATAAAATAGAATTACCATAATTAATAGTATATTAGTGCTTTTTCATGTCCATAACAGTCTGCCTGATGCATGTGGAATTCATTTTGTAGTATTACCCACCATACTATGTCTATTAAACTATGCCCAGAGGTGGACTAAGTTAGTGTACTGCACTTTTGTCTTGGACTGCTGCTAGTCTGCACCAATAAACCACACTTCAACAGCACTTAATCCAAAGGTTAGTCTGATTAATCCAAATATGTAGTAAGACCAGATCAAAATGGGATCATCCCAAGCTGACAACACACAGCAACTAACCCAAACTGTTTTTTCTCATTTTGCATTAAAGCAGGAGATTAATGTTTTTTTCTCTGCCATCACTATAAACTACATGGGGTAACATTAAATATATTTTTAAATTAAAGGAATCAAAGAAAATGTTAAAAATTATCTCAAGTAAAGGAAGGTTCACACAAATAAGAAAAACATTGCAGAGATTCAGTTCATAAGTGCTTCTTACTAGATTACTGTGAAAGTAATTATGGAAGGCATATCTGCAGCAAGAATACTCTAAGGCAAAACTGAAGAAACAGAGGCTTGCTTTGAGTAATGGTACTGCATTCACACTCCAAGTATTACAAAATATACTAAAGTATTAAAGCTCACCATGTGCCAACAGTTTTGGGGAAATTACACTTTTAATAGTAACTTGGTTACATTACTCATTGCTTACAAAACAAAACAAAATTAAGCAAATTATTTTAAAATGTAATGCATTACAAACAGTGCATTAACTTTTGAATTACTTTTTCTACTTTTTTTATGAAAAACTGCACATTTTATTAGCCAGCATGTTATTAAATCCTATGCCCATATAATGTTAATGAAATTGACCAGAAACAGATCCAGTGTGATAAAGCAAACAACATTCACCCCAATAGGTGTAATATGCTCAGTGGATATAGGGATGTAATATGCTCAGTGGATATAGAACAGGTAATTATCATAGCAGCAGAATTTTGTACAAGTTGTAAGCGATGGGTACATTTTTTAGGGATGCCAAATAGAATAGCATTACAGTAATCAATACATGAAGTGACTAAGGCATTAACCAATACTTCAGTAGTGTGTTGTGTAAGAAAAAGATGAAGTCTAGAAATAATTTGGAGATGGAAGAAGGCAGTTTGAGAAACATTCATTATATGGGAAGAAAAAGAGTGGATACTGTCTATAATGACGCCCAGGCTCTTAACCTGGGAAAAGATGTTTGTGATTATGTTGTTAAATAACACTGAAGAATGGTTAACCTTAGCAAGTGTAGATTTAGAACCATTGAGGAGCACCTCAATTTTATTGCAATTTAATCATCTATTACTTTATGTCTTAGACACATAAGAGCACTTGGAGGGGAAAAAAGAAGTGGATTTTGTGGATAGATAAAGCTGTGTGTCATCAGAATAACAATGAAATTTAATACCATGGTGTCGAAAGATATTTCCTATTGGGAAGATCTAGATGAGAAAAAGACGCGGTCCCAAAACAGAGCTCTACGGAACTCCCCGAGTAACAATTGCATTCTCTGACTTAAAAACCTTTGCTTGAACAAACTGCCTCCTGTCAGTGAAGTAGGAAGAAAAGCATTGATGAACAAAGCCACAGACTCCAGAACTAGCTAGATGTTTCAAAAGTATCTGATGTGATATGGTGTCAAATGCAGAGCTGAGATCAAGAAGTACAGAATTGATAAGAGTCCCATGACAGCTGCCTGCAGAAGATCACTTGTGATTTTGACCAGGGCAGTTTCTGTGCTGTGTTTAGGATGAAAGCCAGATTGAAACTGTTCAAAAAGGTAATATTTTGAAAGATGGGATTGAAGATGGGAGGCAACTATCTTCTTGAGAATTTTTCATATAAAACGGAACATATGAAATAGTCTGATATTAAGGATATTAGAGTCTAAGCCAGGTTTTTCAGACTTGGAGTAATTGAAGCCATTTTTAATGAGAGGGGGACCGTGCCAGTAGTAAGGGACGGCTTGGGGGGAGATATGTGATAAACAGGACTTAACAAAGCTTGTAGGTACTGGATCCAATCAGTAAGTGGAAGAATTACGTTTTGTTATAAGCTCCGAGATATCATTTTCAGCTGGTAAACTGAACTCTGAGAATAAGGATGAAAGTGGCAAGTATGTAATTTTCTACTGAAATAGAAGAAGCAAGTTGCTGGTGGATTTTTTCCATTTTTTGAATTCAAGAAATCCAAAAAAGTACAACAGTGCTTACCACTAAGGTTACGATGAATGGCAAACTTAGCCTGTTCATTGTGGAAAGATTAGCTGTAGTATTTTTCCCTCCTGTATTAATAATTTTAGAGTTGTACTGTATACAGTTTTGGCAGCAAAGAGAGCATTTTTGTATTTTAACTTATGATCTGAATACATTTCCTTATGTAGGAAAGGCCTATGGCCTTGAGTTGATGGAGTTCAGGTGTGAACCAGGAAGCAGTGTGTACAAATTAAACAGTCCTTGTTTTGAAGGGAGCCAATGTTTTGAAGGCAGAAGACAGAGCAGCATTGTAATGGCCTACTAGTTCTGATGTTGTGGTAGTATAAAGATAAACAGGCTGTAATTGCAATAGCCTAATAAGTTTCTCTGGGTTTACATGCTTGATATTACTAAATGAAATCACACACTGAAACTTTAATTGACGGAGAAGTAAGCTAACATCAAATGTAATCATTTGGTGATCCGAGATGGGTAATTCAGTAAAAATAAGATTGTGGGGTATGAAGCTAGAGCAGCAAACTAAGTCTAAAATATGACCTTTGTTATGAGTTGAGAAGTTCATATATTAAGTTAAATTAAAACAGTCAAGCATTTCATTAAAATCATTTGTGAGTGCATCAATTGAGTGTTAACAGTGTATATTAAAATCACCCATAAGGATGACATTAGGTGACACTGCACACAAAGTAGTTAAAACAGTAAAAAAATTCTGCAATAAAAACACTCGATTGTTTAGGAATAAGACAGTAATTATAGTAAATTATAGCAACTGAAGGCCCACAGAGTTCGCTAGCTAACAGTTCATAGGAAGGATGCTCTGGGATAAGTATTGGTGATAATTTTAGGTCTTTGTGGTGAATTATTGTGAGATCTCCTCCTTTCCCCAAAGAATGGGATTTAGAGATGCAGACAAACCCTGGAGGGAGCGCTTGATTTAAATGAAAATAATCACCTGACTGCTACCAAGTCTCTGTAAGGCAAAAACAGTCCATCTTAGTATCTATCATAAAATCACCAATCAGCAGAGCTTTGTTAGAGATATATCGAGTTTTAAATAGTCCAAACTTCAAAGTGTCTATGGATGCATATTTCTATGATTTTACCAGAGGAATCAGCACATTATGATCAATATGTCGTTCAGAAATACCTGGACAATAGCGTCTTTCAAACAAAAATGAATGAACAGACCCACCGCTACTCTTACTGAGACAAAAACAATGAGAAGATCCCCGATGAATATAGTTTTGGACGCTGGAAAATGCAGGAGATCAGCAGGCAAATCATGATTTGTCCAAAGTCGATTAAGTTCATCTGGTGAATTTTTTACTTTTGTAGAAGTGACTGCATTAGATAGCAGAGTAGACAGAGTAATCCATGACAACAAATGTTTATTATAGGAGATTTCCAACAATCACCAATGCAAACTTCAGATATGCAGCAAAACCATGTACCCTTCATGTACCTACTTGGCCCAATTTAAAATAACACATTAGCCAGTAGACCATCACTACTGTCATTTCCACAAATACTCAGTAATTGAAAAGAGGCAGTTTCTACCACCTATTCTTCAAAGCTAGATCATATAGCAGAGAATCAGCAAGACAATTTCCACTTATCTACATAGATTCCAGGCAGTAGAGAATAGTGTCATATCAATTTTTAATCTAATGCATTGTAAAAAGGCAAAGAACAAGTAAAAAAAAGAGATAGAAATAAATACATAAGCAAAGCACCGGTGAGCAGTGGTAGATAGAAATGCCAGCGTTCACTTCTAGTACGGTCGGTCATTGTTTCAAATTAACTACAGCAAATAGTAGGATTAAAATTACAGTGATAATTTATAAATTTCTGTTGCTGGACTGCATGCAGCACACTATTTTCTGCTTGGTTGTGTCCAAAAGAACAGTGTATCACATTTGCTCCCTGTAACCCTAAACTTGACTGATTAAATTTAACCCTCAGCAAATGCAGGATTGAATGTATACTTATAACCTTTATAAAGTGTTTTTCTTGATTGCATGCTGCGCAAATGATCAATTTCTTCCAGATAGCAGTCGGCAAACCAAACCAAACATGTGCAGGATGTTGCAAAGAGAGCAGCAAGCAATGTCTATAAAAGCCAATACTTCAACGAAATAAAGTTTTCACTTTTGGATTATCTGTGGGTAACACAAATTTCATGATATTTTGGTTATAATTTCAAGTGTTGGCTTATTCACAGATATCAAAAGTATATTACATATTTATTGTTATTTATTTTTCACAAAGTACACTTTGAATGACTACTTTTAAAGTATTATGAAATGACTATTTAAGATATATTAGGTTGCACAATAAATGTCACTTTTGCATCAACTGCATCCCTTTGTCTGCCTCCCATATCTGCCCCTTTGTCCTGTTTACTACATGACCTTAGTGCCAATATTCTTTACATTTTAAGGACAATGAGGTAGGACAAGTACAAAGACAAAGACAGCTAATGCCTAACCTAGCAGCCACATATTCTCACTCACACTGGGCCAGTTTAAAATTGACAATTAACCAAGAGTTTAAAGAGAATAATCTGGATCTATTCCAGTACTAAATGCATTAAGCAGAAGGATTATAGGATTTATTCAATCATCATTACTAATAGGTTAAGGCAGTTTTTCAGCCATGTGACTGAAATATACAAAGATTTTATTCAACTGCCAACTACAAGCTGTGGGG
The DNA here is from genome assembly GCA_026402145.1 of Polypterus bichir lapradei. Taxonomy (NCBI): domain Eukaryota; kingdom Metazoa; phylum Chordata; class Cladistia; order Polypteriformes; family Polypteridae; genus Polypterus; species Polypterus bichir. The sequence goes on from JANRMT010062831.1 coordinate 551,398, forward strand.
TGAGGTGAAATTATTGATAAATCAAAAAAATCAAACAATGACATCTGAAATTTTGAATCTCAACTCTGTAAGTTATAATTACATCTAATGTGTGATTATGATGATGAGTTGGTACATTCACAATCTGGCACAACCCTAGTGAGTTTTACAAAAAAAAAAAAAAAAAAAAACATTTGCCAGTTTCCATGTCAATGTCTATACACCAGTCCTACAACTGTTCTGGAGTCTGTTTTAATATCCTAACATAAGTGCCTCAATGAGATATATTCACCAAAATGTTTTGAAGCAGTCTGCTGTTCATTACACAGAATTATCCCAAGGTCACGTGCTCAGCCAGTATTTATTGATTATGATGGAATTTATAAACATTTGGTGCTGCCTAAACTAAAGGAATAGCGTCAGATTTACTAAGCCAGGTTTCAGTGATATGACACACATTAGATTTTGTAGTTATTTCTGCACAATGAATTTCTATATTACAATCATAATTATTGTTGTCTCAATATACAAATCGTGATTACTGCATTCCATTTAGTACTCCCACTGTGTCAGGAATCAAGGTTTCCTAGTTACAGACTGCTCTAAACAACAAGTGCTGCAATCAACAAATGAGTGTTGTAATCAAGCACAGACACATCTACTTCACTAAGAGTGAGTGCATTTCTCAATTGGAGGCACTTACATTATATGGATAAGTACAGGCGACCATGCTGAAAACATTTTTAGGAGCTTCATCAACAATGATATCTTTTTAAAGGTGTACATTTCTTTCTCGTGTTTGTAGCAGCCTCCAGAAAGATTGGTAATATTGACCTGACACTTTATATGTTTTAATTTAGAATCTGTTTTAACAAGCAATGATGTTGATCAAAAAAGCATACTATGCAAACTGTTGAAGCACTGCAAGAACACTTTATGAAACGGTCAGTCTCAGTGATGTTAGGTGAGTAGCACAGAAAACCATTAATTACCTCTTTAATCAATAATGCAGGGCCATATCCAGCAGACTAATGAAAGCAAATTCAGGTAAAAGAAGCCATCTCATTTTATTTATCAAAATACAAAGCTCTTATCAACGTCCAGGGCAATGATGTGTCATCCCCTCCCACAATTATTTTTTCAAAGTTAAACTGCCTTTACGTTATACCAAATTGAAATGTATCTGAAATAAGTGTTGGTTTACGCGACACAACTGACTTGTTGCTAAGTAAAACTATGGAACAATAGCTTAGCGTAACTATTCCTAATATTGGTAAGGAATTGTAATGAGGATTAAAAAATGTTTAGAAATTAAAATATGCAAAGGAGAAATTAACTGAGTTAAGGACTCCACAAAGTATTCTTGTTTTCAGAAACATTATTAACGTCCTTTGGTTGTTGTGCGTTTGTAATATCTAGCATTGTCATAATTGTATGTATTATGTCTTTCATGAGTGAGTTAAGTTTAAACTATACATTTTAAGAAATAAACAGTTTTGTAGAAAGTTAGCATATACTGTATGTCAGTGGTTAACTCAGTCCTGGGAATCTACTGTGGTTGCAGATTTGAGTTACAACTTGTTTTGTTTTTTTTTTGTTTTTTTTTTTTAACTGATCTCATTTAATTTTCTGTTTTTTTCTCTTCTCTTATTCTGCATTTAGAAAAGCACAGATGTGACAATATGATTTTTACATTTATAAGACATTTAAAAATATCTGTATTTTTTATATACCTTTAAATACTTCACTTGCTTTTGTTGTTTACCTATTAATTTGCCATTTTTGTCTAGCTACCAACCTTATTTGTATTCTAATAATAAAAACAAGCACACTGCATTTTGAAGTGATAGCAGTGAATGCACACTATGGCTTTGGACTTGGTTTTAAAGTGCCATCTCTGATTGAAGCTTCCACATCTAACAATGGTTTAGAAGTGTCAAGCTTAGACACCATGTATGTTTTGATATTCTATCTGTGGTGTCAGAAGCGTGGATTTAGTATTATGAGCAACAGATGTGTCATCCCCTCCCACAATTATTTTTTCAAAGTTGCACTGCCTTTACTTAACTCTAAATTGAAACTGAGTATCAGAGACAGGGAAACTTCAGATTTTAATTGCTTTCCCCCAGGAAGAAAGAGGGACAGGATGACTTTAAGAATGAGTATTTCATCTCTCTCCAGGAAGAATGCTTGGGGGATGAGAGTCACGTTTTATGAGCCTAAGTAAGAATCTATACTAATAAAAGGCAAAGCCCTCACTCACTCACTCACTCACTCACTCACTGACTGACTCATCACTAATTCTCCAACTTCCCGTGTGGGTAGAAGGCTGAAATTTGGCAGGCTCATTCCTTACAGCTTACTTACAAAAGTTGGGCAGGTTTCATTTCGAAATTCTATGCATAATGGTCATAACTAGAAGCTATTTTTCACCATTTACTGTAATGGAGTTCAGCTCGAGGGGCGGAGTTTCGTGTGACATCATCACGCCTCTCACGTAATCACGCATTACGTAGAAAACCAGGAAGAAAGCGCTGAAGAAAACATGCATTATATAATTAAGAAGGCAGCGAAACAATTAGAAGCGAGCGAGTGACATATAAAACCATATTCAGCGGCTCACGTGAACTGACGCAGTGCGCAGATAAAAAACAACAGTTCCAAAGAGTGCTGAACAAAAACCGAATTACACTACTACGCTCAAATAGACAAACCACACGCCGTGACGCAATAGTAGAGCATTCGCCTGTAACGCCCACGTCCGAGGTTCGATTCCCGAGAGGGGATGCACTAAGTATGTACGCGCGCTTCTCGATTTATTTTAACCTCGCATCCCCTTAGTTTGAGACGTATGAAAACGCATGCGGTTAACGCAGAAAGACAGATCACCTATTGAAGCTTCATGAATAATGGATACTTTATTCGCGATCAATGATTGTTTTGGTAAAGCCATACTCAGTGTATTCATTAGATGAACGGTAAAAAAGTAAGAGCGAGGGGA
>JANRMT010062831.1:602548-616063 GCA_026402145.1 Polypterus bichir lapradei
GCTAAATAATACAAAGAGTACACAGCATGTGTTTCGCCGTAATTGGGGCTCATCAGGTGTGCACACCTAAGCTTCTTCTTATGGCGATCGAACATTGGACATCAACGTTACGCCACAAAGGCTGCTTCGTTTATTTTGCACGATGAATATTTTTATTATGGTCAACTAATATGGAACTAAAATGTATATACCGTAATGTCAAGTTGTACTGCATGCACAGTTCTAATCGGGCCGTGCCGTAAAGTGGATTTTTTTTTTTAATGTTTTTTTCATTAAGCGCATGCGGTGTGTGTGTCACTACCTGGTTCCCGTTGCCGGCACAATCTGCGTGCGCGTGCGTGTCATTACCCGATCTGGTAGGCAACGCAGATCGGGTAGCGACAGGCACCGCAGATCGGGTAGCAACAGTGCGTATTGAAAGGCTACGTCATCACACACTTTACGGTGCTGCCTAATCTGTTTAACGCATGCGCGAACACTTTACGGCATGTTAGGCTTTCAATATGCCTGCGCGTGCAAATCGGGTAGGCACGCAGATCGGGTAGCGACCGAGACACTAAGATTGTTATTTCTGTTATAACCCGGAAGTACTCCCAAGTGATGGGGACGGAAGGACAGAAGTACTTCCGAGCTGAAGAAAATACAAGTCTTTATCTAACCCGAAAGTGTTATTGGATCACGTGGACCGAAGGACAGGAGCACTTTCGGGTCACGGACTATATAAAGGACTTTGGGAAACCCAGCAGGATGAGCCGGAGTTGGGAGGAAATGTTACGGAGCTGCTAGGTGAAGAGGAGGATTATTGTATTAATTATTATTATGTATTGTGGAGGTGGAGGTGCTTTGTGCACATTATAGAAGAAATTAAAATTATTTCTGGTACTTTTACCTGGTGTCTGGTTGTGTTGTCTGCAGGTTTGGAGGAGCGACAGCGCCCTCTCGTGTCACAATAGATAGATAGATACTTTATTAATCTCAAGAGGAAATTCACATACTCCAGCAGCAGCATACTGATAAAAAACAATATTAAATTAAAGAGTGATAAAAATGCAGGTATAACAGACAATAACTTTGTATAATGTTAACGTTTACCCCCTGGGTGGAACTGAAGAGTCGCATAGTGTGGGGGAGGAACGATCTCCTCAGTCTGTCAGTGGAGCAGGACAGTGACAACAGTCTGTCACTGAAGCTGCTCCTCTGTCTGGCGATGGTACTGTTTAGTGGATTCAGTGGATTTTCTATGATTGACAGGAGCCTGCTCAGCATCAAATTAAATAAAGTCAAAATTTTTTTGGCGTGACAGTTTAGAAGACTGAGTATTTATGCTTAAGAAATTAAAGGCATCTTCTTCAGTTAAAATTTGTATTCCTGGAGATTAGCCCAACAAAATAAAATTTGGTCAATGTTGTTCAACAACAACCATTAAATCAGTAATTAATTAAAAATGTAAAATGCAGTTTTGAACAGAGTGAAGGGGTGTCATGCTTACAAGGGCTTGTCAGGAACATGGGCACCACTAACATGGCTCAGGAAAGCTTTAACTCCTGCATAAACTTTGAAGAAGAGAAAAAGAACCAAACCAGCAGTAGAGGGCTTGAACATGCCACTCTGGTAACTGAGGTATATGCAGTAAGGTGGACATAAATTCGATATAAGCCTTGTTCTCCTAGACACAACACATGACATGGAGCCCTGATCCTCTACAGGGAAGTTGTGAATACCTGGGAGGGCAGGCATGAGGTTGTAGAATCATCGGACAGTAGATAACATGAAATCACTGGAGCGAGGTTCCCTGATACTGAGCAAGACCTGGACAACTAAACTGCCCCTTAGATGGTCTGTTTCTTAGCAGCACAATTGCCTGCTACCTGCCAATGAAAGGAAAAATCAGTGTTGTCCAACCCTGCTAGAGTTCCTAGGAGTCACTCATTAATTGGCAACCAAAAGCCAATTCATGGCAATATGTTTCCAAGTCTTGGTCATGTAATCCTGTAGCCTTGTGCCAACCGTTCCTGGTCCTATCTTTCACTTTGCACCAGCAGTCCTCTTAAAATTTCCCTTCTGGGATAGCCAGCACGTTTGTGTAACACACACACACAATCTATCATTGTAATGCTAGCATGTAGCAGATCTCTTTTTCTGTTCATGTGGTTCTCTCTTCTCTGAATGCCTCACACAGAAGTGACTGCTGTCCAGTACAATCTCATTGAGCCCCCATCTTTGCAACCTATTGCCACCCTTTCACAACACAAGGAACTTATTCCGTACTGGAAGAAGAATGAGAACACAACATATGGCCATTCAGCCATTATCAAGTTCCAGTAAACAATACTGTATACTTGTTTTCCCTAATCTTTCTCACATCTGATGAATGTTTCTTTTCAGCAGGAATAAACACACTACTTGTTTATAAACCATTTTTTTTTTTCTCTTATGTAAAGAGTACTTTAGGAATAAAAACTAAATAGAAATAAATGTGGAAATAAACTAAAACTGACAAACATCAAAAGGGATCTGTGATTACTGAAGAAGCTTGTTTTTCCAGAGGCTGGACTCTCGCAGAGCACTGGGATCTTAGGTTCAAAAACACCTTTTGAATCACCTCAAAAGTATATTTTAGTTCCCTGGGATAGTCAATATTTAGTACATAGAGTAAGCCAAACAGGAGTGCAAATGCACTGGGCAGATCACGCAGCTCATCCAGCATAATCTACTCCTCCAGACAATGCCTGTTCTGACAATATTGGGGTTGGAATGGACAATGGCAACATCATCCTCAACAGTAATGATGATACCCATTTTCAGGCCATGGGTGCAACTTTCCTCTGGGTCCGTTTCCTGAAGTAAAAAGAGAAAATTTGTGAAACAGAACACAATTTCTCATTAATGCAATTATGTAATCAACCAATCACATGGCAGTTGCTTCAATGCATTTAGGGATGTGGTCCTGGTCAAGACAATCTCCTGAACTCCAAACTGAATGTCAGAATGGGAAAGAAAGGTGATTTAAGCAATTTTGAGCGTGGCATGGTTGTTGGTGCCAGACGGGCCAGTCTGAGTATTTCACAATCTGCTCAATTACTGGGATTTTCACGCACAACCATTTCTAGGGTTTACAAAGAATGGTGTGAAAAGGGGAAAGCATCCAGTATGCGGCAGTCCTGTGGGCGAAAATGCCTTGTTAATGCTAGAGGTCAGGGGAGAATGGGCCGACTGATTCAAGCTGATAGAAGAGCAACTTTGACTGAAATAACCACTCGTTACAACCGAGGTATGCAGCAAAGCATTTGTGAAGCCACAACACGCACAACCTTGAGGCAGATGGGCTACAACAGCAGAAGACCCCACCGGGTACCACTCATCTCCACTACAAATAGGAAAAAGAGGCAACAATTTGCATGAGCTCACCAAAATTGGACAGTTGAAGACTGGAAAAATGTTGCCTGGTCTGATGAGTCTCGATTTCTGTTGAGACATTCAAATGGTAGAGTCAGAATTTGGCGTAAACAGAATGAGAACATGGATCCATTATGCCTTGTTACCACTGTGCAGGCTGGTGGTGGTGTAATGGTGTGGGGGATGTTTTCTTGGCACACTTTAGGCCCCTTAGTGCCAATTGGGCATCGTTTAAATGCCACGGGCTACCTGAGCATTGTTTCTGACCATGTCCATCCCTTCATGACCACCATGTACCCATCCTCTGATGGCTACTTCCAGCAGGATAATGCACCATGTCACAAAGCTCGAATCATTTCAAATTGGTTTCTTGAACATGACAATGAGTTCACTGTACTAAAATGGCCCCCACAGTCACCAGATCTCAACCCAATAGAGCATCTTTGGGATGTGGTGGAACGGGAGCTTCGTGCCCTGGATGTGCATCCCACAAATCTCCATCAACTGCAAGATGCTATCCTATCAATATGGGCCAACATTTCTAAAGAATGCTTTCAGCACCTTGTTGAATCAATGCCACGTAGAATTAAGGCAGTTCTGAAGGCGAAAGAGGGTCAAACACCATATTAGTATGGTGTTCCTAATAATCCTTCAGGCGAGTGTATAGTTCCCTTTGCAAAACTGGATTTGGCAATTGTCTTGGGCCAATTCACTCTGTGTCTTTGTATGGAAAGCATTTGATAGAGTTATTCAGAACATCAAGAGTAAAATATCCTTTAGATATTAGATTTTTTAGGCATGCAGACAACTCGACTGGGATAATTCCTTCAAAAAGGTCATGAAGGAGATCTGTTGGAAACCCAGTGACTGGAAGAAAGAATGACAAGTGCTTACTGAGACAGCAGTCCTTTTTTTATGCCATTTAAACTTAACATGCCATTGTCACCTCTGAGCTGTTCCAAAACAGAGTTGTGCTGCCTTACTGTTCTTAACTGAAAATAGGTAGCATTTTTGTTTTATATGTCCTCTCTGCTGGCCTGGCAAAACCGACACAACTTCTCTACACAAAAGTTTTCCTGAAAGCCAGCAAGGCTGTGTGCTGCAAGATTGTCAGCACAGACACAAAACACAGTTCCTTTTAAATGTTCATCGAGCACAATGACATATATACCTTCCTATTCTAGAGTGCTTATATCTTTAGTTAGTGGATCAAGAAATTTGTCATAACCAAATCTTTTCACATCATTACTTTTATCAAACATTGCAAGCTGAACGGAGGACAAACTAGCACGGGACTCTGCAGGCAAATTAAGAATCACCCAATTCACAGCAGTAATTTTGTGTTTCTTCTTTGATGTTCCCAAAGGATTACACATTTCAAAGTCATCAATGTAGATTCCAAGAGAAATACACTTTTCCTGGCCCCCGAAAAGGCTATTCTCCTTAAAATATTTTCCATCTCGAAAAGACTTGTATTGACCAGGTAAACCTTCATGAAAAACAGCCCTTTCAAAAGCATCGCTTCTGTTCAACAATACTGTAAGTACTTTAAAAATTGATACATAAATGAAAGTATTTTGGAGTGCTCTATTATATACAGTGGTGTGAAAAACTATTTGCCCCCTTCCTGATTTCTTATTCTTTTGCATGTTTGTCACACAAAATGTTTCTGATCATCAAACACATGTAACCATTAGTCAAATATAAACACAAGTAAACACAAAATACAGTTTTTAAATGATGGTTTTTATTATTTAGGGAGAAAAAAAAATCCAAACCCTGTGTGAAAAAGTAATTGCCCCCTGAACCTAATAACTGGTTGGGCCACCCTTAGCAGCAATAACTGCAATCAAGCGTTTGCGATAACTTGCAATGAGTCTTTTACAGCGCTCTGGAGGAATTTTGGCCCACTCATCTTTGCAGAATTGTTGTAATTCAGCTTTATTTGAGGGTTTTCTAGCATGAACCGCCTTTTTAAGGTCATGCCATAGCATCTCAATTGGATTCAGGTCAGGACTTTGACTAGGCCACTCCAAAGTCTTCATTTTGTTTTTCTTCAGCCATTCAGAGGTGGATTTGCTGGTGTGTTTTGGGTCATTGTCCTGTTGCAGCACCCAAGATCGCTTCAGCTTGAGTTGACGAACAGATGGCCGGACATTCTCCTTCAGGATTTTTTGGTAGACAGTAGAATTCATGGTTCCATCTATCACAGCAAGCCTTCCAGGTCCTGAAGCAGCAAAACAACCCCAGACCATCACACTCATACACCACAGTTAGGTTATTTTTTAACAAGAGGGCAATTACTTTTTCACACAGGGCCATGTAGGTTTGGATTTTTTTTCTCCCTAAATAATAAAAAAATCATTTAAAAACTGCATTTTGTGTTTACTTGTGTTATATTTGACTAATGGTTACATGTGTTTGATGATCAGAAACATTTTGTGTGACAAACATGCAAAAGAATAAGAAATCAGGAAGGGGGCAAATAGTTTTTCACACCACTGTAGATATTCGACTGGCTCAATTACACAAAAATGTTTTTTAAAGTATATATTCCTTCTATAGTCTGTTGAAAAGATGTCCTTCTCTGTTGTAGTTACAAAAAGAGGGTTCATTTTCAAAACAGCATGTGAAATAGCTTTTGATAATTCTTCTATGTAACTATTATTAAATATGCTGTTCGTACTTTTTCAGAATTGCATTTATTGCTTGTTTAGTTGTAAATTCTGAAAATAACACAATATCATTAAATTCACTTACAATTTGCTGTGTTGCACTTTTGGAAACATGCAAAACAGTTTGCCTGTAAAGAAGCAATGATGCAAGTTTGTGTTCAAGTGTTTCATGACCAATGGGCTCCAAGTCAGAAAATTCCTGTGTCTCTGCACAAGCTATAACTGAGCTGCTTTCCCCCAGAACTGTGTTGTCCATTTCTACCATGACATTTGTTGCCTGGTCACCTTCTGATTGGTTATTTTTAGTAATTAATGATGATCGGAAATCATTAATAGTGTAGCTTATGTTTCCAACTCTTATGACAACTAAATGTTGAAAGCACATTCGTTTGGAAATTACAGTTAGTAAAAGGGCATCTCATAGTTTCATGCAACTTTAAACATGACCTTATGTGGCTAAAGAAAGTACCTGGTTTACAGACATCTTTGAAGTCACACAACTGACAATAAAATGTGGCATTATCTTCAAACTGAACAGTGCTTCAATGTGATCTTGAAAGATGGGACTTAAATGCCCCAGTGGTTTTAAAGGAGCAAATGCAATCTGTATAAAGGCAGGGAAATGGCCACTGTCTACCTTGATAGTGTCGGAGTCTGTAGTGCTTTAAGAGAAACTCTCTTGTGGGATGTGAAAATTTGCACAACTTGCACCGCATTGTAATCCCTTTCAAGAGAAAAGAACAACTTAATATGACTATAATAATAATAATAATAATAATAATAATAATAAATAATAATAATAAATTTTATTTATATAGCACCTTCCCCATGCTCAAGGTTCTTATAGATTTTCATACTGTATCTATTACATACTATGTATATACAAGTCTACATTGTAAATTAGACAATCAGAGCAATATATTCACAATAATGTAACAAGACACGGATCAGCCTACCACTGTATATTACAAAAGATTCCAAACCTAACAAAGCAATCTAAACAGTTTTCTTGACAACTCGTACATATAGCTGGTAGAGCAGGCAAAATATCTGGCAAAATTTGAGGAGCCAAATGCCCAGCATTTTGGTAAAAGTTTGTCTTGCACTAATTAATACTGTCAAAAGTGACTCCCTGCAGAAATGTAACAAAAATGGCTTTCAATCTTTTTATCACAGTTTATCTTAAAGATCTATAAAAATGTACCTTTTTCCCTTAATCACATATTAGAATTGTAAGTATATGTCCTCTCTATCTTGATTACTTTGCAAAACACATATCATTTCACAAAAGTACTTGTAGTACAGTACAGGCCAAAAGTTTGGACACACCTCCTCATTCAATGTGCTTTCTTTATTTTCATGACCATTTACAGCACTCCATCACTCTCCTTCTTGGTCAAATAGCCCTTACACAGCCTGGAGGTGTGTTTGGGGTCATTGTCCTGTTGAAAAATAAATGATCGTCCAACTAACCTGACTTCTGCACAACACAACTGCTGGTCCCAACCCCATTGATAAAGCAAGAAATTCCACTAAATAAACCGGATAAGGCACACCTGTGAAGTGAAAACCATTTCAGGTGACTACCTGTTGAAGCTCATCGAGAGAATGCCAAGAGTGTGCAAAGCAGTAATCAGAGCAAAGGGTGGCTATTTTGAAGAAACTAGAATATAAAACATGTTTTCAGTTATTTCACCTTTTTCGTTAAGTACATAACTCCACATGTGTTAATTCATAGTTTTGATGCCTTCAGTCATGAAAATAAAGAAAACACATTGAATGATTAGGTGTGTCCAAACTTTTGGCCTGTACTGTATATATGTAAACTGCTCCCTTAGCGCTAATATGGTTTAATAATTTTAAAAGGCATTTGTACAAACGTTAAATTTTCTTAGAAATCAAAAGTAAAAATGTACAAATATGTGCAACAGAACTGCACATATCGCAACTGTATTAACTGTAGTAAAGTTAGTTTTACATTCGGACTATTAGGCTTTGCATCTCCAAAACGAAAAGAGCAATAGCATTAAAACCCAACTATGGGAATTTGTTTACAAACATTCCTTTTTTACAGAAATGTCCCCGTTTTTGCAAAAATCAAAAATAGTTCTCAGAACGCAGTATAAGTCCAAAAACGGTCCGAAATGGGTGCATACCACACAAATTCGGCAGCAATATATAGAATAGCACATGTGAATTTTCCGATAGCCTTTACATTTCTTGTGACCATTACTGCTTTTCTAAATACATTTTAAAATAACGCATAACTTATACCAATGCAAAGTCAACTGCGTTAAAAATAAGACAGACACAAATCAATTTTTTTTTTTTTTTTTGAAGTTCAGTTCCAGTACATTTCACAACTCATATTTTGACTTTTTATTCAAATGAAGACATTTAAAATGACATGCAATACTGACATGTTATATTTGGGGTATTTTATTTTTGAAATGCATACCTACCGTTTGAGAAGCTGTAGAGCCAGGCTACAGAAATCGGGGGTCTTTTTATACGTCTTTCTAAGGGTCTTCGATTAAACAAAAAGGCAAAATATGATACGTAAAATGCACATTAGGCATTAACCTTCAACAAAGTCAATGTTGGGTTGCTGTCTGCTTTTACATAGTTGACTTTACACTATGTAAATTATGCGTTATTTTAAAAATGAAACAGTAAAAGTAAAATTTTATTTAGAAAGCGCCTCATAGACAAAAGTCACAAAGCAATGTAAAATATGGAATAAAATGAAATATTAAAAAGATAGTAAAAATATAACCCTTAGGTGAAAGAGCTACCCAAAAGTCATTACGGAACAGATGCGTCCCACTTGACACCCGAAGATTCTGCCAGTCTCAACGACAGTGGAAAACTGTTCCATAACCTTGGAATATGCTAGCCCTGAGACAGTCAGGAAACAACAAAGTGACGATCCGAATTTGGCAAAAATGCAGTTCGGATTCATCCCAGAAAATAAAGCCAGATGAAATCTATTTTACTAACAAACCCACTGCGCATTCCCCACGTCTGGTATCTTTTTCGTCTTCTCCGAGATGTACAAACCGGAGCGCGCCAGGGTGAGCATGCATTTCCGACAGAAGCGGAGACGTTTTCTGTTCAACCAGGTCACATTTCATCATTCTTTCGTCATCATGTCGAATATTGAAGAGTGCTAGGTGATTTAAAAATAAACAGTAACGTTCACAAAAAAATGGAAATGCTGTTACAAAATTCACAACTTGTATTCTATACATTGGTGCCGATTTTATGTGTATTTTACACAATTTTCGTACTTTTATTGCGTTTTGAGAACTACTGTATTATTTATTTTTACAAAAACAGGGACATTTCTGGAAAACGTAACTCTTGTAAACAAGTTTTGGTAGAATGTCGATTTGTCTACAATTGGTTTTAATAACACTTCTTTTCATTTCGGAGAAATTAATCTTCAAAGTCCGAATTTCAAACCGTTTAGAGCAAGTTCTCGGGAGCCCAGGTTTTCTACAAGAGAACTTTACGTCTCTCAAGAGTGCTCACACTCGAACACCCTTCGAAGTGATAAATAACACTGTACTAAATAGGAGAAATTCAACATTTGTAAAACAAACTGGAACTAAACTTCCTACATGGGGAAAACCACATCAAACAGACCGAACCCTCTACATGCAGAATACTTTTACTTTAGTCTTCATTAAATCCTAAATATATATTCATCAAAATGGTTTATATAACGCGTGACTTAAGCAGATTAATGTAACCTTACCTTATTAAGCCTACAGATATCTGCTTGTCGTTTCAATCTGATAAAGAATTTGTTTAGTGCTTTTCTCTCGGAGAAACTGAAGAAAATGGCGATGGAGAAAGTAACGACGCTTACTTTAGCGGGAAATTACCCTAACCCAGGGGTATCGAACTCCAGACCTGGAGGGGCGCATTGGCAACAGGTTTTGATTCTAACCCTTTTCGTAATAAATGACCAGTTTTCGCTGATAAATTAACTTCTTTTCTTTAGCCCTGTTTTTAAGGCTTCAGTCCCCTGAATTGATTCTTTATTAAATGACAACCAAACAGGAATGAGACATGAAACGAGCTAACAGATGACCAGTTAAACGGAGGATTCAAACTCCAACCAATATTAGTCAAACCAGTTTCTTAATAAGATGTCGATTCTTGCTGTTAATTAAACCCGTCATTTAATTCCGCTTGTTGCTGCTTTCATTCTGCCACAGCAGACATTTCCAGAACTGTTGATTTTCAGTTTTACTGAGACTTTCACCTTTCTTTATTTTCAGCTATTGTGTGATGAGCACAGGTTAGCTGGTCATGTGGTGGCTTGTTTTGTGTCTCATTATTGTTTGGCTGCTAATTAAGGAAAAAGAAACAACTAAGGGGTCTGAGTCATGTCAATTAAAACAAAGGCAAAATAAGTTAATTAGCAGCAAAAACTGATCACTAACAAAGGAGATGGTTAGAATGAAAACCTGCACCCACTGCATCCCTCCAGGACTAGAGTTCGACACCCGTGCCCTAAACCAAAATGGCTCCTAACATGAGAGCATCAAAGAATGCAATGAGCATTTGCAATATCGTGGAGTATCACAATCAGTTATAAATGTAAATTATTAAGTTCCCCAAACTTTCTTTTGCACATTCCTATAACACAAAGTTAAAAACACTGAATTTAATTATTTTTTAAAGTTGATTCAACATTTTAATGAACTGCTAGTTCATTTAACTTTTAAAGTCGAGCTCAATTATCATTTTTGAAGTTGTATTTTTTTTTTTTTTACAGTGTAGTTATTAATAAAATTGCCATTTGTCTTAAGTCATCAGGTTTACAAAACCTAATGTTGCCAACCAGTTTTATAGAAATAAATGGTCCTTTTTCAACAAAAAATAATTAACACTGTGTTGCATTGCTTTGTGCTGACTGTCCCCCTCAGTGTTAACTGTGACTGTCCACTTGTTCAGATTAATTAATTCATTCTCAGTTGTGCAATCAGGTCAGATGCTGAAGGAATCAAGAGTATAAAGCCACCAGTTCAAATCCTTATTTATTCCAACGGCTATTGATCTTACAAAGAAGTTTAATTTTACATCCACAGACTTAAGTGAGTGCGCTGTTATCACTTCAATTTTTTTACAGTACGTGATTGCTGCTGTAGTTCATATTTGTAATAGGTATATTCTTAGTGATGTGTTTTGAATATTGTTTCAAGGTGTCTCTGTAAAACGACCCTGAGAAACTAAACTTACCTATTAAGACAATAAAACTGAACTGAATTTAACAGCTGTAAAATAAAATATTCTCCACTAACTGAGCAGAATTTAAACATCATGAAATAGATCAGTTTATGACAAATACCATGTGGACAGAGGGCAGTGACATTCTTTCTTACAAGTTTAATCAACATAACACACCATTGTTTGTGTGCAGATTTATCTCATGTGAATGGCTTTATTCACCCATATTGATACACAGCCAGTTCATTTTTAAAACTTTAAAAAAGGAAATACAATACAATTGTTCATACATTTTTATTGAATAAATAAATGGTATGTTTAAAAATAACAAAAGTGAAATATCATTGAACAATGTTTGTCAAAACAAATTGCACACACACAAATATATGAGTAGAAAATTCAGTAATCATAAAGATGTATAAATGGTAAATGCATTTAACTAGAACTCAAATACAATGATAATGGCCAACAATGGGGAGGTGTTAAAAACGATTAGAGAAAGGGAACACAGACATATATACAGATTTTTACCTTGGTATTAAAAAAAATGTTAGACAAGGTTTTGAACACAGTAAAAGTGAATGATTAAATTTGTCAAAAAAGGAAAAATGCTACTTTAGCTTTATGAACAAGATACTACTCAGAGTCAACGAGTTATTATACAGCAATATTCCATAAAAATGTGTTCTATTTAAACTGACATTTTTCCTGATCTATCCCTTAACATTTGTTCACTAATAATATTTCTATATCACCTTTGCTTACAAGTGTAGCTCAAATTGTTATACAAAATTATGCAGTTTCAAAGAAAATTGAAGGCATTGTAAAAGTAAACAAGAAGCAAATTGATGGGTCCTTGTCCTTTGTAATAAATACACTGCATGGTCAAATGGCCGGGGATAAAGACAAACTTGCAGCTTTCAAGGTTGCCGGAGATAATAAAACTCTTGGGGTCCCAAGCCAAAGCCTACACAGCCCCTCTGCACTTCAGAGGAATAAAGTACTTAAGAAAAAGCCAAATTAGAAATTTTGAAATGATCGACATTTGTAGCCTGGCACTTCTCTAAAGTATTGGCAAAGCATTCCAGGTTTTGTTGCATGAGTACAGAAAGCTGCCGGTTTTTATGGTTGATCTTGGAATAAAAAGCAAAGCAACGTTTGAGAAAAGAAATGTTGGGAATAGATACTCCAAAATACTGGCAGGGTCTAAAATACTCAAAGACTTCTAATTATTTAATAGAACCTTGAAATCAGTTCCATGTGAGATAGACAACCAGTGTAATAAGACCGAGCCAGTTTTCAGAAGAAAAAAAAAACAGAATACAGTAGTCCAGTACCTCGTGATCACTTGGCAAAGGCACAGCAGATCAGAGCAGAGGTTTAGATGGAGGATTCTAGAAGAGCGGGCAGGAGGATCAGCCACTACTTCAACAGGACACACATCTCTCCTTCCTTCTTCTTTTACTGCAGCCCCATAACACGGCCAGACTCTTCTACTTCACTGTAACTGTTAAAAACATAAACACAGTAAATATTCACTTACAGAGTTCAAACATTAATAAAGTGTACCCTTGCTTCTTGTTCTGCCTCTTTCCTTGGTTCACCTACGGTGGCCCTGAAGGGCGAAACACAAACAAAAATAAAAACACCAACAAAAATACAGAAAGTACAAAAAAAAAATAAGAAGAAGAAAAAAAAACATACAAACAATTGAAAACACAAATTAAAATAATTGAAAATAGCAAATAAAAAAATTGAAAACACAAATTGAAAAACTGAAAGCGCAAGCAAAAAAATAAAAATGCAAATTAAACTGAAAGCGCAAAAAAAAGAGAAAACGCAAGTGAAAAAGTGAAAGTGCAAACAAAATATTGAACATGCAGATAAAAAATGAAAACACAAACTTAAAGAAAGTCAAAACGGAAATGACCTCGCAGGGGAGGGGCGGTGGGGTGTGTGAAATGGGCGGAAACGCCAAGGAAGCGTTGGTAACGATATTCCGTGATCCTGACGAAGTTTAGTGCAACCTGTAAGCTTCTGTTACTGGTATAAACAGATTAAGGTTGATTAAAGTAACACTTTCTAATTTCAGAAGGTCTACGTAGTGATGGGCGGTGTGAAGCCTCACGAAGCATCAAAACGTTTAAAGTAATTGTGTCGGAAATCGTATCGAAGCTTCGAAGCATTTGACACTCACCTCTCT
>JANRMT010062831.1:651210-665975 GCA_026402145.1 Polypterus bichir lapradei
CAAAGCAAAACAAGCTCCAATGCTGCGGCGCTTTAGGGTTAAAAGATAGAGATATCTCTAAAAAAAAAAAAGGAGTTTTGCACTTAAAATATATATATAGTCTTCATCAATTTTAGTGCATTAAGATGATACACCCAGATAATAAACCCGGGGGATGGTATTAAAAATGTGTCCAGAAGAAGCATAACAAGTCTTAATGCAGTAATAGCAATAACGGTAAACCAAGGGTATGATATTGAACAGTCTCGTTTAGGGTAGAGATGAAATAATTAGAAAAAAAAAAAGGAATAATTAAGCACAATAAAACATAAACAGATAGCGCCCTAGTAATACTAAGTAATAATGAGAATATATTAGAATATATGCTGATAAAAACCCATATTTTAAAACGAATAGATCAGACAAAAGATTTTTAATCTGGCCATTTTAATGGTAGTCATGAGCATAAATGTTTGCTGCGCTTTGCATTTCATGCTGTTCTTCAGAAAGATTTGAATGAGGCTAAGATGCTCTGGAATCAACACAGAATGAGACCTTCAAGAATGTCATCCTGTCCATCAGGAATTCCAAATGAGTTATTCAGCTTACCCACCGGTAATACAATGCTAGATGTAACAAGTTATGGCTATGTTAGTTTGTAATACAAGTACATATTGGCTGTTTTATAATATCCTTAGCTAAACCAGCCCTTTAGCTGTAAACGGTTTTTTTTTTTTTTTTTTTGCTCTTAGGTTTCAAGCAAGAGATTGTGGATATGTACTGAACTGGAATTGCCTTCAGGATCTATCACCTTACTGTGAAGAAACTTCCATGTGTGGAGATCTGGCCATCCAGGAATACTTAACATTAATAAAACAGCAAAATAATCTTCAGACACCACATACATGGGAATCAGCCTTTGACCTATATTTGAATCTGAAAGAGATAGCTGATTTGTAAAGATAACTTTATTTTTTTTTTTTAAACTGTCAAGTACCCAATGGTGTGTATAGTACATTACTCTGGCTTAAACAAATGAAATGTAATGCAGTTTGATAAAAGAGGATTGTGAAGAACTAGGGTCA
The DNA here is from genome assembly GCA_026402145.1 of Polypterus bichir lapradei. Lineage (NCBI taxonomy): Eukaryota > Metazoa > Chordata > Cladistia > Polypteriformes > Polypteridae > Polypterus > Polypterus bichir. The sequence continues at coordinate 652,275 of JANRMT010062831.1, forward strand.
TACAACAATCACATAAACATTTTGTAAATAATTTAACTGTAGACTAGTTAGAGAATTATACATTAGTTTAATCAATAAAGGATAACTCAATATTTTACATAAATCTTTTGACTTTAGAAGCATAACACATGCAGATTTTCTATAATGATGTCTAATGTCTGAAACATTGTTTTGTGATTTTAAAGAACACAGAATATGAAACTGTTGGCCTTGGTTAAAGTGGGGTTAACTAATTCACTGCATCCAAAATATTTATCCAAATATATATAGGAACTTCAAGTTTTTTAGAACTCTGAACATTTTAAAACTAACCAAAATCAATTGAAGCTTGTCAGCCTGTCTTTACATTTCACATATTGAAAGGACTGGATCATGAGTGGAGGGGGTTGTAAAGAATTAAGGCTGCTTTCGTACAATGGCAGAGACATGAAATGCTGTAACAGAGAAGGGGAGCTTGCAGTGACAGGGATTCTATTTTTAATTCAGAGGTATAGTGAACACTCCTTCATACTTGCTGTCTTGTCCTTTTTTTCTAGTTCTCTGAGACAGGATTGCTTGTTTCATCTCGGGTGGTTCTTTACTCTCTTTTTTGTGGGTGATTTCTCACTTCTAATTCTTTTTGGGCAAAACGTATGTAGCATACATACCCACGCTGATGATGGTAGCTCCTAACTCTTTGTTAAAGCTTTTCAGGCTCTGTCTCTGACTGCACATTACAGTAGATTACTGTGAAATGTGTATATACTGTAAGTGACTCAGGTTAATACTGGCCAAAACCTGGTGAATTTAAAATTCCAAAACTAACATAAAATCTAAAATTATCATAGGTTTTATGGATTGGCAGAGTTAAGATGTTGCCACAAGTGTTGGCCACTGGCAGTAGTGACCCATCATGGTGAAAGCAAATTGTTGGTCTTGGCTGCAGTCCTAATGGTGGTATAGCATGAAGGCCAGTTGCAAACATTAAAATGTCTTCTAATGAAGGATCACAAGTTGAAGTTTTATCTGAGGCTGTAGGGAGAAATAAAAATAAAGTACTTTATGGACATTGTTTTTGGGCCTCTGCACCTTTTTAAATATACTTTAAACATTTATAAAGTAGTACTTTTCCCAAAATGTTTTAAATACTCCCTTATTTAGATAAAGAATATTAACATTTACAAACATGTTATGGCAACTGTGAGTATAATACACTAATATTTCATTCTTCTTTAAGCAGGAGAAACATATCTTTTACCACCTTCTGCAGACTTCTTGCTAAATATATCAACACAGGCAAATGCACTGATAATATTGGTTAAAAATATTATTTTACTTTTTCTGATCTTCAATATCCAAGAGGTAGTCTGCCCAATAGGCAGCAGTTCTTCCTTCCTCATGTCTCCAGCTGCTGCCTGCCTCACTGAAATTTATCTTAAAAATATCTTCAATGGCTTCTGCATTGATCTTGCTTTGAGAAAAGCACATGCAGTTTACAAATACACCTGGGTACTGCTTCAGTTTTTCAAGTAGATTGAGAGTGGATTATCTTTAAATCTGTGATGAAGCAAAGGGAAAAAAAAGGTCAGGACACAAATGGGCACTTTACATAATGTTTAAAAGGCACAGCAAAAGGACCAACTATTCTCAGTTGCACAAAATTTAGATTACCTTCCAATATATTGACTGTTTCTTGTAAAAAAAAGTACCATTCCAGATAATCCTGAACAAGTTTCTCTCTTTCATCACCTTCTTTAACATGGTTAAAGCATCCAGCTATTAGAAGCATTGTGCAATTTTCTTCTAAAGTATTTCTCAGAATGTTGAGACTTGATGCCATTTTTATCTGGATTTAATATACAATAGGGTTATCAGATGTTCACAGACATGCACTTGCAATCTTAAACACCAATATTATAAAACATATACAACAACAAATGTAAGGAAACAGTAAATCAAACGCTTTTTTAAATAACTGAACCATACCCACCCCCCCCACCCCCAAAATGTAACAAACTTCAGACTGTTCTCTACAAAAATGTAACCTGCCACTGTGATGCAGTATTTAAAAAGGTACCTCTTTGCTGTATAAAACAGGGAGTTCCAGTATTCCAGTCTAGTCAATGTCTGTGGATTTTGGTTGTTTTCATCAGTGCAGGTGGAAGGGGCATCTGGCACTTCAAATTCCTCTTATCACATGCAGGTATTGTTATTTGTTACCCCATAATAAACAATGGTAGGTGTGTGCTCTCTATAACTGACTGGTATCTAATGCTTCCACCTTTGATTTTGAATTGGACAATGTGGGTTCACAGAATAAAATGACAGAAAACACCATATTGAGGAAAAAAAACCTTAGAAACCCATGTAAGAGATGAACATTCATAAGGTGGAGATCTTTTCAAACACTCCAAAGTATTTTAATATTAGTTATACCTTTTGAAGCATCTTGTAAATATCACGATTTATCTTCAATTAATGGAGAAATCTCACCAGTTCCCACAATGTAATTCACAAGGTTACGAGATAAAAACTGTGGCCCAGGAGCATCATGGATAAGTGATACAGCAATCATTCTTCCAATGGTAAAGTACTCATCATTGGCAAGGGCTTCAGAAAAAGGAGCTGTAAATCAGTATGTTCTGCTAAAAGGAATATACAAGTTACATAGACGTACAAAACAGTAAAGTAAAGCAAATGTCACTGATATTCTGTAGGTTAAAACATAAGATAATGAAATTCCATATTGCTAATATATAAATATGTCTCAGAAACCAGTTTAATTTCTGTAAGATACAAATTAGATAAAGTGTTAAACCCAGTCTAAAAAACAGAACATAAGTACAAGGAAAAGGTCTGGAAAAGTCATACTTTTTATTTATGTAGGCTCTAGTTTTCTTAATGTCTTGCTTATGCAAATTTGGGCAAAGCCAAAAAAAACACTGGTCATGTTAAAACTGCACTCTTGTATACTTACCTGCTTTATTACACCTTAAATATTTTTCATTTTCTTTGCCTTCAAAAATTCTTCGATACCGTAAATCCGGAATTAAGAGCTGAAGAAACTCTCTTTTTGGTCCACCAGCATCAATTGCATGTTCAGTATTGCCAGAATCATCAGTAAATTTTACTAACATAGTATAAGTGGGATTATAAGTGCTTCATCTAAACCCGCGGAGAGTTCCATCCCATATATCTCCACGATTTATATTAAATCTTGACACTTTGTTAGACTGAATCTGTTTGGCAAGTTCAGCCAAAATTTCTTCCACTGGAATACTGTGCTCTGTTAACCTACTGAATGACAGATATAGAAGAATAAACAATTAACTTAAATAGCACACGCACATTTCATTTGATATACTTTATTAATCCCAAAGAGAAAATCTGAATGCATACCACGAGAAAACATTTAACAAAGTTTAAAATGCAGAGATGTTGACTCAAAGTACAATATAAGACAATACAGTAAAACCATATAATAAATATTATGACAAAAATAACCAGTAAATTGAAGTTTGTTCAGATTTACTATGGCTTTTGTCAGGAGTGAAGGAAGGGACACATTGGCAACTTCCTCCCAACATTATCAATCCTACTTCATGCAGTTCAGTTCTGTGGGGTTATCCCTCATTAAACTCCTTAACCTCACATGTGCATCACCAGGAAGAGACTGAAACAATGTCTGTGGTAATAGGCTGCAAGTCATTTGTGGTATTTTAAATATAAATTTGTAATAAATATTAAGTATTTCCTAATCCACTTTAAACCTTACCATTCCACAATTTCCACAGACTCCTGTTCTGTTGTGCTATCTTCATCTTCAATAAGGATTGGTGCATACACCTCAGTATAATTTCTAAATAAAAGAAATACATGTATTTAGAATCTCACGGCTTTGTTAAAATAATTTAAACATTTCTCTATATCAGGAAGTAAAACACAATATACATTGGAATCTTAAATTCTATATTATACTAATTACCCAAAAAAGCTGCCTGGTTAAAAAAATCCAACAGTTACATTAAATATATAAAAATAAAACTGCAAAAGAAAATAAACAACAGATCCCCTAGACTCTGGTCATTTGCATAAAACATAATAATTAGAAAGTACTTAACTTTAACACATTAAAAAAGCCTTTTTATTAATACATTTCATTCTTATACAGTATGTAGAAATCATACCAGTTCATCTAAGATAAAATTGTAAGTTATTTGTCATTTGTTGCTTTGTTTGGAAAAAAAACTTCACAGTTAAGTTTAACTATTATTTGAATACACATGTTGTTCACTACAGCTCTGAGTCCTGTAAACCTTAACCAACTAATTTGATTAATTGCCATTAATGTCCTTACGCAAAAATGCATGTCTGTACCCTTTTAATTTACAAATGAACTGCTATATACTGTATGGAGAAAAAAACCCTAATTCTGCATGACAGTACCTGTACCAGTGACCCCTTTCAATAGAAGCACTTTCACTTGCATCCTTTGCTTCAGCTCTTTCATCAAACTTCAATTGTTTTTCAGATGAATCTATCTAGTTCTAAAAAAAGAGAGGCAATACCGTGTTAACGAGGCTTTCAACTGTTTAAAGATGGAATACAGCTATTATGAAATTCAACTAATTTTTAGCTAAAAATAAATTCAGCAAGCATATATGTTGCTACATTTATATACATTGTATATATCTGGTGTCAAAACCATTAAATCTTTACATAAAACTAACTTTTTTATCACTTGAAATTTCTTGTCACTTCTGCCTTAAAATGAAATGTCTGGAGCAAAGACAAATTAAGCCAATATGTTAAACTGAATTATATAAAGTTATTATTAATAATAATAATAATAATTATAATTAACCTGTGAATTCACATGGCTGGCCATAATGGCTGTAGTGTTTGGTGAGCTCTGAAACCACAGCTTGGAAAAGAGAGAGAAAAAAAAAAACACTCACACGTATTGTTTGGATCATAACTAAAGTAAAAAAGATGCACATAGGTTAAATGATTTTATAGACATCACTCATGTAATTATAGTAGTAAACAATTGACAGCTTTAAAAACACACATATATAAATAAGGAGACATATTAATGTTATTTCAATAACCAATCTCTATCACATATCTTTAAAAAATACGACTGAGTTAACCATTAAATACCAGTGTGTCATTCAATGAATCTTCTTCAGAATGTTTTGGCTGAACTATTACTTCATTATCACTATCTTCAGTCTTATCTACAAAAAAAGGAAATCCTTTGTGAACATAATATGGACATTACTACTTCAACAAATTAAGTCACCATCACAATGAATAAGTTATACAGTATGTACATTCTTAACAGGATGGTAAATTCTTTATTTTTCAGTAGATCACACTGCACAACTTTGGACTTGAGTACAAATAAAATTAGTTATGTTTTCCCAACTGCATTTACATTCCAGTTTATTCTCTGGTACAAAAGTTCAAAAGTAATATTTTAATGCATTTTTACATAAAGCAATTTGCAATGAGACAAACTGTGAATACAGAATTAACAGTAGTAGGCCATAGTATTCAGTCTTTAGATCATCATATCCAATGCAATGCCATCAGGGTTTTTTTGTTTTTTTTTTTTTTTTTGAGTTAAATGAATGAATTATTACATTATTAAAAAAAAACATCAAAGTACATTTCATATGGAGACAGTCAAATAAAGTAAGAAGCTCAAAATGTTTGTTATAATGAAAACTAACAAATACAGGAATGATCCTGTAATCTGAATAAAACAAAAGCCAAAAACTATAACTGCTTATTTCTTTCTTACTTACCAAGTTCACTGTATTCTTTCTCAGTGCAGATGAAAAAGCTAAGTCTATTAAATGGTTTTCCAATGGCCTCCTTAAAATCCTGTAACATAAATGGTTTTTCAGTTCCAGGTACTTTATCCACAATTGACCCATTATAATGTAAAAGTTGGTATGGCTCATCAGAAATATTAAAAAATGTTGTCAGTTTTCTTTCAGCTGCCTGTAAAAGTTGTCTTTTGGAGTACAATGGCGAAACATGCAGTGGCAACTGTTTTCTTCTCTCATTTTTCAGCATGCCATTACGGGTAGTCATTATTCCAACATTAACCTAAAATTGCATAAGCGACTTTAAATAATTAAAAAGTAACAACTGAAAATTACAACACAGTATCAATAAATGACAGTATTGAAATAAAATTAATTATGCTTTTCAGACACTGCCATGTTATTAAGAGCACTAAATGTGTTTCTATAATTATAAATCATGTGTTGATAACTTGTTTTAAAATGTTTAGACCTTTTAATTATACAGTTTGTACATAAATGTGAGAAAATAAATGAGTGCGACCTGGGGGATCGTCATTCACTTGATGCTTATGAGAAAAACTCTCCTTGCTGTATCTGCAAGAAGTTTTACAGAAATTTAAATTTAAAAAAAAATGAACTACATATACATCCACCCATCCATTTTCCAACCCGCTGAATCCGAACACAGGGTCATGGGGGTCTGCTGGAGCCAATCCCAGGACACAAAGCAGGAACCAATCCTGGGCAGGGTACCAACCCACCGCAGGACACACAAAAACACATCCACACACCAGGGCCAATTTAGAATCGCCAATCCACCTAACCTGCATGTCTTTGGACTGTGGGAGGAAACCCACGCAGACACGGGGAGAACATGCAAACTCCACGCAGGGAGGACCCGGGAAGCGAAACCAGGTCTCCTAACTGCGAGGCAGCAGCGCTACCACTGCTCCACCGTGCCGCCCACTACATATACATTTTACTAAAATTATATTGCTTAAATAACAAATTATTACAGAACTCTATTGATTATGTTTTAGTGTAAGATAAAAAAAAAATCATTATTAAACCACTACCAATTAGGTCCTGATTTTGACATTTTCTTCAAACTACACACAAACATATTATATCTAAAACATACCTGCACAGAGCTTTCCGTGTGCTTTTTCGTAATTTTCGACCATTTACATCTCTCTTTTTGTTTTTGGTCTCTGAATGAAAGAAATTCCGATAGAGTGCTAGACCTTACTTCTCCTTTCGAAAGGAACGACATGGAATATAGTTTCACAGTGTGTTTGTTGTAAAACAGATACGTAGGACATTAGCTACGAACCTATGCTGCATGTAGCCGCTGTTTCATCTTATCTTCTGGAATCACAATGGTCCGAGTTTTCATGTGGCAAAAACCCCATCTGCCACACTCCGGGTAAAACGACGGCTTTCTTTCCAGGGCTGTCCCGCAAAACGGACAAAACATATCTGCACTAAAAAGTGACAGAATGTCAGGATGAGATTTAATATCATGCTACGCATCCTTCTTCTCCTCGTAACATATACTGGCCGATTTAAATAAAGACGGAAATTTACTATACTTACCACTAGCGCTCCCAATTTCGAAATCCGTTCGAATGTACAGATTTGTTTTTCTTAATCACGCCGCGAGCCCACAAGACACTCTACCGCACAACGCAAACGCGATGTATATCTGTGAAAGGAAAGATTAGCCGTAGACCTTCTTGAATTAGAAAGTGTTACTTTAATCAACCTTAAGCTGTTTATACCAGTAACAGAAGCTTTACAGGTTGCACTAAACTTCGTCAGGATCACGGAATATCGTTACCAACGCTTCCTTGGCTTTTCCGCTATTTCACACACCCCACCCCTGCGAGGTCATTTCCGTTTTGACTTTCTTTTATTTATTATTTTTTATTTTTTTTAACTTCATGTTCAATATTTTGTTTGCACTTTCACTTTTTCACTTGCGTTTTCTCTTTTTTTGCGCTTTCACTTTAATTTGCATTTTAATGTTTTTTGCTTGTGCTTTCAGTTTTTGATTGTGTTTTCTAATTGTTTGCATTTTATTCACTTTTTTGTTTGCGTTCTTATCTTTTTAATTTGTATTTTCAATTTTTTATTTGCTATTTTCAATTATTTTAATTTGTGTTTTCAATTGTTTATATGTGTTTTTAATTTTTTTTTTTTTTTGTACTTTCTGTATTTTTTTTTTTTTGGTGTTTTTATTTTTGTTTGTGTTTTGCCATTCAAGGCCACCGTATTCACCTGTAGATCAATTATTACCAAAGTAAACCATCACAATAGATAAAGTTTTGCTTAGAGTAAAGTCCAACTAATAATAATAATAATTACTGGGTTTTTTTGTTGGATTTTGAAAGAACCCCAACTTAATTGTCATTATATGCAGCATCATTTTTTTTCTTTTACTTTATGCATACAGTAGACATTGTGTTACAATCTCTGTATATCTGAAATTTTAATGTGATGTGCTCAGGTGTCATTACTTACATGAAAACATCTTTGTTTTTCACTCCTGTCTTAGTTTTGTTTTAATTTAAAATTAAGTCTTGGTTCTTTTAAAATCCAAAAACAAAGCAAAGTAACTTAAGAAAATAAATGTTATTTTAAAAATGGAACAACATCCCTGTTTAGTTAATGCTGGAGCTGATGCACCTCAGTCTTTGTGTTTGTGAGGATTCACACTCTAAGGCTTTCTTGTCTAAAATTAAAAAGCCAGTGTTAGTTACTGGACAGAGTGAGCAGACATACAGTACAGTATTTAAAGCAGCAAAATATTACCGATCAAGTAATAAATATGGGGAGGCTTTGCAGAAATTGTGCACAAGTTACTTCTGAAACTGAAAGCCTCAGTAGTCTTACCTGTAGAAATAGCGAATCTAACATGAACTGCACATCATCTTGAATTTGAAATTTTAAAAGCAGAAGAAAAGGACATCCAGTTGTGTCTCAGAATTTGGGTACACTGGCATCTGTTCAGCCACTTGGAAGGCTGGTTACCACCGGGCATCCTGTAGGGTCAAGAAAAAAAATACAATGAAGGGGCATTGTACTTCTAACTGCAGCAGTAAGAAAGAAGCTATTTCTAAGGACCAAGCCTTCTCCGTTATATGATTGGATGTGGTGTTCAACAGACACATCCTGAAGGTATTTATGACGTAGAGATGTGTCTGTATGGTGTCACCTGTGTTGTTCCTACTCTACTAGTACCAGGTCAGCATGTTGATCTCATTTTGGGCACAAATGTCATCAAATATTTGCTTCATCACATGAAAAGCCACAGTGAGTACTGTAACCTTGCTTCAAGAACTGGTGCCCAATCACACCCTGATGTAGAACAGTTCCTTAATATGATGACCTGTATTGACCGATGGAGAGATTAGATGATGCCAATTAAGGTTGGGACTGTAGTGTTAAAATAAGCTGTAACCCTTCTTCCTAGGCATGACTACTTGATATGGGGGAAACTCCCTGCTAAGTCCCCCTTTTCTCCAGGCAGTACTGTAATAGTAGAGGCCACTGCATCCAATGCTAGACCACGCAAAAGTTTAGTGGACAGAGTCATCACTCCAATGTGGGGTGATAGGTGGATTCTTGTTAAGCTTCTTAATCTTTCCGATAAGTCAATTACTTTGAAACAGAATAGTAAAATAGCTGATGTGTCACGATGTTTAGCTGTGGAGGAACTAGATGTTTTTCAAGGTATTTTTATGAAGACAGATTAGCGAGTTTGCATCACCTTTGGTGATGGCGTGGAAGAAGGATGGTAATGTGCAAATTTACACTGACTTTCGTTGGCTGAATGCAAGAACTTTGAAAGATGCCCACCCCTTGCCACATCCAGCAGACTGCTTGACTGCTTTAGGAGGCAATTCTTTTTTTAGGATAATGGACCTTACTTCCGGATATTACAACATTCCCATGCATGAAGAGGATAAAAAATACACAGCCTTCATATCACCTCTTGGTTTATATGAATACAACAGAATGCCTCAAGGGCTGTGTAATAGTCCTGCCTCTTTTATGAGGATGATGCTCTTTATTTTAGGAGATCTGAATTTCACTAAGCTGCTATGCTACTTGGCTGATCTCTTAATTATTTCTCCTACTTAAGAAGATGCCCTTTGCAGTCTTCAGGTTGTGTTCCAAAACTTACGGGAGAATAATCTTAAATTGGCCCCAAAGAAGTGTCACATTATGTGGACAACTGTGAAATTTCTTGGTCATATTATTGACAGCTCTGGTGTTTCAGTTGATCCTTTTAAGGTAGAAGCTATTGCTAATCTAACAAAACAAGATCTAAAGGAAGGTGATGGCTTCACTCCCTCTGTGCTCAGAATTAAATAATTTTTGTGAATGGTATTTTACTACCAGCACTTTATTCCTAACTGCTCTACCATAGCCAAGCCTTTGTTTGCACTAACAGCAGGTCAGAAACGAAGAGGAAAATTTGCCAAGGACCGGAAAAGACAGCATGTTTTTCGTTCACTCATACCATCTGATTGGACATCAGAATGTAATACTGCTTTTCATTCACTAAAGACACAAATTCTTGAATCAGTTGTGCTTGTGCATCCCGAATTCAATGAACCATTCCTTCTTTCTGTAGATGCATCCCTTAACAGGCTTGGTGCTGTCCTTTCTCAGCTTGTTCCTGGTGAAGGGAAGGTTAGACCAATTGCTTTTGAAAGTAAGACCTTAAGTGCGACCCAAAGAAGGTATCCAGCATAAAAGGTAGCATTCCTGGCTTTGAAATGGAGCATCTGTGAAAAATTCAGTCATTGGTTGAAGGGTCATAACTTTACAGTATGGAATGATAATAACCCGCTTAGATATCTGTTCACTAAGCCTAAACTTGATGCATGTGAGCAGCGTTGGGTGTCCAAGTTGGCATCTTTTACTTTTGACCTTAAACATATTTCTGGCAAACAAAACATTGTGGCAGATGCACAGTCTAGACCTCTTTACAAAGTCAATCAACAGCCAACTTTTAAAGGAACCATATTGTCAGTTATTACTTGAAGCTGAGAAGGTAGCAGAAGGAACAGTGCAGGATGTGTTGTGAATGACTTGCCAGCCACAGCTACTTGGAAAGTCCAGTTCACATCCTCAGCTAGACACTCAAATTAAGTTTTTTTTATGACTGCAGTGAGATTCAGGCTTTGTTTCAGTCCTCACACATGGGAAATAGGTGCAGAGTTTAGAGCTATTAGTCTAGCTCAGCATGTCCATCAACTTTCCACTGGCCAGGAGTTTTTTTCTGCATTTACAGAGCAACAACTTCAACTTGCACCACAAAATGACCCTGTCATTTCCAAGGTGCTACCTTTCGTGATCTGAAAGAGACAACCTTCACGAAGGGAAAGACAAGGTGCAAATTCAAAGGTTCTTAGGTTGTTGAGACAATGGCATAGGTTAGAATTTCGAAATGACATCTTGTAGAGCCTGTGCAGGGTAAGAATAAAGTTCAGTATGTTCTTCCTTATTCCTTGATGAAGAAAGCACTATCTGGCATTCATGGTCTGGCAGGATATCAGGGACAGGCTCAAATACTGTACCTGGCCAGACAGCGTTTTTTCTGTCCTGATATGGAAAATGACATCAAATCCTATGTGAAATGCTGTCAGAGATATTGTTTTGCCAAGTCCCCTGAGCCTGCTGCATGGGCACCATTAGAGAGTATCAAGAGTTCTGCTCGTATGGAGTTGGTTTGCCTTGATTTCTGGTCGGCAGAAGATCACAAGCAAAGATCTGTGGATGTCCTTGTGGTTACAGACCATTTCACAAAACTGGCTCATGCATTTCCCTGTGCTAACCAAACATCAAAGCAAATTGCTAAAAAAAACTTTGGGATTATGTATTTTGTGTTTATGGGTTTCCTGAAAGGATACATACTAATCAGGGTGCAAATTTTGAGAGTGACCTAATAGATGAATTGCCTCATTTGTCAGGAGTATCTAAGTCGCACACGACTGTATACCACCCCATAGGGAATGGGGGGACATAACGGTTCAATCGCACACTTGGAAACATGCTTTATACCCTCCCTCTATGAGAAAAACACTTATGGCCTCAGCAGATTCAGACATTACCTTTTGCCTACAATGCTACAGTGCATGAAACAACAGGATATGCTATGATAAAAATACATACATAGAGAAAAATTGTACTTTAGAACTTAATACAAGTTAGAACTAGTAATGATAAAATCTCAGAAACTGACTGGTCAGTTAGCCTTAAAGAATATAGGTGGGCTGAGATGAAAGGCAATTAACAGGCCAGTATAGCCTGGAATGGAAGGGATAGGTAGGTACAATTTATGACACTGCCACCTCCTCCAGGAGGAAAGCCTTAGTGAGGAGGAGGGTGGGACAGGAGGATGGAGTTGTGGTTGAAAAGGATTTCTATGATATAGGGAATCAGTTTATTCTATTGGTCCAGGACATACATCAATGAAGATAAAGACTGAGGTAACAAAGAAATTTAATCTCTCTACCATTTTCCATGCATGGAGGAGGCCAGACTATCACTGACTCCATTCAGAGCACATGCTGGAGAAAATACAAAGATGCGTCAAAACACTAAATAGACAGCCTCCTTCTAGTAAGCATATGGACATAAGATCAGCTTCTACTTAGGAGGTAATGATATTTTTGTCACATTCATTTTCCTTGGTTTATTATTTTAGGCATATTATTTATAATATACAAATAATTGTGCAACCTTCTCTTCTGCCTGTTCTAGTACTCTGTTTAGTTGTAATGTAATGTAATGTAATGTAGTGCAGTCCCAACGAATTCTGTCCAAAAGATCCAATCAGAAGAGGAGATGCCCTATCTGCCAAAGATGTGCTCACGGATTTATCTTCTGGCCAACTGCTGCTGCTACAGTTTTATTTTAATAAACTGTCCTCTGTATTAAAAAGATTTCATTCTACAAGGACCACATTTTACCACAGAGAATGAACTTTTATTATAAAGAAGCACAGTATCAAGGGAAAAGCTACAGCAAAGATGTACAGTTGATAGGTATTTGAACTGGCTCTCATTCACCATATGGCTTCTCATTTAGTAGTGGACAAAACTTTAGAAAGAATTTAGCTTTGTTTCTTATGCCTGGTAATCAGTGAGGAGGTAAGATGATTTTGAGTGCCTTATCCAGAATGTCTATTAAATTCCACTTTACCAAAAAGCCCCATTTGTCTGCCTCCCAAAAACTAACATTCCATGTGAGCATATTGGCGTGAGTATTATAAAGCTGATTAAAACCTTTGTCCATGGCCATAAATATGTACAGTATTGGCATTGGTTGATTATGCTACTCTGTACTCAGAAGCCATCCCTTTGGGATAGCTTAATTCAAAAACTATTGCTTGGGATCTCACTGGGGTGTTTGCACATGTAGGAATTCCTAAATAATTCCTTATGAATCAACGCAAGCCACTTGTGTCCTCCAACCTTAAAGAAATAGCCAAATTCTTTCGCATTAAACTTCTGAAGGCATCATCCACATATTTTTCAGCCACAGACCAGACAAACTGGCTAATTCCACAATGACACCCTGAAACAGAAGTTAAAGAACCTAGTAAGAGAGAAAGGGTGAAACTTTGATTCACTAATCCTGTTGATCATCTTTGCATACCAGGAGGTGTAAAAAGCATCTGCAAGTTTTTCTTGGTTCTAATTCTTGTATGGGATGGAAGATCATGGACCTGTTCAAGAGCGTGTGGGAAAAAGTAAGAATTCCAATTGACTAATACAACAGAATATGTGGAAAAGATGTATAAGCAATTTTCAAAAGTCCACCTCCATTTTCAAAAAAATATATGATATATATACTGCATGCATAAATATATATATATATATATATA
>JANRMT010062831.1:675975-717068 GCA_026402145.1 Polypterus bichir lapradei
TTACTGTTGGTATGATGTTCTTTTTCTGAAATGCTGTGTTCCTTTTATGTCAGATGTAACGGGACATTTGCCTTCTCAGGTAATGTGGAAGACCTTTCAATGCAACTGATCTACGGTGTTCAGTTATGTCTGTAGTCTGGAAAGATGAAAGATTTATGGTATTATAAAACAATAAAAAGGAGAGACAAGCTTTCTTACATCGATATCACAACATGTATTTACATTTCAATACATTTAAAAATAAATGTTAATGAATACATTTCTTAATTGCATAAATAGTTTCACATGTAAAATATTTTTTATGTTGCACTGTTAGTGGGAGCCTTATTCTGGGAGCACAGAGGAGTCAACGGGAGGCACAATGGGGTGCCAGTTTACCAGAGGGTACATACAGACAGACCCCCACAATTCTCATATACTCACACCTGGACAATTTAGTCAGACCTAAGCTGTCTTTTATTGGTTTGTGGAAGGAAACTCACTTTCCATTTAATTTAATGTTTTATATTTTTCAAATCACCATTAGAAGTATACTGGGTAATGTTTCTGCTTCTAAATTATTAGAAGTTTAAACATCACTTATTAAAGATGTAGAATTAGATGTTGAAGTTCTACATTCTGGATCACTGTTCAAAAAAATTCACATATGAAACCTGGTCTATGCATGGATGAAAACATAAATGGAAAGTATTTTATGAACACATTTTACATTGGCTTAAATTGTCTGAGTGTGAGTATGTCAGTAATTGTGTATGTTTATACTGTATATACAGTATCTGAACTGGTGCTTCATCAAGAGTGTCCCCTGCCCATTTGAAAATATTTACATAAGCATTTATATTGAACACATGGTATCAACATGGTGTTACATACAATGTCTACTATAAGGTATGTAATGTAACAAGAATTATGCCACTAAATTGACAGACACAATAGACATGAATGCAAGGCAGCCTCATACACATTTGTCAATAACCAGGATGCCAAAAAAAAAAACCCTATGTAAACAATAAGTAGAAATCTTGAGAGGAAACAAAGTTTAAAATCCACATAAACCCTGAAAGCTTAGTCAAAATATAATTAGACATAATTATAGAAAAAAAAGAAATTAACTATTTCTTTACATGACTGGCACTAACTAACCAGAACTTGATCATCACCTGTTGATCAAGTCTTTCCAAAAGTGCCCTGATTTCATCACCTCCTTTTGTTCTGAACATGCGAATAAGCCCATTTGCATACGTTTCCAAGGTTTTATTCAGGTCGATTCCAGTTTTTCATTTGAATTCTCCATACACCTGAAAGATATATACAGAAATTGCAAATGGCATTAATATTTCTAAAATTCCATATTAAAAAATAGAATCAAATTCACATATGACATTACCTCACGCTGTAAGAAGAGGCCTGGCCATTTCTCTTTTACAAGTGACACTAAAGGTTGTTCTTGAACAATTTCTTGTTGTCTCATGGAGAATGTAATGTCCATTTTTTCATTTAGAAGGGTCATGTTGAAATTTTTCTTCTTGTTCATCTACCATGGCTCTTCTTTCACCTTCCAGGACTTCTTCAATTATACCTGGTGGATGGTCAGGCAGGAAGTGTATCTCTGCATGCTTTGGTTTTTTAACACCTTTCTTTTTCTTTTGTTTTACCATGACTTCAAAGCATCCAGTGCTGCGCAATTTTTATTGATAGTTGCCCATCTTGTGCTTTAGGCTCATTTTCCATGCCTGCCACCCCTTCTCAGGTCCAGGCTCAGACAAACAGGGGTGCTTAGAAACAGGTTCCCTTGCAACACTTTCAAACTCTTTGCCAGTGGGGTAAGCTTTGAAAGAAGACATTACCTCTGCTAATTTGTCTAAAATTTCCATTTTCATATCACGGGGCACATTCAAAGTTGTTTGTTCTTTCTCATATTGTTCATTGCCTTTTCTGAGGCGGGTGTCTATGTCAAATGAAAAACTTGGTATAAGAAATTTTGATGGCCACTGACTTACAGGGTGACAAGAACTGGATGAGCTTGGGCTGGACTCTACTGATACCATACTTGCTGTATCTAAAGTGTCAAAAGAAACATCTGATGAGTCTTTGTCAGGTTGTTCTGTTGGGTTCATCATTAGTTCCCAAAAAACTCTTATAGTGGCTTATTTGGGTTGAAGTTCCTCCACATTATGTAGATTGCAAAGCCGATAATCAAAGTCAGGATCTTCATATTCCATTGAAAATCCTTTCTCAATCTGTAGCTTTTTCGATTGCATTTCTTTGAGGTCTTCAAGTGAAGAAGGGTTGGGAACGGACACTTTTTGTAAATTGTCAAGTCCAAGAATAACTCGAAGTAGCATAGTGACAAATGTTACTTAAAACAAGATAAAAAAGATGTTCACTATAATTACAATCAGTGGCTAACAAATTATAAGTCTTTTGAGAGAAATTAAAAGCTTTCCTCTTATTTTGTAAGGTATAAGAGGATAAAAATCATTCAGCTGTTCTGGACGAACAAGAATTACATCTCCATAGTTGCACCTTGCAACTTCATACGACTGTATGTTCAATGTACCATGAGCTCTGTTTTTCAACAACAAATGAAACTTCACCATTTTTTATTAAAATATTCTGAATGAAGGCAAAGTCAGACAGACAAAGACAGACCACAACAAGAACCCACAGATATTACCATACCTTTTGAGTAAGTAGTGCTACGCAAACTTACAGTATGTGTGACAGACACCATGTTTTGACCTGGAAACACTTTACTGATAATATCCTTAAGCTTTGATTCAAAGCTTTGCCAGGTTATAATAAAAGCTTAAAAAAATTGGGTGAGTCCAAAACATATGCCAGCAATAGCTGATGTTGTCTTGCCAAAGTAACTACAATGTTTTTAAAACTGCGTGAATCATTAACTACCCTTTGAAAAAACTATGTTTAGATTCAAACCTAATGCTCCACAGATCAACTAAAGGGCCAAAACATCTTATCATATTTGGATAATACTCTATGAAATGGTGTTTGGGTTTTAGTTTTTCATTTAGAAACACTTCTTGAAACAGCTGCCTGTGTACTTGAGAGTTTTGACTTCAAATAGCACAATGTTTCTTTGGAAAATTTTTTGGAACATACAAGTTCCACAATATCGTTTAGGTCAATTAAAATTTCCCAAGTTTTCTCTTTTTCCGGCACTAAACTACTAATCATCAAAGATAAGAGTCTTAACAGTGTCCAATTCTCATGCCCATTACCACCAATTGTTTGTTTGGAACTGAAGGCTTGTGAAATTTTTGTGGCGGATTAACTTTATCAGAGTGGTCATATGGGAAATTCTGAATTATAGTGTTAAGGCAGTCAAGTGTGAAATAACTATCTTTAATCAACATGTGCAAACAAACACTTAATTTAAAAGGCATGCACAACACCCTGAAGAAAATCGTGAAGAAGGTCTGGTGGAAACTCAGTTACAGGGTGGAAAAAAGTCAAATGCTTACTCAACACACACTCAGCTTTTACAACACTGGCAGACTCAAGACTGGGGTTTGTTTTAAGCTGAGTGATTAAATCATCATGCCCCTGTTGTGTTCTTATTTGAAATCATCCTTGTCGTACATCTATGCTCTGAATATCACTCAGTGATGTTAAACAGAAATGACAGAATTTGTCTACCTTGAAACTCTCCTGGAATACTGCAAGACTATGTGCAGAAAGATTATTGGTAGAAACAGAAAACACAGTCCATCTGATGTTTCCAGAAAGTTTACTGACATACAAACCTTCTTGTTCAAGCATCTTTAAATCTTTGACTAATGGATCAAAAAAAGCTTCATAACCAAACTCTTTTACATTCAGGCTTTTGCTTAGAAGTGCTATTGCTTTGAAATTCTGATGGCCAGTTAAGAAGAACCCAGTATACTGCAGTTAACTTGTGTTTCATGTGTGAAGTGCCAAGTGCATTGGCAACTTCAAAATCATCAATGTACAAACAAATAGCAATTCTAAACTCTCTGTAACCAAGAAGCTCCATTCATCCATCCATCCTCTTCCGCTTATCTGAGGTTGGGTCGCAGGGGCAGCAGCTTGAGCAGGGATGTCCAGACTTCCCTGTCCCCGGCCACTTCTTCTAGCTCTTCTGGAGGAATCCCGAGGCATTCCCAGGCCAGCTGGGAGACATAGTCCCTCCAGCATGTCCTGGGTCTTCCCCGGAGCCTCCTCCTGGTTGGCCGTGTCCGGAACACCTCACCAAGGACGCGTCCAGGAGGCATCCTGATCAAATGCCTGAGCCACCTCATCTGACTCCTCTCAATGCGGAGGAGCAGCAGCTCTACTCTGAGCCCCTCCTGGATGACTGAGCTTCTCACCCTATCATTAAGGTAAAGCCCAGACACACTGCAGAGGAAACTCATTTCACCCGCTTGTATTCGCGATCTTGTTCTTTCGATCACTACCCATACCTCATGACCATAGGTGAGGGAGGGAACGTAGATTGACTGGTAAACTGAGAGCTTTGCCTTATGGCTCAGCTCCTTTTTCAGCACAACAGACCGATGCAAAGCCCGCATCACTGCGGACGCCGGACCGATCCACCTGTCGATCTCACACTCCATTCTTCCCTCACTCAGGAACAAGACCCTGAGATACTTGAACTCCTCCACTTGGGGCAGGATCTCGCTCCCAACCCTGAGAGGACACTCCACCCTTTTCTGGTTGAGGACCATGGTCTCAGATTTGGAGGTGCTCATTCCCATCCTAGCCGCTTCACACTCAGCTGCGAACAGATTCAGAGAGAGCTGAAGATCACGGCCTGATGAAGCAAACAGGACAACATCATCTGCAAAAAGCAGTGACCCAATCCTGAGTGCACCAAACCGGATTCCCTTGACACCCTGGCTGTGCCTCGAAATTCTGTTCATAAAAGTTATGAACAGAATTGGTGACAAAGGGCAGGCCTAGCGGAGTCCAACTCTCACTGGAAACGGGTTTGACTTATTGCCGGCAATGTGGACCAAGCTCTGACACCAGTTGTACAAGGACCGAACAGCCCTTATCAGGAGGTCCGGTACCCCATACTCCTGGAGCACCCCCACAGGATTCTCCGAGGGACACGGTCGAACGCCTTTTACAAGTCCACAAAACACATATAGACTGGTTGGGCAAACTCCCATGCACCCTCCAGGACACTTCTAAGGGAGTAGAGCTGGTTCACTGTTCCACGACCAGGACGAAAATCACACTGTTCCTCCTGAATCCGAGGTTTGACTATCCAACGAACCCTCCTCTCTAGAACCCCCGAATAGACTTTTCCAGGGAGGCTGAGGAGTGCGATGCCTCTGTAGTTGGAACACACCCTCCGGTCCCCCTTCTTAAAGAGGAGGAACCACCACCCCGGTCTGCCAATCCAGAGGTACTGTCCCCGGTGTCCATGCGATGTTGCAGAGACGTGTCAACCAAGACAGTCCTACAACATCCAGAGCCTTGAAAACTCTGGGCATATCTCATCCACCCCCGAGGCCCTGCCACCAAGGAGTTTTTTGACCACCTCATTGACCTCAGTCCCAGAGATGGGGGGGCCAGCCTCCGAGTCCCCAGGCTCTGCTTTCTTATTGGAAGGCATGTTAGTGGGATTGAGGAGGTCTTCGAAGTACTCCCCCCACTGACCCACAACATCCAGAGTCGAGGTCAGCAGCGCACCATCCCTACCATATACAGTGTTGACACTGCACTGCTTCCCCATCCTGAGACGCCGGACTCTACATGGACCAGAATCTCCTCAAAGCTGTCTGAAAGTCGTTCTCCATGGCCTCCCCAAACTCCTGTCACGCTCGAGTTTTTGCCTCGGCAACCACGAAAGCTGCATTCCGCTTGGCCTTCCGGTACCTATTAGCTGCCTCTAGAGTCCCACAGGACAAAAGGGTCCAGTAGGACTCCTTCTTCAATTTGATGGCATTGATGGTTTGACCCACCAACTCTAACCCTCCTCCCGCGTCCACCCTCGCTCTCGAGGCATGCGCACTGCCTGCTCATGTGCCCGCCCCCAACACCTCACCAAACACATGTTTACACGCTGCATACAGCGATTCCCATCCGCGACAAACATGCTTCTTCTTAGAAGCTTCTTCTTCTTCAGGAACAGGGAAAACCTTTGTCTACAAAACCCTGATTCATACCATCAGAGCTAGGACTATCGTCCTGCTTCCACCTCAAAACCGGTCCTGCCCACACGGCATTTCTCACCAAGCTTTTGCAGTACACTTACAAAATAAAGCAAGCTCTACATGCAGCGAAAATTTACTTCTCCAGCTAGATTCCATGCTCAGAACCATCAAACCCTTCGCTAAATCATACAAATACATGCATGAAATCGCTCACTCCAATCCAACAGCATCTGTACGAATTCTTTTCGAGGAAAACCCTAGGCAGGATTTACGACGATACAATGCCCCGATATGTCACACCAATGTTGCAGCGATTTTAGTCGGTGAAGATAGTGAACCACCTGCCGAAAGGGACATTTGCATCTGTCCCATAGGCAACTACTGTAAACCGATTTCCACGCTCAATATGAATTGCGATCCTATGGTTTACCCACTTATATTCCCTTACGGAAAATTGGCTGGCACGAAGATTTAAAACATGTTCCCGATAAAAGAACCGCCAAGCGAAGAAGGCTTGCTCAATGCCAATTTTACGCGTACAGATTAGCAATGAGGAATACATTTAGTATTTTGCACTCCAGCGGCGAACTATTCCAACAGTACGTCGTAGATGCCTATGTTAAAACAGAGGGTGCGCGTCTCAACTGTCTCAGATTAGATCAACAAGATTTGCATGTGGAACAATACAAAGGACTGTCAGACGCACTGCTAGCAAACGCTGAAAATAACAACGTACATGTAGGCAAAATGATCATATTACCGTTCACATTTCCAGGAAGTCCAAGACGCTTGCAACAAAACTAGCAGGATGCCATGGCCATAGTACGTAAATTCTGACAGCCTCATTTATTTATCACTTTCACATGTAATCCTGCTTGGCCAGAAATTCTACATGCACTGTCGGATACCCAAAGACCGGAGCACAGACCAGATATTGTAGTACAAGTCTTTTGGATTAAGCTGCAGGAATTACTTAGAGACATTCTACAACAACATCTTTTTGAGGTTGTTATTGATTATGTTTATATAATCGAATTTCAGAAGCGCGGCCTTCCTCATACCCACATGCTGTTTACTCTTCACAATAATTCTAACAACCAGTCTTCAGCCATGGTCAGTTGTATGTGGCTTTTTCTAGGGTTAGATCTTTCGACTCATTATCTGTCGTCACCACCAAAACATCTATTCACAACGTATTTATTTCTTCTTGATTTCTGAATTCCTCTCTCACCGTTTTCCATTCCTATTCTTACACTGCCGTATGCGACGGCGGGCTTCGGCTAATACTTGTTAAAATGTTACTGCTACATGCCTCTGTGGTATTTTCACTGTCATCAGAGTAGAGCAGGGGGTTCCTAAACCTTTGGACGTCAAGTACCACCTGAGGTTAAGTGAGTTGCGTTGCGTACCACCTGCACATTGTTGAAAGAGAGGGAGAGCTGTAAAGGGGGGGGGAGTTCGGGTCTAAACCGCCCCGAAATCTGAAAAGTTAAAGAATTGGAAGAAATTATGCATAAAATTAATGAAAAAAATTGTGCATGTACATAAATTGATAAATTCTGCCCTGAAACTAAATCCTGCCTTCGGCCTGTATGTGACGCAGTTACCGAAGATGAAATGGTATCGGCTTTGTGCTTAGATCTAGTGACTACAATGCGATACAGTGGCAGTGCACGTATAACAACAAAAGCGAGCGGTTTCTGTGAGGCAGAGTTACCGAAGACTAAATAGTGTCGGCGTTGTGCTTTCATCTAGTGACCAAAAGCTCAAACAGTGAAGAAGTGGAAGTTGACTTCCGCGAAACGGAATTATGGTAGAGTTAAATGAACTAAATACTGATTCGAATAATAGGTTTTATTTATTCAGATGATGAAATTTCACACCACACTAAATTTGGGAATCCACGTATTATTGTATTTAAACAGTTTCATTGGTTTTTGCTCACAACAGGCTTGTCATAAAGGGTTTTGCACAGATAAATTAAATTTCAGGGACCGCAATGCGTACCACCTGAAAAGGCTCAGTGTTTCCCAAACTCGGTCCTTGTGTACCCCTGTGGCTGCAGGTAGTGATGGGCCGCTCGATACTCAGGATTCGACACTGTGTCGAGCTTTCGAAGCACTTGAGATCGAAGCACCGCTTCGAGGCTTGCTTCAAATGCGCCCGTCACGTGATTTTGAGTCACGCTAGCGTAATGACGTCATTGATTTGGTCGGTCAGTCACTCGTCTGCTGAAGTGTTTTGGTTCAAAGCATAAAAGCGGTTGTTTGTGCTACAGCGATAAAGTGCGCTAACCCGAGTTCAAATTGTAGTTGGTGCACGGATATGTTGAAATAACGATTTTGTATAAAACAATTAAGTAGTACTTGTCTGAAAGTTAACAAATATATTTTGGAGACATTATGAACGATTTACATAGGGCACCTTTTTCCTTGGTGTGGAATCGTGTCCACCAAGAATCTGTAACAAATTGATGAGCATATTTTGCGTAAGGTAGCATGTATTATAATACAGTAATCCAGAATCTATTCTACCCCATGTCGATCATATCAGAGAGGCTAAGAAATGCTTCACTAAAGCCGACGTGGTCATTACACCAGTATATGCGCAAGATACTCCTCATTAAACGTTTTTACTATTCAGTGATTCCCAGATCTGTAGCTGATTTTTATTATTGATTTCCAAAAAGCAATGTGAGTAAAAGCGTGTTCTGCATAATTAATCATAACTGTCTTTAAGACAGAATCAGCGCCATCAACAGTGTCTTCTGCAATTTTAGGAAAGCCCCGGGATTTCTGTGTTAATGAGACAAAAAAGTTTTAAAGAAACTTTGCGAATCCATCCAGAGGTGAACGTAAAGATCACTCAAGTACTGACAAGAAGGCGCAGCTGGATAAGCACATCTGGAGCCAAACTTTCAAAAAAGCATCTGACTTAGTCAGCAACATCCTCCGAAGAGCTGCACAACAGAGTAAATCATTGACGTAAATAGAATTACTGAAAGACAAAGTTTTTGTCGTTTCTGTATTCTTAAACCATCTTCCAGTTACACAATCCCCCGCAGTCAATGTCACATTCAATGCTCCCTGCTCCTTAACCTGTCTTGTTACCCAAAGCATCAACACTCAGTTTCATTCAAGGCTTTACGTCCTTCCTTTCATATACATAAAATACGACACACATTTCCTCTACATACGTGTCCAATAATAATAGTAAACTTGCAGGAACGTGAAAAAGCACAAGATGGGAATATTCATGAGAAGAGCCTGGGCATCAGGATGAGAATGTTTCTTGTCACCCATTACGCGAGCTCGTCTACCATCCCTCGGTTACACTGGCACACGTTACACTCGGGGGCAAATGCAATGGAAAATACCGACAATGTACACCTTCAGAAGTGGAATAAATCCCCTGTATAAGTAGAGCATTTCAGATAAACTGTGAATTTTGTTAATCATAAACAATGCAACATAACTATTATATGTGTTGTTACTTTTTATTTATACTCACCAAACGTTACATATCTACATGGGAAATTAACATAGGTAATATGTTTATAATCATTATCACTAAAATAAACTGTCAAAATATATTAATGAGCAAATTGAGACACATTAGCCTTTAGGAAATATAAAAAAGCGTGTGCGCTGTCATTTAGGACAGAATGCATTGTTAACGTGACGCACTCTCTACTGACACGATGTCACGAAAAAAAAAAACAGCGCAGTCCATGCAAACTCAAATCCTCCTTGATGTTTGACCTTATGATTAATTGTCAATATCAAATCAATAAAGTCATTTTAAGAAGATGACAAGTCTACTATAGTCAGTTCAGTTAACGCTCCTTTTAAAAAATTTGCTTATACAGAATATAAAACAGAATCTCAATGATACGGGACTCACGAGTAGTAACGAATAATATATGACACTGAGAAATTATAATTCCTAATAACGGGAACAAGTAAAAACTATGACTTCCTAAAACGGACACTGTAAATGTGAGCATTTCAATAAACAATTTAGGAGACTTGTGTGTGCATTTCAATATCGATTTAAGAACTATAGGCCACCTGTTGTACTATAAACGGTAGCTCAAGCAGCACTTAACAGTAAATAGTCTAACAGGACAATGACTGACTGAAACGAAGATGCTGCGCCGCTACAATAAAGGTTCACACTGTCGTTCTGCATGTTTAGAAGGCGCTGGTTGGCTGAAACTGTTTATAGCGAATTGTCCCAAGTTGGAAGTGCCGTATAGCGATCAGACACGAAAAGACACATTTAGGCATGCTGGACAGTAGTTTGTTTTTCTACAATACAAATTCAGTACAACACCATGGTCTCCAAACACACAAATATGAAGCTTATTACGTTTTACAGTGAAACTCTTTACATACACAATATAATTACCGGCGTGTGCCACCTGCCCAACTACGGTGGCCCAACCTTCCCTCGATAGCTCGATTCGCTCGCTATCTGTCCAAGCTTGTTAAATGGAGGAATAAAAAGAAAAATTTTCACAAGAGGAAGATCAACGACGCGAACCCCTGGTGTTGTTACTGAGAGACAGTGACAACACCACTGAGCCACCTAATCGGGATAATTAACAAACTCTGCACAACTGAACTACTACTACTGTTCTTACTGCAGCGAATGAAATATGTTGTTTGACATATGCATGTTAAAATGGTTTAATTGATACGAGAGTATCATTGTTGTATTCTCCTAATGAAGACAAAAAAAATATATTTATAGATGTATATTATATGACGTACGGTTTTGAACAAAATTAAGTGTTCCATAAAAAGGTTGCATGATTTACCTAATCTTTTCATATATATAAAGTTGATATATGACAATATATCTTTGACACTATCTATCAGACAAAGAAAACCACAGCAATCCACAAGAATCCTGAATTGTAGTTTAACCATATCAACTGAAATGTGTAATGTCAATACGAATTACAAAATATAACTAGAGAGTTAAGTGTTAGATAGAATCTCAAAATATAGAGGTCAATGCCTTTCAGTTTGCTGAGGCTTCACAAAGATTCAGTAACCAGTGACCCTGTCTGCTCGAAGCCCTGTCATGATCCAATCTCGGTACTACGCATATCTGAGGCTTCGGAGTCCTGTAATGATCTCAGTACTACACATGTCTGAGGCTTCGGAGCCCCATCATGATCTCAGTAGTACGCATGTCTGAGGCTTCGGAGCCCCGCTCAAAGCCCGTCATGATGCAATCTCAATACTACACATGTCTGAGGCTTCGGAGCCCCATCAAGCTTGTCTGAGGCTTTGAAGCCCTGTTCGGCAATCTCAGTACCACGCATGTCTGAGGCTTCGGGAGCCCCGTCATGATCTCAGTAGTACGCATGTCTGAGGCTTCGAAGCCCCGTTCAAAGCCCGTCATGACGCAATCTCAGTACTACGCATGTCTGAGGCTTCAGAGTCCCGTCATGATCTCAGTACTACGCATGTCTGAGGCTTCGGAGACCCGTCATGATCTCAGTACTACGCATGTCTGAGGCTTCGGAGACCTGTCATGATCTCAGTACTACGCATGTCTGAGGCTTCGAAGCCCCGTTCAAAGACCGTCATGACGCAATCTCAGTACTACACATGTCTGCGCAAAGCTTCGACTCATTATTTATACATCGAGCTCCCGTTTGAAGTACATATGGCATCGACAGAGTTAAAAAACTCAACAGAATGAAATTGAAATGAATGTTTGTAGATGCTCAATACATGTTAAATGACTGTGCCCGATAATACTTTGTGGCAAAAAATAAAATTATAAATTATACATCATACAAACGCCGACTTGTTGAATGCATAATGCTGCAAAGAAGAGCTTTAGCAATCTCTCACTATAATACTCTCATAAATATCCATTCTTCACCTCATGCAACCTTTTCATGCAACACTGAACGTATGTAATATAGTATACATCTATATATAATTGTTTTCGTCTTCAGTACATAAATACATGCATATATTAAAAAACAAAAATTATATACCACCCTCCTGAAAATAGTAGTGGTGCAGCGGTAGCATTACCGCTTCATAATAAAGCATACGTGGGTTCGTGTCCCACGTCCACCCACTGTGAATTATGACCCAACAGAGTCTGATTTTCTTTTTTTTTCATTAAACAGCAAATTCCAACGTGGACCGGGAGCGAGCAAGGCGAGAACACTAGTAAAGATATATCAAATGGAAATGTGCATCTTGTTTTATGTCTATAACAAAAAAAAAATATTTGAGTAACGATTTCAAATGTTTTTGTAGTTATTGATGGCGGGTTTAGCGGTTTAAATTTTTAAATATTAAATTGATAAGGTGGAATGTGTTCTTACTTTGAGTGTTTTCTACACGGTAACTGTGTTAGTAACTGGGATTGCGCCTCTATTACTGGAAGATTGCTTAGGATTGATACAGACTGGACAACTATATGTTTTAGGAAATGTTTTATTATTGCACTGTGCTGTGACCAAAAAACTTTTTACTGATCGCCTGTCCGGACCTTGAAGATGTGTTCAGGAGGGAGGGATGCTGCTGTTAAAAGCAAATGCTTTTTCGACAGAAGGTCCACTTGTGTTTATCCCACTACTTTCTGTTGCCTCAGCACTCAAGACGATCTTTAATGCCGACCTTGATACGTGCAATGCTCACCTTGGAGTGTCCCGTGTGTGTCTGTGTGCCGGTGACTGATCTGCGCCGTGTCTCTCAGCCTCTCTGATGTGCTCCGGATTGACACCTTTGAATGTTTGGTGCAGCAGAGCAAATTCAACCTGATCTACCACAGTGGGTTTGTTATCACCTTATTCCAGCGTTTCTCAACCTTTAAATATTTGCGACCCGAATTTTCATAACAGTTTTAATCACGCCCCCCCCCCCCCCCCACACACACATTTTTTTTGAAATGTAGATGCATATTATACCTACTTAACTTTTATCGACATTTATCTAACTCTATATTTATTGTTCTAGTATCAGAATGTAGTTTAAGTTAATTTGTTTTGGTTCCAACAGATGTTTTTTTCATATTTTTTATTCTTGTTTTCTTTTTTTCACATCTTCGCGCCCCCCTAGGGGGGCCGCCCCACAGGTTGAGAACAACTGCCTTATTCAATGGAGGGGTTCATGGACATCAAATGGCAATGAATTGAAATGGATTAATGTAAATACGTGACACCGCATTTTGATGGCGATTTTGAGTAGGGGTGATTCCCGAACAGATCTCTTATTATTTAGTTCAAATTGGTTATAAATATTTCAATTCTGATCATTTTTTTTTTATTATTGTTAATTTTGATGAGTCTTTAAGTCGGATCGAACTCGGGCTAGCACTATGCTCAGAATTTGAAAATCAACCAATCAGCCATTGACGGCGTCATTTCTTTGTAGCAAACTCGTTACTTTCGTGCTCCACAAAATATTGTTAAGTATTAATAAATGAAATATTTCAATACTTGATCGAATAATAAAAAAGTGATTTAAGGATTTCACCTTTTCTTTCTCAAATCTTTATTTTCCGTCTACTCCGTTTTAATTAAGTCAAACCAAAGTAAACATTTCAGGCTATTAAACGTGATCTCAAGAAAAGATGAGGGTTAATTATAATACTAATAACAGGACCGATTTTAATGATACAGTGTAAAAGTAAATACTAATTGAAAGAGCCGGGAATCCATGAGTGAGGCGTCTTATTTTGTTTAACTCTTGCTATCGTATAGTGCATTCTGCTTGTCGGCGTTAGTTATATATATATTTATATTTTTTAGACATCAGACACTAGAAGTTGCTGACGAATTCTTCTCTTCGTTGTCAGTCTGTAGCAGCGAAAAAAAGCAATAAGAGTTATAACAGACGTCATTGAAGTGAATCATGAGTTTGTGTAATGTTAATGAAAATGGCCAGGAGGTGTCACTAGAGAGGTGAGTGTCAAATGCTTCGAAGCTTCGATACGATTTCCGACACAATTGCTTCAAACGTTTTGATGCTTCGTGAGGCTTCACTCCGCCCATCACTAGCTACAGGTTTTTGTTCCAACCAGCTTCTGTTTTTAATTGGACTAAATGTTATGTTGCATAAAGACACGAACAAAGGGTTGAAAGTGCAAAGCCTTAACCGCAATCCTTGCACATCTATAACGTATATATTAATTGACTAAATGTGTCAATTCTATGAAAAGCTAAACATTTAACATTTAAGATCTGCATGGGTCAGTTACATCATATTGGGCCACCTTACCTTTCACAGTTTTGTGAAAAGACAGATATGTTTTTTTAAGATGCAGCGGAGTTTTGCTCTGCCCAGTGCGAGTATCAGGGTGAAACTGACAATGTATTCCCACTTCAATATCAGATAAATGGGATTTACTGTGATATTTAATGGGCAATGTAAAGTGTTAAATGACGTTGGACCACCTTAATTTTCATAGTTTTGTGACAATGGCATATATAAACTTGTCCAGGACAGATTCATTTGTTAACTTAGAGTTTAACAATTTTGACCCGTGCAGGACCAAAATGTGGAAAATTTATTTTTTCAAATAATGGATCAGTCTGTAATGATGCCGATTAATGTACATGCTGTAGAATATTTTGCCTTGCTGTTATAATAGAATAAGAAGTTGTTTTACAAAAGCTGTGTGAATAAGTAGCTGACTGCAAGCTTATACTGGGAGTAGCTGGGAGTGAATAAAATGCCAGCTGAATGTGTACCTAACTTCAGCCCTGTGATCATTTCAGAATTAAGGGAAAATACTGGTAAAAAGAATTACCACCAAGCCCTTTCACAAACATACTGTGACGTGCAAAAGTATTCAATCCCTTTAAAAGTCATCCTAATTTTCTGCATGACAAAAGATTTGTCCACATATTTATCCATTTGGTATTTTTAAAGTGAACTCTTGTGCTGTAACAAAACATTATCAAACTCCAAGCAACTAAAGAAAAACTCCAAAGTGATTGTTTGCCTAAGTATTCAAGCCCAACATATTCATACTTTGTCAAGAACCTTTTTGCTGCAGTAACAGCCTTCATTCTTTTGGGGTATGTAAATATGCCCCAGTTCTGCACATTGCTCAGGTGTGATTCTTCCCTATTCTTCTTGGCATGATTTCTAGGTACCCTCTATGTTGGTGGGATGGTATCTCTGAACAGCAGTTTTCAAACAATGCCCCAGATTCTCAACAGGTTTAAGATCAGAGCTTTGACTTGGCCATTCCGAAACATTCACCTGTCTGTTTTTGAGCCATCCCAGTGTCACTTTGGTCTAATGCATAGGGTCATTGTCATCTTGAAAGATGAATCTTCTCCCGAACTTTAAATTCATAGCAGACTGGAACAAGTTCTCTTGCAATATTGTGTGGTATTTGGGCCCATCTATTGTCCCTTCAACTCTGAGAAGATTCTCAGTCCCAGCACATGAAAAACATCCCCATAGCAAGATGTTGCCACCACCATATTCCACTGTAGGTCTGGTGTTTCTTGTGGCATGGGCAGTGTTTCTTTTACACCACACATTCTGTACCTCTTTGAAGTCTGAGAAAAAAGTTCTATTTTGGCTTCATTTGACCATAAACCCTTCTCCCCACATTTAACTGAAAAACGCTATATGTGCTTTTATGTGGACCATCTTAAGGAATGGCTTCTTTCTTGCCACCCTCCTGTAGAGGCCTGTTTAATGGAGAGCTCTTGAAATTGTGGACCCCTGCACCTTCACTCCAGTTTCAGCCAAAAAGCATTGCAAACATCTGAGAGTGACGGTTGGACTTCTAGTTTCCTCTCTCACCAGTTGATGTCTAACTCCGATGTTCATTCTTGAGGGACGGCCTGTTCTAGCAAGAGTCAGGGTGCTGTGATGAACCTTCCACTTTCTGATGATGGATCCAGCAGTGCACAATGGGACATTCAAACTCTTGATATTTTTATAGTCCTTTCCTGCTACCTTGTGCATTTCAATAACTTTGTTTCTCACATCAGCAGAATGCTCCTCTGTCTTCATTTTTTCAGACTGTCCACCAAAGACTATGGCCCCTATGAAGAGGGCTTTTTATATCCAGAGAGAAAGTAGCACCTCATTATGTTTAATATGACTGTCAAATGTCTGCCACCTTTGTAATTAATTTGTCATTGGTGTAAACCTGGAGCTTCCAAAGCACAGAGCTTTAAACACTTATGTAAACACTAACTTTGGAGATTTTCTTCTTCAATTAAATGTCTACATAAAATAGTTTATTTTGACTTTGGAAATGTTTTGTTACAGCATAAGAAAAATACAGAATGAATAAATATGTGTACAAATATTTTGTCTTGCATAAAATTACAACAGCTTTCAAGGATATCAAATACTTTTGTACATCATAGTATGTTTGTGAAAGGGTTTGGTGGTAATTATTTTTAAGTAAGGTGCACATTCAGCTGCCTTTTTATTCACTTCTAGCTACATCCAGTATTAGCTTGCAGTCAGCTACTTATTCACAAACCATCTTCTTCTTCTATATTAACAGCAAGGCAAAATATTCTACAGTGTGTACATTAATCCGCAAACTGATCCATTATTTGAAAAAAAAAAATTCCAGATTTTCAACCAAAACTTGAACGGGTCGAAAATGTTAAACTCAACTTTAACAATGGAATCTGTCCTGGACAAGTTTATATTATGCCTATTAATATACACGTTGTAGATGTGCAAGTATTGTGGCGTAGTGTTTAAGACTGCACTTTTAAACTGGGTTCGTAGGTTCAAGTCCTGATAATGACACTATGTGACCATAAACAAGTCACTTCACCTGTCTGTGCGGCGCGGGGGACACTGGGCGAATGTAACCAGTAGTATCTAAATGTTGTATGTTGGATAAAGGCGTTTGTAAATGTAGAATATTTTGCCTTTAGAATGAAAAACTGGTTTCAAAAGTTGTGTAAAAAAGTACCATGGCTGGGTGCGAGCGAACATGATCCTGGAAGCCAATAAGAAGATGGCCCAATACGTACCTAACTTCAGCCTTGTGTTTATTACAGACTCAAGGGTAGATTCTGTTAAAAAGTAATAATTACCACCAAGTCCTTTCACAAACGCATTGTGCGGAAAAAAATATATAGTGCCGTTTAAACACAGATGCATCTCCTAAACACATCTCTTTACACTCCATGACTCTACCGGCCCTTGAGTTCCTGTTTCTTGCCCCGCCCATTTCCTCTGAAGATTACGTGTACAACCAATATACAGGTAGTTTACACGCAGAACCGATATAGTTCATACACAGAGTTGCGATAGGGTGCGCACGCATAACCAATATGTTTCATGTGCGAAACCGACATAGTCCACACATACAACCAATAGAGTTCAAGCGCAAAATCGACAGGTTACCCACATGAAACCAGTTCAAGACGTGCATGAAACCAATATAGTGCATACGCAAATCCATTGTTAGACCGACACAGAACACAAGGCAATATAGTTTATACGCAAACCGATATGCAAGCGTAAACCAATGCAGTTCACTCACAAACCAATAACAAATCATACTGGAACCAGTGATATACACACGCAAATCAATATAGTTCATATGCAAACCAGTGGTATGCACGTACAAACGGATATAGTTCACGCACAAACCGATAATATACGGACACGAACCAGTATAGTTCATATGAATGAAACCAGTATTGTACGCACGCAAACTAATTAAGTATGCATGCAAACCGATAGCAAATATTCATAAACCAATAGTGTTCGCACGTAAACCAATAGATTTCACACAGAAATATATGATTTATGGCCTGTTTGTCCCCTCATAGCTGACAGTCGGTACCTGAAACGATAGTTAAAAAATATTCTAGCAATGTTATACCATGGAAGACCCAAAGAGTGTCTGATCTAAAGAGAACATACTGGAGAGCTGAGCATAAATGGAGAAAAACTAAACTGATTATCCACTATGACAGCGGTTCTCAAACTGTGGGGCGTGCCCCCGCTAAAGCTGTACAAGGGGGGCGTCGAATAAATGAACAATATATCAACATTAATTTTTAAATTTTTATTTCAAATTAAAATTTGCAAGCATATAATCACAACGAATGCATTACAGTACAACTAAATTTAAAATAAAACATTTCTAAGGCATAGATCTAATGACTAATATGTGCCTGCACAGCCTGTCCAGGTTTGGTTTGATATTCGAGATTGACACTCTGAGCTCCTTTTCTATTTGAAGTTTGTTTCTATGACAAGCGGCACCGCTGCTGCTGCTTTTATAGTCGCGTATTTTCAGTCCAGAAAGTTCGTGACGTATCGGTATCTGTCGCAAACATTCGGGTAACAGTAGATCCAGGTGATAATGCGGCGCGACTGCACCACATTGACAGCGTAGCCGATATTGCCAAATTGAGTTAAATAATTTACTGCGTATTGGGTTATTTTCAGGATACAACTAACAGCGGTATAATATTTTCGGACGAAAATACATTCGTCTCGCGCAGATTGACTTCATCGGTGTCCTCGTTTATGACATTTTTAAAATTTAAAACATATTTAATCGTTTCTTTACATAAAAAAAAATAAGAATAAATAATTTATTCTTTGTTTTTGGGATTAGAATTACTACCAAAAACCACAAAAGGCATTTTATCAGTTATTAAAGCACTTTTAAAAAATAAGTTGCAAATATTTCATCGAAGTTAACCCGAACACATGCAAATCTTATGGAAGTAAAAATGATAGGATACCGCGACATCGCATGAGTATCATACCTTTGTTAGTTGTATTATGGGTTATGCTCATCTATCTTATATTATGGGCGGCACAGTGGTGCTGCTGCCTCGCAGTTAGGAGACCCAGGTTCGCTTCCCGTGTCCTCCCTGCGTGGAGTTTGTATGTTCCTCCCGAGTCTGCGTGGGTTTCCTCTGGGCGCTCCGGTTTCCTCCCACAGTCCAAAGACGTGCAGGTTAGGTGGACTGGCGATTCTAAATTGTCCCTAGTGTGTGCTGGGTGTGTTTGTGTGTGTCCTGCGGTGGGTTGGCACCCTGCCCGGGATTGGTTCCTGCCCAGTGTTGGCTGGGATTGGCTCCAGCAGACCCCCGTGACCCTGTGTTCGGATTCAGCGGGTTGGAAAATGGATGGATAGATCTTATATTATGCAGGGGACGCAGAATTATTCCAGGCAGAAAAGGAGGAGCGTGAAATACGAAAGTTTGAGAACTGCTGCACTATGAGATATTGAAGGTTAAAATAACAGAATACAACAACATAGTGCGTCTTGAGAGGCGGTGTTATTTCTCTAAAATTATAAATAACAATGCTAGTAATCCCAGAGTTATTCTTATTCTTATTCTCTACAATTGATCGTCTGCTAAACCCAGGTCACTCAATGGAATGCCTCCAAAATACTTCCAGTGAAACTTGTGAGGCTTTTGCTGTATTTTTTAATCTAAAAATTATTGATATTAGAAATAATATAGTACATCTCCCCAATGCTGATCCTCTTAAACTCCGGTACTCCATTATAAACAAATTAAATTCTTTCACCATTTTGGATAGATTTACCTGATTTATATAAAATAATTTCTCAACAGAGATCCTCCACCTGCACCCACTTTTTTCAAAGAAGTCTCGGGGGTGCTAATTGATAGTATTCTTGACATAGTAAACTCGTCATTAGATACAGGGGTCTTCCCAGACTGTCTGAAGACTGCTGTAGTTAAACCCCTGCTCAAGAAAAATAATCTCGACTCCTCTGCTTTTGAAAATTTTAGACCCATTTCTAACCTGCCTTTCTTAAGTAAAATTCTAGAGAAGGCAGTCATTATGCAGCTTAATGATCACTTCAATAAACATGCCATTCTTGATAAGTTTCAGTTCTGCTTCAAAAAAAAATCACAGTACAGAAACTGCACTCGTTAAAATAGTAAATGACTTACGGGTAAATGCACACAGAGGCTGTTTATCTGTTCTCATCCTCTTAGATCTGAGTGCCCCATTTGATACCATTGATCACAATATTCTTAGAAATCACCTTAGTTAATTGGTGGGCATCTCTGGCAGTATCTTAAATTGGTTTGAATTGTGGTAATTATACTTCAAAGACACATGATATTCTACAGTATATGGTGTTCCACAAGGCTCTATCCTGGGTCCGCTGCTCTTTTCGATTTACATGCTTCTGTTAGGTCAGATTATCTCGGGGTATAACGTGAGCTACCACAGCTTTGCAAATGACACACAGCTGTATTTATCAATAGCACCTGACGACCCAGACCCTCTTGATTCACTGACACAATGTCTCACTTGTATTTCCGAATGGATGAGTAGTAATTTTTTCAAACTGAATAAAGAGAAAACAGAAATTTTAGTGATTGGCAATAATGGATATAATCAGGTTATTAGAAATAAACTTGATGCATTAGAATTAAGAGTCAAGACGGAGGTAAAGAATTTAGGGGTAACTATTGACTCTGACCTTAATTTTAAATCACATATTAATCAGATTACTAGGACAGCATTTTTTCACTTAAAAAATATAGAAAATGTTAGACCTCTTATAACATTACAAGATGCTGAAAAATTAGTTCACGCTTTTGCTTTCAGTTGGCTAGATTACTGTAAGGCACTTCTCTCAGGATTACACAAAAAAGACATCAATCGATTGCAACTAGTGCAGAATTCAGCTGCTAGAATTTTAACTCAGAAATGAAAATCTGAGCACATCACCCCAGTTTTTATGTCACTACACTAGTTACCTGTGTCATTTAGAATTGACTTTTAAATGCTGCTTATGGTTTACAAAGCCTTAAATAATCTTGCTCCATCTTATATTTTGGAATGTCTTACACCTTACACTCCAAATTGTAACCTTAGATCTTCAAATGAGTGTCAACTTAAGATTCCAAGAGCTAAACTTAAAAGAAGTGGTGAGGCAGCCTTCGGCACCTAAAATCTGGAACAGCTTACCAATAGGCTAATACAGTGGAACACTTTAAAACACTGCTGAAAACACATTACTTTAACATGGCTTTCTCATAGCTTCATCTTAGATAAATCCTGATGCTCTGTATATTCAATTAATTATCATTATTATTCATGGTGGCTCCAAAATCCATACTAACCCTTACTTTCTTTTCTGTTGTTTTTCCGGTTTTCTGTGGTGGTGATCTGTGCCACCACCACTTAATCAAAGCACCGTGATTTTCTTACATTGATGGATTAAAGGTCAGAAGTCCACATGATCATCATCATCAAATTCTTCCATCAGAACCCTGAATACAATGAGGACTGATTGAGGTAATTTATGTTAGGTAGAATACCTAGTGTGGGCTGGGCGGTCTTGTGGCCTGGAACCCCTGCAAATTTTATTTTTTTCTCCAGCAGTCTGGAGTTTTTTTTGTTTTTTCTGTCCTCCTTGGCCATTGGACCTTACTTTTATTCTATGTTAATTAGTGTTCCCTAATTTTAATTAATTTTAATTTGTTTTGTCTTTTTTCTCTTTCTTCATCATGTAAAGCACTTTGAGCTATATTGTTTGTATGAAAATGTGCTATATAAATAAAGGTTGTTGTTGTTCTTGTTGAAATGAGAAATACAGTAGTTGTCTGTAGTATGTTTGGTAAATATGATAATAAATTCAGCATTGTGTCTTGGTGGGTATTGACAATAAACATCTGGCCCTTGAATAACATTTAATGTATGATTTTCTGACACCAAAATATACTAGTGGTTAGATGACTCAACCATGAGATGGAAAGAAAAATGTGTTTTAACAAAGTATTTATTCCTGTTCAGGTAATATAAAATCAGAAATACAAACTCTTCACAAACCATTGAATATAAATTATAAAACAGTATTGGCCTTTGAACAGTAAGTCTTTTCTTATAACAGCATCAGAAATTCCACAATGTAATGAATACAGTATAATTCTACAGTATAAGCTGAAGAATAAAGCAAATTTAACAGACATATTCTGTACTGTGCCTGGTTAAGAGTATTCAGTAAACTTAAAAACTTTTATCAAAAGATTTAGAACATAGTGTGAATGTTTATTTCACAAACTTAAATTACAGAGTCACGGAGTATTAAATGTTATTGATGCTGAGCATTTACAAAATAAATGAAAAAGCAACACTTATAATTGTGCAATATATTTTTAGCATGATTTAACAGGATAATTGCTATTTAATC
Organism: Polypterus bichir lapradei; assembly: GCA_026402145.1. Taxonomy (NCBI): domain Eukaryota; kingdom Metazoa; phylum Chordata; class Cladistia; order Polypteriformes; family Polypteridae; genus Polypterus; species Polypterus bichir. The sequence goes on from JANRMT010062831.1 coordinate 698,307, forward strand.
ACTGAAAAGTCAATAAAACAATGTAAACTTTAATAAAGGTGAACAATGAGGAAGGGACACACAGCCACCCAAGTAGTATGTGGAAGATTTAGTATACAGCACTGAATATTTTCAAAACTTTACAAAAAGTCAAAAGTTTGACAGAAGTGTGATAACAGAATAGATGAAGAGTATCCACTTTGTTTACACAATGACCATTTCTTAAGTTGGTATAAAGCACAGAAAGAAACTCTGAGTAATTTTAATCGTTATCTTCTAGATGAAGGATCACCCCACGTGTACGACATACTCAGTTTAGTGAAAACACATATAAACTCAACAGTAGCATTATCTGAAAAATTCAGATCTGAACCTCTGCAAAATTTCTTTATATTATTTCTTGGTGTAACTTCTGAACTTATGCTCAGTCTCATTTTATTTTGTTGTTATATTTTGTCTAGGAATTTTAATAACCAAGACTTTTATTTTTGGCACTCTTTTTACTTAAATCTATGTATACTTCGGTTGTCCAATCCTAATTCAGTTCTGCACAAGTTCCTGATGTGCAAACTCTATTCAAATGGCTTGACTGACAAAGGTTTTACCGCAGAATAATTGGGTATCTACACAATGTCCATCACCCAAATGTTACTCTCTGGCACAAATTCAACAGTGATGTTTTCTGACACAATCAAATCTGACCCTGTAAAAAACCTCAAAAACTTAGAAAGTTTTATTTCGTCTACTTCCCTGATATACCTTCTAAGATGATGCTCAATCTCTTTCTTCTTTGGTGTCATATCCACTGAGAATTTCAACATCTTTGACACTTTTTTGGATGTTGGTTTAAGATCAGTATACATTTTGGTCAACTGGTCATAATTAAGTGCAATTTGATGCTGGATAATGTCCCTCCAGCTGCCTATCACAAACATTGGCTTCTGTACAAGTTCTTTGAGTGGAATCTCCCTGAGAACTGCTGGAAGAGTGTCAGGGGAAGTTCTTTTTCTACACTAATAATTATCTAGAACATCTAAAATGTCATTAAGCTCAAAAGAGGAGAAATCCTTCAAAGCTTGTTTGAAGATTTCTTGCTTTTGGACACTTATAAACTGAAAAAAGTTTTCAATGAGGTCATTGTAAACCATTACAAGTAGAACCTCCTCAAGAAAGGGATGTGCAAGCTTGATTGGAATGTATTGGCAATCTTTGTGTCCTCTCCAGAAAATGCGGGCAATAGCTTTCCAAGTGTCATCCTTAAAATCATGTCTAATGAATGGTACTTTGAAAGTTGCTCCAATTGTGCACCGATCATAAAATTCCTCCCTAAAAGAACTGTACATGTCTCTAACAAGCCCTGATCCACAACCAGCCTCTGAAGAGTTATCTGGAAGTAACCTGTTCAGTGTCAGTGGTCTGGTCAAAGTTTCTGGGTCAGAAAAGGATTCAACCATGTCACTGAGGCAGCTTGCATAGCGTATAGTTAAGTTATTATATTTGACTGTTTCATGTTTTCATTGGATTCAGCCTCATAAATTTCTGTGTCATTTAGGTGATCTTCAAGATCTGTATATGAAACAAATGTAATTTCAGGATCAGACATATTATTAACATAAGCATCAGCATGTATTTGGTAAACAATTTCACTTTACTCCATCATCTGATAATGGATGTCATATTGATCTGTACTGAATGTATGATTTAGACTGACTTGGTTTTGATCAGAAACTATAAAAACATCAGGCACATCCTGAGGGTCACAATCCTCAGTAGTCTGCCTGGAATCTGTACAGTCCTCAATATCACTAGTACTGGCTTCATTATGTGACTGCTCCTTTGTTTTTGTGGCAAGGTAGAAACATAGCTTTTGTAGTTTGGTAGTGTCATATATCAAACCAATTGTGATATGATGATCAAGTGAAGTTTGTTTGAAGTCCCAGATATCAAATATGAATTCGCATTCATGCCCTTTGCTTGAGACACCATCAGGGAAAAAAGACCTCTTGCCTCTTTCAGGATTTCAGTGAATCCAGCACTGATTGGCATTGACATCTTTCGTGTGCCTAGCCTGGTTTTGCTCTGACCTGTTTAGTTTCCCCCTTGTTACTGTGTATCCACCCTATCTCTATGGTGCGTATTTTTTTCCTTGGTCAGGAACGGGATTGAGAATGTTGAGGTGTCTCTTCACTTTTATCGTTTTCCTTCCTTAACTTCATTTTGTCATGGACCTTCTCCACATCTGTCTCCATAGGAGGGAATGTAATTGGACAGTGTTGAATCATCCATGAGCAAGACAACACCTCGATCATTCTGTGAGACAATATAAAAACATGAAAGCTAAATAATTCATAAGTATATTAAATACATAATAAAACATATTTGTTAAAAACATAACTGCCTTGAAAAATAACACTTCAAAAAAGGATATTTGTCAATCCTTTATATCAGGTTATGCACAATATGTTGTACATTTAAATAAAATAGCAAGGCAATCTCATGTAGGATCTAATTGAATAGCCCTGGCATATAATCAAGAAGCTGTTCTGTTTAGAAGCACTGCGATGATGGGTTCAGACAACATTTTTAAAAAGACATTATGTTCTTTTTTTTCTCTTTAAAGGAGCATTAAGTTGGTATGCAGGTACCAGTTGCTTTGACTTCAGATTTAGCTTTACAAATAAAACTCAATGGCTCCAATCTGATCTCTATTATCACATACCTTTTGTTCCTCAGTTAGAGTCAGGGCATCCTGGGAGACACCTCGTCCTTTAAAAAACTCTATTATAGACATGTCTCAGGTCAGGAAGATCAAACTTTACAGCTGCAGTGGACCTTTAGAATTTAAAGAGAACAAAAGTTTGAAATATGGCTTAAGATGATAACTGGACTTGATTAAATTACTGGAATATCCAATTCAAGGACTCCTAACAGAACTAATGTTAACATTACTTACTGAAGAAAATGTATTTACTGTAAATACAGTAGGGTTTTGCTATGTTGCGCTTAGTTTACGTAGACTTCAGTTCTGTTTCTCAATTTGGGCTGCGTTTTCTGAGAATGATTAAGCTTGACGATTCACGATCAATATGTGGCATGTATACGTACCCTATGAGATACTTCTTTGTACAGTGGCCACTTTATAAATAAACAAATACTACTTAGTTAACAACACCATCGAACTCGCATACAAAATGCATTATCGGTAGATTAAAAAGCAGTCAATTTGGAATAACATTATATATTTTCATTATTAGGCCTTTGGTGGGATGAAGATAATTGTGAAAAGTATTACAAAATAAACATGATATCATAACGTAATACCAAAATGCGACTAAGTATATAAATAAACACAAAATTGGACATGTGTTATTTCTGAAACAAACACTATATAAAAGACCATTAAAGAAAATCAGCCTTTCTTACGACGAAAAAAAAAGAAAAGTGAGATGGTACGAGGAGGTTTGCATTTCATTTATTCCCTACACAAAGTTTGCATATTCTGCCTGTGGACATGTGGGTTTCTTTCCATAGTCTTTCCATAGTCCAAATACATGTTGAATGAGCATTGCTAAATTGACCACTAATGTGTGTGTGTGTGTGTGTGTGTGTGTGTGTGCGTTCATCTTGCATGTTCATCAGCTGGCACCCAGTCCAGTTCCTGTGTAGTGTTGATGGTTGCTGAGAAAGGCTCCAATTGCCTTTCAACCCTGTTTTGGAGAAGTGGGCGTGAAAAGTGAATGGATGGTGTCACACAAGTGCGCATGGGAGGCAGCTAAAGGGCTTGAGTGACGGCAGTTCTGAGGCATGCCGGGAGCTGGCAGAGTGCACTGACTCTTTTTCTCTCTTTCCTGTAGACCATTCCCGGGAGATTCCATCTGGCTCCCTTGACGTCACTTCCGGGACCGAGCCAATGGAAGGAGACCTTACCGGCTCCAGTCCCTGTGATGTCATGTCCGGGCTCGAACCAATGGCTAAAGAACATGGGCCTGATCATTATGACCTCACTTCCTGTCTTCCCCTTTAAAAGCCTGTCCCTCTTCCCTAAATCGTCAGTCTTGTTTTGGACTCCTTTGTATGCACATCAGTGCTGTTTATTTTCATAAAAAACGACTTTACAGCCAGGATACCAGATTATACGGACGGCTGCCCCAAACCTTTATCTGAGTATGTCTCATTATTGTGACAATGGACATGATACAGTGAAGAGAATAAGCATGTACATCACATAATTACTCTTTTTCGGACACAAAGACCTCAGTGGGCCAACCTATATGTAAATTTGCTGGCAGTGTGATGTGGTGGTTAAGGCTTAGATGGTTCAAATCCCTCTAGAAACACTTTGTGACCCTAAGCAAGTCACTTGACCCACCTGTGCTCACTTGTAAAAACCAGAGAAATGTAACCAATTTTATCATAAATGTTGTAAGTCTTCTTGGATAAAGGCATCAGAAAAATAAGTAAAGGATGCAGTACAAAAAAAAACTCATGACACTTGAAAAAGCGCATTTTTTTCTATTCTTTGCTTTCCACTACATTTGTTTATTTGCTGGGCTCTTATTTTTCGGCTGCTGTCTCGGGTTAGTGACAGGTTTCAACAGACACACGGATATACCTGCTGTCAACTAGTGGCCATACACCACTAATCTTGTCGTTTTGTCACACTGATTAATTAGTTCAACGCAGAATACCTTTACAGGAGGTGTAACAAATATCTAAGTGGCATCGTTTATGAATGGGCATCAGATACAGCCCACTGGTGTAGCTGAGAATGTGCAAGTGTTGAATTCATGAGGTGGTGGTCGGAGACAACAATACAGAATTCAATGGAGGTTCTTCTGGGCGTGCATTTGTTATTGTACTCATACTACAAGTAGCCACACATACCAGCTCTCAGTTTGGGTCCTTCTGTTTTCCTTCTTCTCCCTTTTCCATGCAATACACTTCTCTGTGAAAGTAAAAGCAGTTGTAAGCATAAAACATGGATTCTTCAAAACTTATAAGGAGGAGGAGGTTGGAGCACGCACTGATATGGTGCATAGCCGCACCCACCCCACAACGAACCAACTTAGGATCCTATTTTAGGACCTGGGTGTACTCAGACAACAGGTAACATCTCAGCGACACAGTAGCTAAAATAGAATGGAATAGAAGAACACAGAAAATAGTTATTTTACATATTTAATTATTTGAGCAATCCATCCATCCATTTCCCAAACCCACTTATTCTGTGCAGGGTCACTGGACCCAATGCCTGAAAGCATCGGGCAATAATACACGAACAATCACTGGGACTGTGTGCTAGCTTATCGCGGGGTAAACAGAGACACAAAACACATGCTATAGACTGTTTAGCATTACTAGTTCACCTAACGTGCATATATTTTGACACCGGAGCAATTTGGCAAAATCCACAAGGAGAAAATTCAAACTACACTCATGGAACACACGGGTCCTCAACCCCTTACTGTGAGGCAGCAACACTACCTCTGCGTCACCATGCCACACACGCTTAAAAAAATGATTGAATGTACTACTTTAGTTAGGATTGGGATTGAGAAACAGCAGTAAATGTACGATTTCAAGATGGAGTTTATGGCGATTTTAGCGATAATATGCTTTCGGAAAACACAACTCAGGATATACACAATCCCCCTTTAAAACTGTTTAAAATGATATATGGCATACACAAACTAACCTTTAATCATTTAGTTTATTCCTAGACAGACTTGTTTGTGCTCTATCCGTAGTTTATAAGGAGCTGGAAGTTAAACTTGAGAGAGAATAAAACAAGGGTTTAAAGTGTAAATGTCGAGAATAAAGTGGAAATGTCGACTTTAATCTTGACATAAATGGTGAGAATAAAGTGGAAATGTTGAGCATAAAGTCAACATGTCGACTTTAATCTCAACATAAATGACAAGAATAAAGTAAAAATGTCGAGAATAAAGTCAACATGTCGACTTTAATCTCGACATAAACGGCAAGATTAAAGAAGAAATGTCGAGAACAACATGTCGACTTTATTTTGACATACAGTTTATTTTTCTTCAATGTGTCCGTATTTTTTTTTTTTTCTTCACCGTGGCCCTAATACGCTTCCGTAGGAATCCACACGCTGCCTCAGCCATGCTCACAGTCTTTTTGAACATCTCCCATACAGTACGCAAACGCTTCAGAGTCTTTCCTGTAGGGACCACGCAGTTCAGAAACAGTTTCATCCCAAGAGCTCTAAACACACTCAATCAGTCCATCAATTGTTCCTGGCAAAACTGTTTGTACTTATAAGTACAATCTCCTCACTGTAAACTTGCACTACAGTTATAATATTGCAAAACCTGAGTCACTTTATAAAGCACGTATTTACATATGAAGACGACTGGCTTCTAAGTCGATTTAGATTTCCAAGCACTATATTCTTGGAGTTCTTGATATCATTTTTAAGATGAAATGCAGTAAAGCATGTTTATTACATTATACAGATAAGTTTTAAACTTCATTAAAATAATGTATATTGTTAATAATTAAACATGTGAGGACATGGTGGACAGAGGCAGCGACGAGCTGGCACCCATTCTGAGATTGTTCCTGTATCGCGCTGTATGCTTGCTGGTATTGGCATGACTCTGGATGGATAGATGGATGGAATAATTAAACATGCTCTACAAAGACATTTCAATGTTCCTTAAAAGTTTTGAAGAATCGGTGTTCTCAGCTTACAGATGGTTTGGCATATATTACAGAGATGACCGTGTGGCAATTGGTTACTTGGAGAAAGAAAAGGAAGGACAGGAATTGGAGGTTAGTACATTTGAGAGAGACAGTACAGCTGCAGTAAATTATTTCATCAAAGGTTGTGCACGGCGCAGCAAGCAACTTGCTAGAGGCAGGAACAATCTCTGGACAGGGCGCCAGCTCATCGCTAATACTGCGCCACTGTGTTCCCATGTTTAATACATGCTTTAATACAAAACATTATGAAAATTATATCAAGTATACATCTTAATATTTAAATTGTTGAGAGAGCTGTAATATCATGAATGTAATGTATTCTGTGTCCTGTCTGCGGAAGAGAAAGCCCATTTAAAAAGCACTTAGTGATTTACACACATAGAGCACATAAAAGAATACACAGAAAGATGCATTTAACGTACTACCTTATTTATGATGGGATCTGATAAGCTAGTAAATTAAACAATTTTAAGATGAAGTTTATGACGTTCTACTTTGATGACAAAATAAAGTATGGGATTAGAGTGGAGATTTTGAGATTAAAGCTGACATTTGGACATTTTTTTCAACTCTATCCCTATTTAGTTTTTCTTTTCTCTGTACCCTATACACTTCCAAATGACACTCAGACGGTTGACTATGACTTGCCTTTTCACAGTGACTTTGATATCTGACCACTTCTTATTTATTTCGGGCACTTTGCGACTTTCTGAACTTGAACTTTCGAGTTTCTCCGCCACTCTGTTACTCGATCAACTTCTTTTTGTTGTTTATATCACTGCTTAAACCAACAAATAGTATGTTTTCCTTGCCTCCACTTGGTGTTCGCTGAAATTCTTCTTTTTACCCCGTGCTTTTGCCATTGTCTATTCACAGAACGCAAAACTTAAGGGGCTATTTATATTGATTTGCATATTCAAAGAGGCGTAATTCTGGGAGGAGATAGGGCGGGACGGCAGGTGCATGCACGAGCGTTACATTTCACTCAGACCAGGATTTATGCAGCAGAAGAACGTGGAAGTTGGCTTACTCACAGATTTATGCATCTGGATTTTTTTGTGTGTATACCCATTTCCGCTTTTGCCCATATGCCATGTTTTAGTGTGAATTCTACGCACAGCGTTATATATGAGGCCCCTGGAGATGAAAAGTGGAACAGAACAGAAGGATGTAGTCAAAAGAAGTAGCAGAGGGTCAAAACCAGAAGTACAACAAAGCTGAGTGACCAGGGCCAAATGAAAGTACTGTCATGACTGACTCTTTTTAAAAAAAATTAGATTGTTAAGTGTGACCTTTTAAGGCAACATTTATATGCATTTTGAGGATATCTGCAATGGAAAATTGAACTTTTCCCACTAGTATTTGTGATTTTCTTCCCACTGTTATTCAACCACATTTATTTGTGGGTGCTGCCTATTTAGAACTTCAGAGTTCTCAGTTACTATGGCAACATTCCCATAATCCGGCAGGAGTGTGCTGTGTCTGACATCACCAATATCACATGCCTGAACTCAAATTGGCTTTGTGTAAATAAAATGTAACAGTGATAAAAATCAGCTTTTAAATTGTCAGTCGTAAAGCTGATCCTAAAAATAAAATGGTCAGAAATAAAAACTAGAAAACAATCCAAATTATACGTAAAATGCTTCTTATTACCTTCCTTTGAAGGTGGGAACTCTGTGAAACAATTACAGTAGGTATTATGTAAATCAAATCCTTGTACCCAATGACAATCCTCTGGGCCAAATCCTCGCCAATGAACATGTCACTGAAGTCTTTCTTTCTAGAATATAAAATTCTTGGATCTCCTGATGTCCTTCAAACATAACTGGTGGAGGTAGCTTTAAAAACAATGCAAAATTACACAAATAAACAGGTTTGAGAAAAGACACATGAAATGAAGAATGAATTTTAAAATTAACTGGTAAATCTAGATGATAAGTGACTGGACTAATCTATTTAACAATATTAAAAATTCAATGTACTGTATATTTGACTGAACTTACATAATAATACTCTCAGACTGTTGCCTTGACTAGCAAGCCACTCCTTCCTCCCAACCCTGTGTGCAGGATGACATTTTCTCTCGTCACTCAGCAGAGGTCCCAACCTTCAACAACTGTTCCTGAACTCTAATTCAACTAGCAGACAAACTATCCAAAAACTCAGACAGACTGGGGCCTCATGTATAAATAGTGTGTATATACAAAAATGTTGCATATGCTATTTCCACGCATACTTCGAGATGTATAAAAACTAAACTTGGTGTAAGCCACACACATTATCATGGCATCCTCAGACCATGCATACACACTTTTCTGCTCGGTTTTATAAACTAGAGGTACCAAGCATCAAAGCAGTGCTACTGTTTCTGTGTCATTTACCTTTCTTTTTCATATTTGCATCCATGACACAGGCATTATCAAATACACTGAAATTAATTGCATATCGCTTACAAATTGAATTCACTTGATTGTAATCATTCCATAACAATATAATGGTGTACAGAATGACCAAAATATTCTAACCACAATAGGTGCTTTATCATTGTTAGAAGACATCACAAATTGAAGAATTAGAAGAGTGTGCATATTTATAGATGATGATGACTGGCTTCTAAGTAGATTTTGATTTCCAAGAGCTATCCTCTTGGATTTGTGTGCTGAACTGGCACTGGCTTTACAAAGGCAGACTTTGAGGAATTTATGCTCTACCTTCTCATTTACAAGTTCTATCCCCCCTCAGTTTTTAGCCACAGGGGCTTTTCAACGTGAACCTGCTGAACGATTGGGTATTTCACAAACATTACTGAATCACGCCATGCCAGCTGTATAGAATGGTATTGTCCACTTGTCATTCAGATATATAAGATTTCTTTATACTGTGGTTGAACTGTGAAACATGAAAGCACAATTCACAGCAAAGTTCAGTTTTCCAAATGTAATCAGAGCAGTCACCTACATATACATTGCTATTGCAATGGCTCTGGACAAGATACATTAGCCAGGGATGAATCACCAGAAGAATGAGCTGGCATTGCTTCATCTATAGCACGAGAGCCTATAAAAACTGCAACTCTGCACATAAAATGATCTCCCATTAAATGATCACCAAATCGGACAGCATTACAACTTAATTTGAATGTAATTAGCAGAATGTAAAAACAGGTAATTAATGCAGCTTTTATTTTTTAATCAATTCACTTCATTTTTAGTCAATATCACATAGTACAACATTTATATTGTTTATATTGTCCACATCTCTTACAGCCTCCACTATTGAATTTTGTGACTCCCAAACAGCATCCATCAGCACACAGCCAGATGGTTGCCTAGTGGTTTCCGAGGCAGAGAAGGCACAGCAGCAACATCACTGCGTGGATCTGCATCCTTGACACAGGTGTCAGCTTTTGTTATATTGTCTTAAACAGAATAAACTAGACGGTGGGGTCTATGACTAATTTTCACATTGACTTTGATATCTGACTACTTCTTTTTATTTTGGGCACTGTGCGACTTTCTGAACTTGAACTTTCGAGTGTCTCCACCAAGCTGTATCACTCCATCTACTTCCTTTTGTTGCATATACCACTGCTTAAGCCAACACATAGTACATTTTTCCTTGCCTTCAATTTGCATTTTCTGAAATTCTTATTTTTTCCACATGCTTTTGCCATTGTCTTTAAATAAAACACCAAACAGAGGGGGCTATTTATATTGATTTGCATATTCAAATATGTCAATATTCTGCGAGGAGTCAGGGTGGGGCTGCAGGCACATGCACATGTGTTAAATTTATAAAGAGGAAGTGCGTAGAACTTGGCGTATGCACAGTTTTATGCATCTGGATTTTTTTTGTCTGTACACCATGTTTTAGTGTGAATTCTATGCGTGGCATTATACATGAAGTCAAGGAGATCATATATAGCAGAGACCCTCTCCTGGTCCATTTGGAATCCTGTAGAACTAACATGACAAACTAAAATCAACACCAAAGACCAATGGACACTTTTAAGTTTTAACAAATATGCTATTTGAGTCGAGAAAGAACTTCTGCAAAATGATTGACATAAGAATCCAGATCTTGAGAAAAAAACGAACATATATAGATAGATAGATAGATAGATAGATAGATAGATAGATAGATAGATAGATAGATACTTTATTAATCCCAAGGGGAAATTCACATAATCCAGCAGCAGTATACTGATACAAAGAAACAATATTAAATTAAATAGTAATAAAAATGAAAAAAATGAAAAAAAAAAAAATGTTAGCATTTACTCCCCCGGGTGGAATTGAAGAGTTGCATAGTGTGGGGGAGGAACGATCTCCTCAGTCTGTCAGTGGAGCAGGACAGTGACAAAAGTCTGTCACTAAAGCTACTCCTCTGCCTGGAGATGACACTGTTCAGTGGATGCAGTGGATTATTCATGATTGACAGGAGTTTGCTTAATGCCCGTCGCTCTGCCACAGATGTTAAACTGTCCAACTTTACTCCTACAATAGAGCCCGCCTTCTTAACAAGTTTGTCCAGGCGTGAGGCGTCTTTCATCTTTATGCTGCCACCCCAGCACACCACTGTGTAGAAGAGGGCACTCGCCACAACCGTCTGGTAGAACATCTGCAGCATCTTACTGCAGATGTTGAAGGATGCCAACCTTCTCAGAAAGTATAGTCTGCTCTGACCTTTCTTACATAGAGCATCAGTATTGGCAGTCCAGTCCAATTTGTCATCCAGCTGCACTCCCAGATATTTATAGGTCTGCACCCTCTGCACACAGTCACCTCTGATGATCACAGGGTCCATGAGGGGCCTGGGCCTCCTAAAATCCACCATCAGCTCCTTGGTTTTGCTGGTGTTAAGATGTAAGTGGTTTGAGTCGCACCATTTAACAAAGTCTTTGATTAGCTTCCTGTACTCCTCCTCCTGCCCACTCCTGATGCAGCCCACAATAGCAGTGTCATCAGCGAACTTTTGCACGTGACAGGACTCTGAGTCATATTGGAAGTCTGATGTATATAGATTGAACAGGACCGGAGAAAGTGCAGTCCCCTGCGGCGCCCCTGTATTGCTGAATATATATATATATACTCAGCAAAAAAAGAAACGTCCCTTTTTCAGGACTGTGTATTTCAACAATAATGTTTTAAAAATCCAAATAACTTTACAGATCTTCATTGTAAAGGGTTTAAACAATGTTTTCCATGCATGTTCAATTAACCATAATCAATTAATTAACATGCACCTGTGGAATGGTCGTTAAGACCTTAACAGCTTACAGAAAGTAGGCATTTAAGGTCACAGTTCTAAAAATGCAGGACACTAAAGAGACTTGTCTACCGACTGTGAAAAACACCCAAAGAAAGATGCCCAGGGTCCCTGCTCATCTGCGTGAACGTGCATTAGGCATGCTGCAGGGAGCCATGAGGACTGCTGATGTGGCTAGGGCAATAAATTGCCATGTCCGCACTGTGAGACGCCTAAGACAGCGCTACAGGGAGACAGGAAGGACAGCTGATCATCCTCGCAGTGGAAGACCACGTGTAACAACACCTGCACAGGATCGGTACATCCGAATATCACACCTGCGTGACAGGTACAGGATGGCCACAACAACCGCACGAGTCACACCAGGAACACACAATCCCTCCATCAGTGCTCAGACTGTCCGTAATAGGCTGAGAGAGGCTGGACTGAGGGCTTGCAGACCTGTTGTAAGGCAGGTCCTTACCAGACATCACCAGCAACAACGCCGCCTATGGGCACAAACCCACCTTCGCTGGACCAGACAGGAGTGGCAAAAAGTGCTCTTCACTGATGAGTCACGGTTTTGTCTCACCAGGGGCGATGGACGGATTCGTGTTTATCGTTGAAGGAATTGAGCACGCCTGGGACCTGTTGGATCGCAGGGTGAGGGCTAGGGCCATTCCCCCCAGAAATGTCCAGGAACTTGCAGGTGCCTTGGTGGAAGAGTCCAGTCCATGAGGAGGAGATGCACTGCAGTACTTCAAGCAGCTGGTGGCCACACCAGATACTGACTGGTACTTTTGATTTTGAGCCTCCCTTCATTCAGGGACACATTGTGAAACATTTTTAGTTTATGTCTTATGGTGTTGACTCTTTTAGTGTTCATACAAATATTTACACATTAAGTTTACTGAAAGTAAAAACAGTTGAAAGTCAGAGGACGTTTCTTTTTTGCTGAGTAGAAATCTTGTCACGCACGCGCGCATGGGAGGCAGCTAAAGGGCTCGAGTGAAGGCAGTTCTGAGGCATGCCGGGATGTGGCAGTGTGCACTAACTCTTTTTCTCACTTCCCTGTAGACCAAACCCGGGAGGCTCCACCTGGCTCTCTTGACATCACTTCTGGGACCGAACCAATGGAAACAGACCTTACCAGCTCCGGCCCCCCTGATGTCACATCCGGGCTTGATCCAATGAATAATGAACACGTGCCCGATCCTTATGACCTCACTTCCTGTCTTCCCCTTTAAAAGCCTACCCTTTTCCCTTCTCCCACAGTCTGGTTTTGGACTCTGTTGTATGCACTTCAGTGCCAGTTGTATGAAAACGACTTTTGCAGCCAGGATACCAAATTATATGGGTGGCTGCCCCAAACCTTTATCTGTCTTTGTCTCGTTTTATGACAATATATATACAGTACAGGCCAAAAGTTTGGACACACCTCCTCATTCAATGTGTTTTCTTTATTTTCATGACCATTTACAGCACTCCATCACTCTCCTTCTTGGTCAAATAGCCCTTACACAGCCTGGAGGTGTGTTTGGGGTCATTGTCCTGTTGAAAAATAAATGATCGTCCAACTAACCTGACTTCTGCACAACACAACTGCTGGTCCCAACCCCATTGATAAAGCAAGAAATTCCACTAAATAACCCTGATAAGGCACACCTGTGAAGTGAAAACCATTTCAGGTGACTACCTGTTGAAGCTCATCGAGAGAATGCCAAGTGTGTGCAAAGCAGTAATCAGAGCAAAGGGTGGCTATTTTGAAGAAACTAGAATATAAAATATGTTTTCAGTTATTTCACCTTTTTTCGTTAAGTACACAACTCCACATGTGTTAATTCATAGTTTTGATGCCTTCAGTCATGAAAATAAAGAAAACACATTTAATGAGGAGGTGTGTCCAAACTTTTGGCCTGTACTGTATATATATTTTATTTCACAAATAAAAACTCCAAAACAAGGAAAAATATGTAAAGATATGTAAAACAAATGCTTATTATTACATAGTAGAGTAATCAATGTGTCATTTTGTCTATCTCAGCTTTGTATGTGTGCCACTTTACATTTATTACAATTAAATTTAAAACCTGAAAAACTCAAAATCAGCTCAAAAACTGATTTCCTCAAGTTTAACAAGACTTAAATCTTCAAAAGGTCCTCATGCGTCATTGTTTTAGTACTTGTTGGTGTTTGGCTAATAGTTCCAAAGCAACTTATATTACATTATCAGAATACTGTATAATTATTTGCACTTTTTATTCAGGGGCAGGTTTTACTGCTGTCACAAAGTGAATCAAAATTAGGAAATGACCCAGTAACATATAATCACTGCCTTGACGCTATACTTAAAATTTTATTAGTGTGACTCATTCTGTAGTTTTGGTTTGTTAGGGAATCTCTGCGGTTTTGAACACAATTATCATCCGATATATTTTTTTTTATTACGGATTGTTCTCTAACACAACAGTGATAGATATACATTTCTGCATTTTGTCATATACAATTTTTTTCACTTATCTATTATTGATGCACGCAATACAGTCGGCTTTATTATTTTATACTTAAAATTAAATTCTGTATTTCGGAAGTGCGACCACTATAGGATAGCACATTAAAATGTAAATGCACTTGTAATCGGATCGTTTAGACTTCAGGTGGTGGTTAACAATGGGCTGGACACACATTTAGCAGAACTATGTATGTTCAAATCGCGTACAACAATTACATAATTAGAATTTTGCGTGGAGACATTGGCGCTTAATCCAGATGTGATCCTCACACTGGTGATGCATTTTTATGGCAGGTCTAGCAATAACCAGGGTTAATTATATTCGAACTCAAACCAGATGCAAAACGCACGTTCATGTCAGGTATTAAGGGACGAAATATTTTTCTTAGAAGGCTTCTGAAAAAATATAGGTTAAGGATTTACATGCATATAAACTGTTTTCATAGAGTACATTTTCTTAATTTCTCTCAGCTTTGTCCATCTTGTACTTTTTAATTTCAGTACTAGGAGTCCAATCACAATATATATGGCACAATAATAGAGAAAACAAAATCAAAACAAAGTTAAAATCTCGCGATAACTACTGAACAGGAAGTTGAAGTTCTGCTCCCAGAGGTCTTCGCTTCATCCTGATACTGATAGTGGTTATTACTTTTTGTTGAATATCCGAGAAGATGCCTATGTAGTATAAATTTATTTCGGATATTAATTTTGCAAGTATTTTTTGTATAAAATGTTTAAAAAGGTGAAGAGAGTGAATTTCAGACGACGAAATAATTCGGAGGAGGAGGATAGCGTTTCGTCGCCACAGTCTTTAGCGTGCACAACTGCTGAAGACGGTGTGCTTTGCCATTCGGAGCCTGTCTCACAGGATACTGTAAACGAGCTACATCAAGGGAATGGCGTCCAGAGTGTTCATCTTTTATTAAGGGAGAAGAAGAAAAAAAATAAAGAAAACAAAGACGCACCTAAAGCAAGCTTACTCAGCTTTCAAGATGAAGAAGGTATTTTGTGTGTATCTAGCAATGTAGTGTTCGAACGATACAGATTTATTTGGGAAAGCAATTTACAATTGATAATTCCGCTTTCAAATATAAAACCTTATAATATGATATTTACCTAGTCCTACCGCACATAGTCGCGTGATTATTAGCAGAATTATCCACTTAATACGCCGAAAGCACGTTCCTGAGTTAATTTAGAGATTGTCGAATCATTTTGGCAATGGCACGTACTTTGCAAATAATGTCTCCTGTTCATAACAGTACTGTATTTTGAAAACTTAAGCCATTAAATATTTTGAGTAATGCACAACTCGAATTTTATCTCCTAGTTTACTCGTGAGCGTTTTCTTGTCTTGGTTATCTCATACTCTGGGTAATCCTTCGAAAGTAGTGATGGCGTCAATAACGAGGATTTGCATACCAGACAAATGGACATTAAACTTTATATTTTTGGGTTTTTGTTTTAAGTTCTTAATAAAAATCTCAAAACCCTAGTGTGTTAAAGTTTGAAATTACCATAAGTTTTCATGGTTTTGAGAGAAATGTATTGTGTGATTTTTTTTTTTTTTTTTTTTGGGCTATACAAAAAGAATATTGAAATTGGCTGTTATAGCATAAAATGAGTGATTTGTAATTTATTACAGGTTAAGTATCGCAAATCTGAAATTTCCAAATTTAATTTTTTTTTTTTTTTTTTTTACTGCAAAGCGAATGTGAACAGCACGTGAACAGATTCGAAAGGGTGGGTGGGTTGTCCACTTTGAAGCACCATGAAGCTAGGAGCACAATCGATAACTGGGAGGTGTGGTACCTAGTGAAGCAGCTAGTGCCACAAAGTACCATTACTTGGTCAACTATTGGTGAGGCTCGTGGTGTTGGGGATCACCAGTGAAGTGCTGCGATACTGTATAAGCGCTGTGTGGCAGTTTCAGTTTGCTGCATGGGGGTTTTGGGAGCAACATTTGCACTCTGCGTTAATGGAATATCACCACTTACAGTTAGCAAAAGCAGCTTCATTCTCGCTAGGTTCCCCTATTGCAATATGAGTGCATTAAAATTGCTCTAATTACTTTAGGAAAACCTGATGCTGCTGCTAATTGCCTTTTTATGTTGGCGAAAACATGTTGTGTTATGTATGTAGACCTGCACCATACAAAAACTAAATATAGTGTCTCCTCAGTCAGTTAATGGCTTGTCAGTACAGCAGGCATGATGGAGCTGAGGCATGGCTAAAATACTGCTGACCTGTCTGCTAGTTCCCTGAGAAGTGACAACTTGTAGCTGATCTTAACTGTTGAAAAAAAATTAAGTGCAACTGCTGTTTATGTTTGTCATTGTAAACACACTTTGTAATAGTGGATTTGTAATATGAATGCACAGTAAATGATGTGTGAGTTGGTTTGGCTGCATTTCCCAGCTTGATGAAGGGTGTCCCCAAAATCTCTCCATTTATTTGCTTTTATATATATATATATATATATATATATATATATATATATATATATGGATGGCCCTATGATTTCACAATGCGGAAAACATGGACAGAATTACAGGATTAATGCATAAAAACAGATTTTAGATTTTAAAAATGGAAATGTGTGGAATTTAGAGATTGAAGGAATGACTGTTACAGAACTTCCCAATAAATTAAACGATTGAGTAATCTGTAGTTCTATCATTCAGATACTATTGTCAAGTTTGTTTTTCAAGCGAACGCAATTCTTTGTGGAAATTCAGTTGTGCCTCTGTCTGTTTGTGTGCATGCCTTCTCATTAAAGGCATGCAAATTAGCTAGCTGCATGAGACAGAAATGTCGAAGCGAGCAGTATCAGATACCCAAACTATGTTGAAAAAACTAAGAAACACAAGCTTAACTGCAAAATTGAGGGCACAACAATATCCCGGTGACTTTTACGAATCTGTACAACTTTTCTGCAAGTTTTGCCAGCATACCATAGACTGGATATGAAAAGAGACTTGCAATGACCATGTCAAATTTAAAACCCATCTCCAGAACAAGGAGAAATTAAGATCAAAAAGTGATACAACAAAATTGTCAGATTCAAGTTTATGTAGGACTTTCTAGTCATGTGAGTCAGATACCGCTCGAAAAAAATGACGAAATTGTGTCCTTTCTTTATTAAGCATTTTAAACAGGGAGGCACGATTCCAGAAAATGAGTTTGAAGAAGAATGCTCTCATTTGCCCCCATGTCTTTAAACAACATTTGAATGCCGTTCTTCGAAAGATTCGTGGCAATAAAATTTATGTTGTAGTTGATGAAACCACAAAAAGCTGAGACCACATAGTTCTCATCACAGTGATAAGTGAGTAAATATTTGGTTGTATGGTAATTATTTTATGTAGGCAGTTCTAATTGTACATGAAATTATATTTAACCAGCCTTTCCTGTAGAAAAATGTCATTAATGAATGGCACTGGTTGTAAACGGGTTCCATTTTAAAAATTAACAACAATGTTTCTGGTTTTAATAAATGTTTTGCCTTGCAGTGACTTGGCACACAAGGTCCACATTTGACTCTTCCGTTATAAACTCGTCAACTACAAACTTGGGCAGAAGAGCAGGTTTCTCCTTAGATGCAACGAGCCGTTAAAAGCGGCCTCTCTTTCTTTTTTTTCTGTTTAATTCCCAGAATTAGAATCTTGCAGAATAGTTTGCTTTTGCTTTGTAATTATTTTAAGTTATGCAGTAGATGAAGCTAGAAATGAAACACGTTTTCAATCTGTAACATTTACAGTAAGGTTTAAGAATCATTAGAAATAATTTATATAATTACAATTGCAAGTACTGGAGACCAGTACTTTTTGGCAGATGTTATCTTTATGAAGAGCTGCAACTTTTCCGCCTTTTCACAGGCAGCACTTAAGTCCCTTCACAACAATGACATTTTAGCAGTGGTTACAGACAATGCATCATACTTTGAAGTTTTAAAAGGGGTTATGCCTAACGGTGTACATTCAACCTGCTTTTGTTATGTCATTAGTTTGGTAGGAGAGACCTGACAGCACTATAAATACTATAGTCAGACTGAATCACTAGTGATATGGGTAAAGTCTACCTTCTTCAAGAAGCGTGCCAGGAACCCCCGAGGCAGGGAACGCCAGGTGGAATAGCTGGTTCGAATCAGTAGGGACCTAGCTGAACATATCCACCTCTGCAAAAAGTTGTTTCTGGCTGAGATATATATATATATATATATATATATATATATATATATATCTATACTAATAAAAGGCAAAGCCCTCACTCACTCACTCACTCACTCA
>JANRMT010062831.1:752068-767451 GCA_026402145.1 Polypterus bichir lapradei
TATATATATATATATATATATGTGTATATATATATATATATATATATGTGTATATATATATATATATATATATATGTGTATATATATATATGTATATATATATATATATATACACATATTTCACTTCTTTAACACACTACTTCTCCGCTGCGAAGCGCGGGTATTTTGCTTGCTTGTATGTCTGTCTGTCTGTCTGTCTTGCATTTCCTAGGAACATCTGAGTACTGGGGTGTTTTCCCGAACAAAGATTTTTACTGAAGCAGTATTTAGTTGTATGAAATTAAATCAAAATTGAAAAACTGGCTGTGCAAAAATTTGGGTACTCTAGTAATTTTGCTCATTTGAATGCATGTAACTGCTCAATACTGAGTTCTCCCAGCCTATGCCTTGTTTATGTGGGAGTGAAGTGCTTGAGTTTTATAGTGGAAATAATTGATTGTTATTTGGAACACATGTATTTCATGTGTGTTCCATTTCTACAATAATCTGTGTAAACACATTGTTAAAACAGAAACGGTTTTCATATTATAATAATAAATGACAAAATGTAGGCATAAACTTTATAATTTGTGAAGCCTGAAGTCCAACGAACAAATAAACACTTTCACAAAAGGTTCATGGATGACACAACAGCTTCCATGGCGGAACAGTAAGAGGTGGTGACTTGTAATCACGAGTCCTCCAGTTCGATCCTGATTGCCTCCTGTATTTACCATTTTCAGTATTGAGCTGCTCTTATTGTTAATTTTGTATAGTAAACACATTCATTTGATTTGTGTCTGTAACAGCCGGTGTACATTTATGGGACTTGTAAAAGCTGAGCTTTTTTTTCCCCAGTTTTATTTCCTCAGTCACGATACATACTTCTGCCCCCCAGGGACCTGACGCTGTTAGTTTTTATTTGAAACTGGGAATAACTGTAGATGTGAATGGTGTTTTGAGACAATGGAACTAGACATATTGTGAACTGCATTAGCATTAGTTTTGTGATGATTGGATACTGATTTTTAGAGTTGGAGTATGCCCTGATAGTGCACTGACGAAGTATTATTTTCAGGTAGTGAAAAGGAAATGCCAGTGAATAAATTTTGTGTACACTTGTTAAGGTCAGTTTACTGTAATGGGCTATGATAATTATATATTAATGTTTATAAAACTCTCACAGTTTGCTGTTTCTTGGGGGAATCTCCCCATCAAAATCTTTTTCTTGAATCAATATTTTCTCATTCTATGCATAGATTATCAAGTTTACTTTCTCTTCTCAAAAATATGCAGGCTGTATTGGTTTGTAACTACATATAAATATGGGTTAAATGTTTAAATTTCCCCCACAATGCACTGTTGCCTCATTGATGTCTTGCTCCCAGTTTTAATAATAATAATACATTTTATTTTGCCAAAATGTTTTTTGTTTTCTGTGAGCATATTCAGTAAGCAAGGTTCAGAAATTAAGTTAACCTTAAATGACATGCCTGTATTATCATCAGATATTTTTGATTCTCCTAGCACCACCTTATTAAAAACTCCATACCAACCTGTAGTGATTAATTGGTCCCATTGTGTAATGTTTTCCTTAAGTCACTGGCTTTGTTTTTTGGCATATAAAAAGTTAAATATTGTGCATTAGATTAGTTTTGGTTACCTATTCAAAAATTTTTTTTTTCATCTCTCAGAAACAGCTGTACCATTTGAACAAATAAAGGAAGAGCAAGTGCAAGTGGAGAGCACTTTGATCAGTGCAGAAAGGGGTGAGGAGGAAATGGAAGTTGACAGCAATGATGAATCGGATTACCAGTCATCTGCTGGTGGATTTTCTAATGCCTTATCTTCACTTAGTACATTGCGTCCAGGTATGTGTATACAATGCGTGTATGAAAAATATTAAAAGTGGTTAAAGTGTACAGTATACAGGAATGCAATAACTACAATACATATTTTCATTTTTATAACAGTATACCTATTGTAACTGTGTGCTTTATAGGATGCTCCATGCAAAAACTTAGTCAAACTTCAGTTTTATTGAGTGTACAGTTGAGGAAAGCAAGCTACTGAAGAATACACTTAAAACATTGCAAGAATACATATAATTTAAAATAATTTGGTAATGCTGTTTTTTGAATATGCAGAAAAAATGATTATATACTTTCCGAGATATTGGACCCCTTTCTGTTGGTCCTAATTTTTTTTGTATTTCTTATTGTGCATTTCTATTGAGTAGCATAGTCGAGCACACTTCATACAATATTGAGAACATCTTTGGTTTCTATCTGTAAAACTTTTAACATAATTAAAGTACATTTAACCATAGATTGACGGAATGTATCAGAAAATTCCCAAGGACAATGTCTTGTCCTTTGTCCATGAGCTAAAGCTGAAGTTTGGTTGGGTCATAGAGTAATCAAGCCAATAATCCAGAACGTGAAACAAGTCCATATCAGATGGGACCTAATGTATAAAACCTTGCTTAGATTAAATACAAAAATATTGCTTAAGCCTCAACAATGTGCAAAGCTGGTTTGATCTTGCCCCCAAAAGATTTAAGGTTGTTTTGGCAAAGGGAGACCATACTAAATACAGTGGAACCTTGGGTCACAAACGTCTCGGATCACGTACAAATCAGGTTACGACCAAAAAGTTAGCCAAACTTTTCCTTCTGTTCATGACCATACACTCGGGTGACGAACAAGCCAGTTTCCCCCTTCCGGTTCATGCGCACAGATGATTTCCGCACGTGTTCAGTCTCTCCCTATGCATTTGCTGTAAACTCTTTGTGCTCTATTTCGTTTCCCTTCCAGTTCGTACACGCCGGTGATTTACGCACGCGTTCAGTCTCTCCCTGTACAGTACATTGTTCTCGGTCAGACATGCATCATGCAGAGGGACTTTGTGGTATAGTGGGTCCACAGCTCATGTCAAGAGGAGCGAGCAAGCGCGTGCTTGCAGGCATGCAACTGGACAGTGAGCCCAAGCAGGGGTGTTTTGGCCGACACTTGTTGGGGCAGAAGGAAGCGGTCGCTCCAGTTGAGTGATCAAGGATCTGGAGTGACCAGAAAGAGGACGGCTGGCCGCATAAGGCTGAGAAGGCAGTTAAAGAATGCAACGGGCTTCTAAAAGAGACTGCTTCGAGCATTGTTTTAACCTCGTATTAAATGAAGGCTTTTTTCTATTGGATTTTAACCTCCACTTCACTTCTGTTTTTATGGGATCATTTATTTATTGAAGGATTCTGAAAGCACGGCACTTTTTTTAATTTGGACTTTGTTTTTGATTATTGTTTTGTTATTTTTAATAAAAGCACTTGGTACTTTTTGCAACCATCTGATTGCTCCATTGTAGTGCCTCACTGTCGTGCTCATCGGTAACATTACCGACAGTGATGGATTTAAGGGCTTCTGGAAGTGAGATGGGAGCATGCCACGAACCCGCATCGTCACAGACTTTACCTCAAAACAGTAATTTCCTTTCCACCCAGTTCCTCCTCACTTCCTTCATGCCAGAACTCGACTCCTGCAGGTTAGTTTTCTTGGTTGTTTATGGTTAGTTTTTGTATAAATTACGGATTTTTCAAATGTTCATTTTTTTTTCCCCTGTGCTTAAAACTCATTAAAGTGTTTACAGAGAGCAGTTTGTAAGGCTATAGCGTGAATTCTTGCAATGTTAGTTTTCTCTATTCAAGGTTTTCTCAGTGTTATTCAATGTTTTTACATTTAGTTTACTATTACACTGTGCATTCTATGGTATAATTAACTATTTTTGTGCTTAAAAATCTTAAAAAATATATATTTACATACAGCTCGTATGGTCTGGAACGGATTAATTGTATTTACGTACAATCCTATGGGGGAAATTACTTCGGGTCACGACCAAATCGGGTTGCGACCAGAGTTTTGGAACGAATTGCAGTCATGACCCGAGGTTCCACTGTATTAATGTGTTGGGTTTAAAAGCTTAAAAAAAGCAGTGCCTTTAAACTTTTGATTTTTTTAGTAATACAGTGATCCCTCGCTATATCGCGCTTCTACTTTCGCGGCTTCACTTCATCGCGGATTTTAAATGTAAGCATATCTAAATATATATCATGGATTTTTCGCTGGTTCGCGGATTTCTGCGGACAATGGGTCTTTCAATTTATGTTACAGGCTTCCTCAGTTTGTTTGCCCAGTTGATTTCATACAATGGACGCTATTGGCGGATGGCTGAGAAGCTACCCAATCAGAGCACGTATTACATATTAAATAAAACTCCTCAATGATATACGATATGGTTCCCGCGCGCTGCTTCGCACACTTCAAAGCTCTAACAGCCCGTATTGATTTTTCATTGTTTGCTTTTTTCTGTCTCTCACTCTCTCTGAGAAATACAGGCAGATACTTATCCATCATTCAGTAGCATCAGGGAGGCGTATTGGCCCCATTATCTGCTCCTGACGGAGGGGGTGTGAGCAGAGGGGCTGTTTGCACAGTGTCTGTTTGCTTAGAAGATACGGACACGGATGCGCCTGTAAAAAAATGCTGAAAGGCTACTTTCACATTGATCATTTCATTGCGCCGCTTTATCGCGGTGCTTGCATACTTAAAAGCGCAACAGCCCTATTGATTTTTGATTGTTTACTTTACTCTCTCTCTTTGACATTCTCCGCTCCTGACACGCACCTTGAAGAGGAAGATATGTTTGCATTCTTTTAATTGTGAGAAAGAACTGTCATCTCTGTCTTGTCATGGAGCACAGTTTAAACTTTTGACTAAAGGGTGTTATTTCATGTCTAGAGGGCTCTAATAATGTTAAAAAAACGTATTTAGAAGGTCATAAACAGGTTTTCAATGCTCTAACTGCGAAAATATTAGATTTATAAATAAAGAATCCTACTTCTTGGAAATTCATTTATCTGTCTGTAGCGGATCAACCGCTATAAACGATCGTTTACTGTATAACTGTGCGGAGAATATTTATAAACAGTGTGGGAGAGTTTTAAGAGCTTAAAATATATAAAAATAACCATACAAACATATGGTTTCTACTTCGCGGATTTTCACCTATCGCGGGGGGTTCTGGAACGCAACCCCCGCGATCGAGGAGGGATTACTGTATACTTTTGATAAATTGTTTCCTTTTTAAAAATACACGTCTAGAACATTTTAGGTTGCCAGTAAAAGTAATTGGGTAGATATGTGCATGTATGTTTCCTTTGAAGTCCATAGTCTTGTGATAAGGACTGAATATTTTTGCATGGCAAATTATATATGTGTATGTGCATCTAAATACATATACAGGCCAACCTTGGGTTAAGTCAATTCAGCAGATATCAATTAGCACATAAGGCTGCAAAAAATTTCTTTTAAACTGAATTTCAATTAATTTTCATCAGTAATGTCTGTTTTTTTTACTTAAAAATGAAGTGAGCTAGTTTTGAAGTTGATGAATATGTAACAACCATAATGGAGAAGAATAGTATTGCACCCTACAAATTTATCATTGTTTTGTGCTTTCATACAATGGCGTTGCGAAATGTCAACGGAGCTGCTTATCTTTGACTAAGCTTACTGCATGGCTGCTGGTGACATTTGGCTGTTTACCCAAATAGTTGGAACCACTGTTTTTAAATCCCACCCTACCAAGTACACACCGTAGTAGCTGTTTCAGGGACTATAGCTTCTTCGAGAGAAAGGTTATATTCTTAGAGATCCCTCAGCAAAGACCACACATGTCTGCTGAGGAAAAACTCATTAGTTAGTAAAGACATTTGGTAGGGGTGTGCATTTAATACAAAATTTATAATTGACTGTTATCTTTGCAGTCATAATTTCAATTAATAACACTGTGATGTAATACATTATTTTGTGCTCCTAGCTGCATATAATGTGCTCTGTATACTGTAGATGCAATAAAGTAGAACCTTCATTTAGCAGGGAATCACTTAACTAATCCAGCAGTTAACAATTTTTAAGATATTAAAAATGTAGTGTTTAGAAATATTTTTTATAATATATACAACACTCTTACTAAAATCTGATACTGTTCACTGTTCTTGATTTAGTAAATATAAAAAACACTGAAACATAGTTGAATGTGCCACTTTTTTTTTTTTTAAACAAATACTACTGGAAATGTGAAATATGGAAATGTTAAATTGGGTGTAAAAATGGAGGCTTTGCTAAATTTTAATTTATATAACCTAGCACCTTTAAAAAGTACTCACAAATTTAAATTTGTTGTTTTATGTTATAATAGTGAAAATTAACATGTTTTACAGGGCTTTATCAATTGAAATTCTAGATGCTGCTTTTATTCATTTTGACTGTAAGCGAACAGTTAATTCTTGAGCTTGTTGACAGTGTTCTTAATGATCCTGAATTTGGGACACAGCTTACCAAAAGACTGAAACTTTAAGGCATTATTACTTAATCTAAAGCTGTTTCAAGGGCAGCCTAAATACAAATATAAACGGGGAATAGGTTGAAATGTGAGAAATTCATTTTATTTAATTAAGAAAAAAAAATTGAGGTTAATTTTCTTGAAAAAAGTTATTCTAGTGATGCTCTGATTGATCAGCTGCCAATCTAAATTTGCCAATTTTTCACTACAATAGACTCAATCTGTGATCGGTGAATTGGACGATCACAAAAAAGATTTTTTTTCATCTGTCTGTTCTAAGCTTTATGATAATTTAGATTTATTCTTCCTTTATGCAAGATATTATAGTAGTTGAGCTAGCATGCATGTCTTTTTCTTTGCTGTGTATTCTTCTAAACAGAGAGCAGTAAGACAGACTTTACCAGATTTAGAAAACTCGAGTTGTGCTGTGCAGTTAATCAAATCATGAGAAAAGCTACCATAATGAATTCATTTTTTATTTTGACTTTTAACACTAGAATTACCAAAGCTTATAAAAAAACTTGTAAATACGGCCCACCTTAAATCCGCTCCCACCTCTCGTCGGCCTCTTTTGTCTTGTAAATGTCTTGATAAGCCCAAGCAACCTACCTTCCCATCCTCCCACCACCGCAGAAAGTGCAAAAACCTCTCCCAGCTCAAGTCTTGTTTATCAGGGAGTCAGGTACCTAAAGCTGTATAGGCTAAAAAAAAAAAAATCTTGTTATCTATGTAAGTGTAGGATGACAAGAAATGCAAAAAAATGTTGAACACATACCTAAAAGACAAACTTTTTCCATGTTTTAGTACTAACAACAAAATTTAGACGTGAAGTATATAATGTGTGAAGACTGAAGTCCAAATATCAAATAAACCCTTTCACAAAAGTTACAAATATAACAGAACAAGTGCGCTTTTATTCAAGACTATAACCGAAGAAGAAAAATCGGGTTAGTATGGCTTGTTGTCGTCAATTCTTTGGTAGTACGTTGGTAAGACCTGCTGACTCCTATTCAAAAGATCGCCAGTTCAAGCCTCCCTGCATCTCAAAATAAACGTTTTGAGTAGTGAGCTGTTCTTATTGTTACTATTTCACAAGAAAAACATACATTTGACTTGAGTTTTTAGTCTTCAGTAATTTGCTTTTGTTAAGTACAGCAGCTCTCATTGTCAATTGGATAAAGAAGAATGTTAATAAACAATAGACTTGCTAGCTTAACAGCAATATTTATCTTGTTTACTTATAAACTTGTTAAGCATGTTAGCCTTGTTTCTTCTTGATAAACATATTATGAACATTTGATGTGCCTATTTTTTCCTTTATTATTTGCTTGTGTATGTTTTGTACAGTACAAGCTTTGGTAAGAAACAAGTACTGCATGATGGTTACAGTGAGGAACATAAGTATTTGAACACCCTGCGATTTTGCAAGTTCTCCCACTTAGAAATCATGGAGGGGTCTGAAATTCACATTGTAGGTGCATTCCCACTGTGAGAGACAGAATATAAAAAAAAAAAAAAAAATCAGGAAATCGCATTGTCAGGGGTGTGGAAATCCATTTTTTTTCTACTTGTCTACTTTCAAGTAAACTTAGAAAATCCACTTGTCCGCCAGTTAAATTCACTTGCCCATAAGCAAATAACAAAAGTGAAAAATAGTTTATTTTTTCTGATCTCTTTTATTGATATAAAACTGCCTTCCATTTTAAAAATGAAAAAAGTTCTTTCAGGGAGTAGTATTTTGCCACCTTGCTCTAGAACATTATGTGCAAGATTCCCTTATCATTTTAACTCACTAATAAACAATACCTTCATTACAGCTACACTAGTTCTGTTTCACATATTACAGTTACATAACAGAGCACTGTCCTGATTCATTTTCTGCCATGTTCTTCAGCTTTTGTCTTGCAACATCTTCTCCCCCAAGAATCCTTACCATCTCAGACAACATGGGCTGAATGCTGTTCATTTCTTCTTGAGCTGAACTGTATGGTTCCTGGACTAATGGTCCTGCAGAAGTGGATGCTGATGACTTTTCAGGTTTTTTATGAATGATGTGCCTGTTGCCAGATGACAGCCAGAATTCCACAGCTGGTAGTGGGTCAAACTCTTCTAAAGGTTTGCCATCAACAACAATGCGCATCTAGTTTTGAAGGTTTTCCTGAGTCAGGCGGGTTCTTAGAGAACTCTTTACTAAATTCAAATTGGAGAATAATCTCTCGCACAAAGCTGAAGAAGGAGAAACTGTAAGAAACAGTGAAATCAGTGCACTAACATTCTTCAGAGACTCTTCTTTCCTCTGCAGAACTGAGGTATAGACAGCAAGTAGATGGTACTGCCGTTGCATTGATATCTGCACTTTAAGTGCTTGCCATTCAGATGGTGCATGTTTAACTTGCTCATCAGTCAACAAATCACTATACTGCTGACACAAGTTCTTGATTTCATAGTTTCCATAAGTGCTCAGTTCAGACAGAGTGTGTGGCCAGATTCTGAAATCAAACACCCTCATATCTGACACAGGAGGCTTATCAAGGTCAGAGAATCTGGTAAGTATATACTGAACCATGCTTTCCAGGAGATCATGAACATCTCTGTCTTCACAAAAATCTCTGAAACCACCAGACAGCTTTAAGTATCCATCAAATGTACTAGACTCCTTGTCAAACAGGTTATAAAACTTTGCAAGGTTTTCTCCTGGCTCCTTTGTCATGGCATGCAATCTGGTGTACAAGGTGTCAATGGCCTCCTTAACTTCAAATATCAGCAAATCTTTGCTCTGGAAAAGAGTTGAGGTGGCTGTAATAGCAGAAAGTACATCCATCATCAGATATAGATACTTAATAAATTTTACTTGCTTGAGGTCATGTAGGATGGCTTTAGCCTGCCCCAGTTCATCTGCCTTGTTTGATGTGGAAAGTATCTGTTCCATGTGGGTAACAGTTACATGTAAATCCTGGCTAACAGCTTTCAGTGCTCTGGACTTTGATGATACCCATCTGATGGCTTTTATTTCTGAATGCATAAGCAAGGTTTCATTCAAAATTGATGCAAGATTTTGCAGCTCATTTCGTCTCTTTGGTGAAAAAGAATAAAACTTGCAGATGCGTTTTAATGGTGTCTTCAAACTTTTTTAGATAGCCTACGTCTTTTACAGTATCAAGTACACCTAACTCCAGTTTATGTGCCACACAGTGTGTAACAAGAACTTTGTTACTTACACAATCTCTGAGCTTTCTGGCAACACCATTTTTAGCTCCAAGATTAACTGCAGCACCATCAAGATTAATGCACACAAGCTTTGGGTCATTGTCTCCAATATTTTCAATATCAATGCCACATTTTGACAAACCATTTTTTATGGCAGCAACAACACCATCTGCTCTGGCATTTTCTAAATTCTCAATGCTAGCCATGGCTGTGTAGGGATCAAATGTTTCTGGATGAACGTGCCTCAGTAGTATACCTTCTTGGTCTATTACTGATGAGTCAGTGCTTGAGTCACTCATGACTGAAAAGAATTTGACATGTTTCATGCGGCTTGAGACATTATTCAACAAAACAGACGATATTGACTTCACAAACTCAACACAGGCGTCCCTGCCTCGATGGTCACTCCCTAAATTTACACCATTTTTTTCCTGCACAGAACACAGAAATTGAAAGTCAGTAAATGGCCTGTTGTGCTTAGCAACAGCGTAAGCAGTATTGAACAGCTTAGCATAACGCTTAACCTCCGAGCGTTCAACTTTAGAAAACGCTTTTTCAATTGAACCAACTTTTTTCTTACTTTTAGACTCATGCTTTGACATACAGGCAATGTGTTTCGCAGACAGCTGATGCGACAGTAGTGTGTCTTTTCTGTCTACTTTCTTGCCGGTAAATAATGTGGATGTTTTGTCGGCAATAAGTGGATATTGACGGCAAATTTGGCAAAAAACGGAGTCAGTGTCGTCTGCATTTACCCATGGAAACTCTTTGAGCCATTGCGATTGAAAAGACCGTTTTCGTTTTTTAATCATACTCACAGTCCCTTTCAGCTTTAGTTTTTCTTTTCTTGCCCTCATTGTCATGTTTTTCAGGGCCTGTTGTGCCAGTTTTAATCAAGAAACGATCCATTTCTCATCCGCGATGCTACTTGCTTCAGTTTCAGCAACACGCATATAGCGAGAAAAACGTGCTTACCGCAGTGCATTATGAGTTAAGCAGGTAATTCCTAATGACGTATTCGAAATTCTGCAAGATGGTACATTTCCAAAGAAGTAAATATTACCGATGTTGTCGGGAAAAAATAATCGCATCTAAGTTAAGATTTTTATAGATATTTCATAACATTTGGAAACCATTAGAATTTTTTCTTTATTTTTAATAAACTGACAGCGCGAAACCAACTTGTTTTATATGAAAAATTCTCTAATCAAAAACGATCTATAGATAGCTTATCAAAATTGATGTTGTCACGCAATAAATTTCTTAACTCCTCAATATATCACAACCTATGCGAAATCGCAAATTTCAGGAAAGATTAACTACCTAACAAGCTTTGTTATGTGGTGAAAACATTTGCATTGTAAGTAAAATGACTGCATTTTTATGTAGAAACAATGAATTTTATCAATAATATATAAAAGTTCTCGATTTATGAAAAATCATCAGATTACATCGTAATGTCGGCATGAAAAAATGACCGCATCTCGAAGCGTGTAAATAGTAGGGTAAAATACTTATGTAAGACCGCTTCTCCTTTGAAAAATCAACCGTCATTTTTGAGACATGATGAACATGCCTAAGTAGACTGTTTCCGCACGAAGTACGTGCCCAAATGTTTAAAATTTGAAAGTAGTGGTAAAAATGTGCCCTGCACAGCACATATAATTATTTTTTCTCCAGAAAATTGCACTTGTCCGCAGACAACTGAAACCAGAAAAACACACTTGTCCGACGGTCAATTTACCCGTGTCGGACGAGTCGGGCGTTGGATTTCCGCACCCCTGATTGTATGATTTGTAAAGAATTTATTTGTATTGCACTGCTGCACATAAGTATTTGAACACCTGAGAAAATCAGTTTTAATATTTGGTACAGAAGCCTTTGTTTGCAATTACAGAGGTCAAACGTTTACCGTAGTTCTTGTCCAGGTTTGCACACACTGTAACAGGGATGTTGACCCACTCCTCCACACTGATCTCCTCTAGATCTGTCAGGTTCCGGGGCTGGCACTGAGCAACACGGAGTTTCAGCTCCCTCCAAAGATTTTCGATTGGATTTAGGTCTGGAGACTGGCTAGGCCACTCCAGAACCTTGATATGCTTCTTACGGTGCCACTCCTTGGTTATCCTGGCTGTGTGCTTCAGGTCATTGTCATGTTGGGAGACCCAGCCATGACCCATCTTCAGTGTTCTTACTGAGGGAAGGAGGTTGTTGCTCAAAATCTCACAATACATGGCCCCATTCATCCTCTCCTTAATACAGTGCAGTCATCCTGTCCCCTTCGCAGAAAAGCACCCCCATAGCATGATGTTTCCACCCCCATGCTTCACAGTAGGGATGGTGTTCTTGGGAAGCAACTCCTCCTTCTTTTTCCTCCAAACACGGTGAGTGAAGTTTAGACCAAAAAGTTCTATTTTGGTCTCATCTGACCACATGACTTTCTCCCATGCCTCCTCTGGATCATCCAGATGGTCATTGGCAAACTTCAGACGGGCCTGGACATGTGGTGACATGAGCAGGGGAACCTTCCATGCAATGCGTGATTTGAAACCATGACGGCATAGTGTTCTACCGACACTGACCTTTGAAACTGTGGCCCCAGATCTCTTCATGTCATTGACCAGCTCCTCCCGTGTAGTTCTGGGCTGATTCCTCACCTTTCTTATCATCTATGATACCCCACGAGGTGAGATCTTGCATGGAGCCCCAGTCTGAGGGAGACTGACAGTCATCTTTAGCTTCTTCCATTTTCTGACAGTTGCTCCAACAGTTGATCTATTTTCACCAAGCTGCTTGGCAATTGCCCCGTAGCCCTTTCTAGCCTTGTGGAGGTCCACAATTTTGTCTCTGGTGTCTTTTGACAGCTCTGTGGTCTTGCCCATAGTAGTAGTTGGAGTCTGACTGACTGTGGGGTGGACAGGTGTCTTTAAAGAGCTCAGACAGGTGCTACTAATTAAGATTACTAAGTGGAGTAGAGGTGGACTTCTTAAAGGTAGAGTAACAGGTCTTTGAGAGCCAGAATTCTTGCTGATTTCTAGGTGTTCAAATACTTGTGCAGCAGTGCAATACAAATAAATTCTGTACAAATCATACAATGTGATTTCCTGAATTTTTTTTACATTCTGTCTCTCACAGTGGGAATGCACCTACAATGTGAATTTCAGACCCCTCCATGATTTCTAAGTGGGAGAACTTGCAAAATCGCAGGGTTTTCAAATGGGATTAATAAAGTATCTATCTATCTATCTATCTATCTACTTGTGTTCCTCACTATATCTATATTTATAATTTTTAATTATAATTGGCATGGAAAGGTTTGGGCACCCTTGCTTAAAATGTCTTTTGCCGTGTATAGTTAAGCGAGCAGAAGATGAACTGATCACCAAAAGGCATAAAGATGACACATTTCTTCAGTATTTTAAGTAAGGTTACATTTTGATTTCCACCATTCATAGGTACTAAATACCAAAAACATGAAAAGGGCCTGAAGGAAAAGTATGGACACCCGACATGTTCAATACTTTAACACCCCCTTTGGCAAGTATTACAGCTTGTAAACACTTTTTGTAGCTAGCTAAGAGTCTTTCTGTTTTTACTTGGGGAATTTTCCCCCATTCTTCTTTGCAAAAGGCTTCTAATTCTGCAAGATCATTGGGTTGTCTTGCATACACTACTCTTTTCAGATCTATCCACAGATTTTCAGTGATGTTTAAGTTGGGGAGCTGTGAGGGCTATGGGAAAACTGTCAGCTTATGTCTCTTGAAGTTTTCCATTGTAGATTTTGAGGTATGTTTCAAATCATTATGTTGTTGCAGGACCCATCCTCTTTTTAACTTCAACATTTTTGCAGGCGGTGTGATGTATTTATTTGAATCCATTCTTTTTCTTTTCCAGTGACATGTTTCCTGTGTTACTGGCTGCAACACAAGCCCAAAGCATTATTGATCCACCACCATGCTTAACAGTGGGAAAGGAGTTCTTTTCATGGAATGCGGCAACCTTTTTCTCCAAACACATCTTTGCACATTGTGGCCAATTTATTTTGACTTCATCAGTCCATAGAACTAGGTTTCCAAAATGCATCAGGCTTTTTTAGATGCTCATTTGCAAACTTCAGGTGCTGAATTTTGTGGCTATGATGCAGTAAAGGTTTTCTTCTGCTGACTCTGCCGTAAATGGTAATATTTGTTCAGGGGTTGCTGCACAGTAGAACAGTGAACCACCACTCCAGAGCTTGCTAAATCTTCTTGAAGGTCTTTTGCAGTTATACAGGGGGTTTTAGTTGCCTTTCTAGCAATCCAATTAATAGTTAATTGAGAAATTTTTCTTGGTCTTCCAGACCTCAACTTGACCTCCGCCATTCCTGTTAACTGCCATTTCTTAATAACATTATAAACTCCGGAAACAGCTAGAATCATTTTGCAGTCTTCTTGTAGACTTCTCTTGCTTTGTGAGCATCAATTATGTTACTTTTCAGAGTGCTTGGCAGCTGCTTAGAGGATTTCATGACTGCTGATTGCTGGGGCAAGGTTTGAGGAGTCTGAGAGTTATACAGCTTTGCGATTTGCATCACCTTGCGTTTCCTAATGATGACTATATGCTATACCCCTAACCACCTAATTAAGGTCTAAAACCTTGGTAAAAGTTATCTGAGACCTTGTATATTTTGGGGTCCCCAAACTTTTGCATGGTGCAGCTTTTGTTTTTTTACTTTACATTTGTACAAAACAAAAACAATACACTGATCTATACTAATAAAAGGCAAAGCCCTCACTCACTCACTCACTCACTCACTCACTCATCACTAATTCTCCAACTTCCCGTGTGGGTAGAAGGCTGAAATTTGGCAGGCTCATTCCTTACAGCTTACTTACAAAAGTTGGGCAGGTTTCATTTCGAAATTCTACGCATAATGGTCATAACTAGAAGCTATTTTTCTCCATTTACTGTAATGAAGTTCAGCTTGAGGGGCGGAGTTTCGTATGACATCATCACGCCTCTCACGTAATCACGCATTACGTAGAAAGCCGGGAAGAGCTACAAAATGCGCTTTAGAAAACATGCATTATATAATTAAGAAGGCAGCGAAACAATTAGAAGCGAGCGAGTGACATATAAAACCATATTCAGCGGCTCACGTGAACTGACGCAGTGCGCAGACAAAAAGCAACAGTTCCAAAGAGTGCTGAACAAAAACCGAATTACACTGCTACGCTCAAATAGATAAACCACACGCCGTGGCGCAATAATAAAGCATTCGCCTGTAGCGCCCATGTCCGAGGTTCGATTCCCGAGAGGGGATGCACTAAGTATGTACGCGCGCTTCTCGATTTATTTTAACCTCGCATCCCCTTAGTTTGAGACGTATGAAAACGCATGCGGTTAACGCAGAAAGACAGATCACCTATTGAAGCTTCATGAATAATGGATACTTTATTCGAGATCAATGATTGTTTTGGTAAAGCCATACTCAGTGTATTCATTAGATGAACGGTAAAGTAAGAGCGAGGGGACGGTAACTTACTGAAGCACACAAGCAAAACCACAATAGCACGCGGGCTCGATGTACTGTAGTGCGCGTCAACTAGATCTGACTTGCGCGATCACATTCCAAAAAATATTTCTTTTCAAGTTCTATTTAGTCCATATGAGTCAAACTCAAGGCCCACGGGCCACATCCGACCCGACGTGTAATTATATCTGGCCCGCGAGATCATTTTATATACTGTATTATTGTTATTAATGGCCCGAGGATATGAAGCGCTGGTAACACAATAAACTACAGATCCCATAATCCAGCGCTT
>JANRMT010062831.1:787451-806475 GCA_026402145.1 Polypterus bichir lapradei
CCAATGCCTCTTAAACATCTTACATTCACAGGTGACGATTTCAGTAGTGGACACTTTGATGTTTATGAATGTTTAAACTCTCAAAAGCTGGATGTGAAGTTATCGATGAAACCGGTTGTATGCTTACAACGCTTGACAGATGCCAAATGTCACTTCAACACAAGTCCTGCAAATACTGTCGTAATTGAAACAAACCATGAACCTCAAACTGATTATGACAGCAGCAATCCAAGCTGTGAGATTTGAGACAAGATTACATTTCACATGGCCAACTGTACGTTGCATGCTCAAGAGTAAGCTCAGCGCACAGCTTGGTCATGTTACAACCGGAGGGCCGAACTGACAACGTGGTATACAAAGAGATCTTTAACAAATAATTATTGGCATATTTTCCCTCAGTTTAAAAAGGTTAAATTTTCTTCTTAATAAAAATTTTAATGCAGTACTTCGCCGCTGCGAAGCGCGGGTATTTTGCTAGTATATATATATATATATATATATAGATATAGATATAGATAGAGAGAGAGATAACAACACTGATATCAATGACAAAACAATTACATTAACAATCATGTTACGTTATTTTTAAAATATTTCCTTTTCTTTTTCATAACTTCTTTAACACACTACTTCTCCGCTGCGAAGCGCGGGTATTCTGCTAGTAAATGCATACATTTGATTTCAGTCTGTAACTTATAGTCTGCAATTTATGATCCTTGTAATGGTTAGCCTTTTTTTTTTTTTTTTTTAATTCACTTTTCATTCTTTGTCACGTTTAGAATCAATGCATACAACCCCATCTGACACGGCTGTTTTCACATAAAGACGCGCTATAGCTCTGCAGTGTACCACGATGCATACTAATGCCCCCCCACCAAAGGGTTCTGACACACAAACGCTGGCGAAGCTGCCATCTTCGTATCTCACCGTCACTTGATTTTCTTTTTATTCAGTTTTATTGAGTGTTCCTACCAGTCCCCGTATGTTGCTGTATGCTGTTTCTTTTGTACTCCAGGACAGGCAGAGGAGAGAATAGTAAAGAGCAGTAACTTCGGCGCTATATGCAATAATCAGACACTCCCCATCTGCCCGTTGTTTTGTTATACTTTTACACCAACATATGTTCCTGTGTTTGAGCATGCTCAAACGGGCATGCTCAAAAAATACACGTGTAATGCCACGAAAAGTGCACGCAGACACTTCATTTCGCAAACAAAACAAGTGCACTTTTATTCAAGACTACCTGTATAACCGAAGAAAAAAGATAGCAAGTTACAGTAGGCGATTGATACGACAGCTTGCATGGTGTAATGCTAAGAAGTGCTGATTTTCATTCCGCAATATTGCAATATCATTTGAAAATGAACAGTGTCAGATCGGGTGTGAATTTATGCAGGAACTGAAAATTCTCTGATGTGGGACCTTCCCCCAGGGGGAAGAAAGTACAGTGTCAGGTGCTCATTCAGTGTAATAGGAAACATAGCACAGAGAGGTGTGTGCACTGCAACAAGTACACGTGTCGTAAATGTAGGAAGGACGGTCCTTGGGTGTGTGGGAACTGTTAATATTTGAATGTGATGATTTTATATAGCACGGAATGAAAATCAGCACATCTTAGCATTGCACCATGCAAGCTGTCGTATCAATCGCCTACTGTAACTTGCTTTCTTTTTTCTTCGGTTATACAGGTAGTCTTGAATAAAAGTGCACTTGTTTTGTTTGCGAAATGAAGTGTCTGCGTGCACTTTTTGTGGTATTACATGTGTATTTTTTGAGCATGCTCAAACACAGGAACATATGTTGGTGTAAAAGTATAACAAAACAACGGGCAGATGGGGAGTGTCTGATTATTGCATATAGCGCCGAAGTTACTGCTCTTTACCATTCTCTCCTCTGCATGTCCTGGAGTACAAAAGAAACAGCATACAGCAACATGCGGGGACTGGTAGGAACACTCAATAAAACTGAATAAAAAGAAAATCAAGTGACGGTGAGATACGAAGATGGCAGCTTCGCCAGCGTTTGTGTGTCAGAACCCTTTGGTGGGGGGGCATTAGTATGCATCGTGGTACACTGCAGAGCTATAGCGCGTCTTTATGTGAAAACAGCCGTGTCAGATGGGGTTGTATGGATTGATTCTGAACGCGACTGAGAGAATGAAAAGTGAATTAAAAAAAAAAAAAAAGGCTAACCTTTACAAGGATCATAAATTGCACCGGCTGTTACAGACTGAAATCAAATGTATGCTTTTATTCTAAAATAGTAAGACTAAGGGCAGTTTACTTCTCAAAACGGAATGGTGCAGGATCGAACTCGCGACCTTCTAATTCCCAGGCGGGAACTGATTCTATTGCAGCACGGAGACAGTTAAAATAAACAGGTGTCAATTTCGCATGTTAAGGCGGCTTTTTGTTTCTGCAGTTATATTTTTGAATAAAGGCACAATTGTTATATTTGTACCTTTTGTGAAAAGATTTCTTTGATATTTGGACTTAAGGCTTTCATACATTATATAGTTTATGCCTACATTTTGTCATCTACTACTAGAATATAAAAAACGTTTCTGTTTTAACAATGTGTTTACACAGATTACTGTAGAAAGGGAACAGACATGAAATGCGTGTGTTCCAAATAACGATCTATTATTTCCACTCTAAAACTCCACTTCACTCCCAGATACTCAATCAAGGCATGAGCTTGGAGAAGTTCGTGCACGTTCTAAATTGGTGGGGGGATGGAATAGCCGGCTGCTCCTAGCTTCTCTTTATCAGCACATTTAGAAGACAAAGGACGCTGGCGGAGAGGTGTGAAGGGATTTAAGAAGCGATTTAAGGTGGGACGGAATTACGAGTTTTTTCGTAGGCTCTGGTAATTCTAGTGTTAAGTTCTGAATGCAGAGCCTGCCTTTTCCAATGAAGAGCCTCACTTGGACACCTGGCATGTTCTTGATCTATTCTAGTAATTTTGCTGGTTAGCTCTGATACCTTCTTGGTTTCCAAATTATTTCTGTGGGACAGATATAAGATAATCTGCCCTCTTAAGAAGGCCTTCAGGGTTTCCTAGAGTATTCCTGCAGAGATCTTTGAGAATGTTTTTGTCTCTAGAAAAAAAAATGACTTGTATGGATTTAAATTCTGTACAGTTCTCATCTGCTAATAAAAGTGGGTTAAGACTCTATCTGCGAGCCGAGTATGTGGGGCATGATTTTAGCGTCAAGATCAAAGGGGCATGGTCGGAAATAACAATAGCTTCGTATTTGCAAGATATAATCGTAGGCAAGAAATTGTTATCTACAAAGAAATAATCAATTCTTGACTAGCAGTGATGCACTGGTGAGTAGAAGGAATATGCTCTTGAGTTTGGGTTTAGAAATCTCCAGGGGTCTGATAAGTTGTGGTCAGTTACAAATTTTGTAATTGTCTTTGCAGTGTTAGGCCGGGGTTATACTTCACGTGACACATGCTGCAGCGGATGCTCCTGCTACGCAAGCATTGTACTGTTTATACTTGCATGTGTACTTTACGTAAATCTGGAATAATCCACCAGGTGGCAGTGCGAGATATTATCACAGCGAGAACAGGTTCAGCTTCGCTGTGTTGTAAATTGCCTGGAACACCTTTTAAATTCCGATGACACCTTACCGCAATATCTCTGAAAAGAATGTTTATTGATTAAATCCTTCAGTCCAGGGATTTGTCCATTT
The DNA here is from genome assembly GCA_026402145.1 of Polypterus bichir lapradei. Lineage (NCBI taxonomy): Eukaryota > Metazoa > Chordata > Cladistia > Polypteriformes > Polypteridae > Polypterus > Polypterus bichir. The sequence goes on from JANRMT010062831.1 coordinate 791,155, forward strand.
CTGCTAGCATTGGGCACAAGGCAGAAACTATCCCTGGACGAGGCATCAGCTCATCGCAAGGTGAATAAAAGCACTCGCATACACACTGCCGTCAATTTAGTGTAACCAAATCTGCATATGTTTGGAAGGAAAGAGGAGCACACTGAGGAAACCCAGCAGGAAAACATGTAAACTCTAGGCAGGGAATATCAGCGATATGACTCCCTGCAAGACAGCAGCGCGAACGCTCCGTCACCGTGTCAACCCCATGTGTGTAATTATTAACAGTATTCATTATTTAAACGAAATTACCGATTTATCTGTAAAATGTAACATACATACTTTAATGCATTTCATCATGAAAGTGATATCAAGTGTAAATTTAAGAATTCTAAATGTGCAGAGAGTTGGAATATCATACATTTAATGTGCTCAGTGTGGCGATCTATTGCTGGCGATCCGCAACTGTCAGGACCGGAGGAATCCCTAGAAGAAAAGACGGCACAGAAGACGGTATGTGATACTTTTAAAATGTATCATGTCATTACAATCGGGAATATGCAACGCTTGAATATAAAAGCACCATGAATATATCTATCTGTATGTCTGCATTTTGCTTCACCACATCTAACCATTCATCAAACATCGACGCATGCCCACAACGATCTCGTAGGATCCGCAAAGCAGCTTTCTGTCACATGTAGATGGTACACGGAGACTCTGATGTCACATTCCAACTTTTAGCACACTGCGTCCCCCGGCTTTTTGCTGGTTCTGCAACTTGCGCACGCGTCGTGCTAATTTCAGAGGACCTGCTCAGAGGACGCATCAAATGCATGCTGGGAACACGTGGCAGCCATGATGCGTGCACGTACACGTTCTGAGCGTGAAGTATAAACGAGCCCTTAGATGTCATCACCCCTGTGACGGGAGACCTATGTAGGCCTGGATTTAAACCACAATTAAAGTCCCCAGCCATTATAATTTTATGAGTGTTTACCTTGGGAATGGATGCAAATACATTTTGGATCAAGTCCCTATCAATAATTAATAATAAGTTACATTTATTCAGTGCCTTTCACAAACCCAAGGTCGCTTTACATACAGAGTACAAACAAAAAAAATTACACAGATTACAAAAGTTCGTAGAAGAGGAAAGTTTTCAGTTTAGATTTAAAAGTGCAGAAAGAGGAACTATCTCGGAGAGATTGAGGAAGAGAGCTCCATAGTTGAGGGGCTAAGCACTGAAGGACCTGTCTCCCAGGGTGGAGAGTCTGGTGCGTAGGATAGTAAGGAGATAGCTGCTCGAGTGAGTGACAAGGAGTGTAAGGAGCTAGTAGCTGAGTGAGGTGTAGGGGGGCAAGGTTATGTAGGGCTTTGAAGGTGAGAAGCAGAATCTTGAATTTAATCCTTGATTGAACCGGTAACCAGTGAAGCTGGGAGAGAACAGGGGAGATGTGAGTACTCTAGCTGCGAAGTTCTGAATATACTGTAGCTTCTGTATAATTTTGCAGGGAGGCCAATGAAGAGGGAATTACAGTAATCAATACGAGACATTATGAAATAATGAACCAGAGTTTCAGCATCATTAAAGGACAGAAATGGACAGAGGCAGGCAATGTAATGGAGATGATGGAATGAAATTTTGGAAAAAGATCTAATGTATAGCTCAAAGTTAAGTGATGAATCGAACAAAACACCAACATTTCTGACAACAGGAGCAGGTTTGACAAGTGTACCATCAGCAGAAACAGAAATTTGATGCGTTAGAAAGTTGGGGTTTTGGACCTACCAGTAACACTTCAGTTTAATTGGCATTAAGCTTAAGAAAGTTATTTTCCATCCATAGCTTAAAATCAGTGATGCAGTTAGTGAGTGTGCTGGAGGTGAATCTGTAGGGAAGTCTGTACTAAGATATAACTGTATATCGTCTGCATAACAGTGGAAGTTAAGGCGATGTCTGCAAATAATCTGACCCAAAGGAAGGGTATAAAGTAGAAAAAGTAATGGCCCAATGACTGAACCCTGAGGTACACCATATGACACAGGTGAGATGGAGGATTTATATCGGCTGAGTGTGACAGACTGTTGCCTATTGGAAAGATATGATGTGAGCCATTGAAGGGCTAAGCCGGAAATGCCTACAGCAGAGAGACGTGACAGGAGGATTTCATGATTAATAGCATTAATAGTTAATGCTGCACTTAAGTCAAGAACGAGGAGAATATTAAGAGAACCGCAATCTGCAGACCGAAGAAGATCATTGATTACATGGAGAAGAGCTGTCTCAGTGCTGTGTGGTGTACGAAAGCCAGACTGAAATGTCATAGACTGTATTATCTAGAAGCATGGAGTTGTGTAGCAACCACGTGTTCAATCACCTTAGCCAAAAAAGGGAGATAGGCCTGTAACTGGAGAGAAAGGAAGAATCCCGGTCAGGTTTTTTAAGGACAGGGGTAACTGCAGCAGTTTTGAGGGCAGTAGGGACACAACCTGAAATGAAACATGCATTTACCGATGAGGCAACAGGAATACTAATTATGGATGAGCATGTCTTAAGCAGAGAAGTGGGGGCATGATCAATTAGACGGGAGGAGGAATTAGACTTATTTATAGGTTCAGAGATGGCAACAGAGTCAACAGGCAAGAAACAAGCGAGTCTTGATGATGGAGATGGCAGATCAGAATGAGTGAGTGATTGAGGTGTGGAGGGGAAACGGTGATAGATTTGATCAATTTTGGTATTAAAGAAATGTAAGAAATGTAATATCCACATTAGGTGCATAAACATTTCTTAGAATCACTTTACAGTTAAATAAATTACCCATGACAATCACATATCTCCCTTCAGGATAATATACTACATCTGATACTACAAATGAGACTGCTCTATGTATAAGAATTCACACCTTTAGTTTTCTTTGTAAAGCTGGAATGGAACATTTGGCCAGTCCAGTCTTTTTGCAGCCGGAACTGATCCTTTCCTAATAAGCGTGTCTCCTGTAAAAATACTATTTTAGCGTTTAGACCCGTTAGGTGAGAGAATACTTTCTTTCTCTTTTTAATTCGTGATTCAGGCCTTTAACATTCCAGCTTACAAAGTTAACTCTCCGGTCATAGAGACATTGATTCTGAATTTTTGATGTCCTTTTGTAGTCTTAACTGAAAGTGAGACCGCTTTAACCTTAATTTCCATGCTTCCCAGGAATTATTGCCATGAAGCCTATTGTTATGTTGGTACTTCTAATTTAATAAAGATTAAATGGACAGATTAGAGATAGCTTCCTCTCTTTCTTAACTCTTTTTCTGCTTCCTCCATAGTGGTAAAGATGTAGTGCTTGTCTTGAATATCCACTTTTTAGTTTGGCAGAATACAAGAGCCCTTATCTGATCTCGGCTTTCTGTAAGCGCTGTGTAATGTTGTAAAAAGTGGCACGTTTAGCAGCTGTTGAGGGTGAGAAATAAGGGAAAATATGAATGTGGTTATTTTCAAATATAATCTGTTTCTGTCTGAGAAGTGACATTATATTAAATTTAGATTGTGATTTTTTGAAACGTATGACAAAAGTCCTAGGTTTAGAGGTTTTTGATCCCCGTATGCAGTAAGCTGCTGCTATCTCTGTATCTGATTTTAAAGTCCTCTCCAATTATTTTTGAGAATAGTTCAGCTACGAATTTCACTGGGTTTGGACTTTCACGATTCTCAGGGAGACCTTCGATTCTAATATTATTCCTTCTGCATCCATCTTCCAGAGCAGCAAGTCTGTCTCCCGAGTTTTTTGCATTCGGAATTCGCAGCCATTGCTTTTCCGTTGGTGGTGGGTGCTAAATGTTCGGCTGTTTCAGTTAGAGTCGTGAATGTGTGCTTAATGTCTTTTAATTGATTGCCAAATGCTCTCAGTTTTTCCTCAAACTTAGATGCATTTTCCTGAATGTGTTCCTCAATTTTTTCCAGCATACCTTTAAAGGCTGCCTAAAAGCGATTTTATACTCGTTTCTCCAAGTCTTTATTATGCTGCTGTAGCTCCTACCGCAGCTTCTAGTTTGTCTGGAGCATACCATTTATTTCTTTCTTGAGCTCAGCGATTATTACCTTCAGTTCGGACAGATCGTTTTGACCTACGGGCCCCGTTACAGCCGATGCTCCCGGCTCACAAAGGAGTAGATGATAACGCGGATGGCAAGGCCATTTCCAGTTTCAAGTGATCTTCTGGAATCGACAAGTTTTCACGACCTGCATCACTTTCACATTCGCTTCCAGTTTCGCTCTCAACGGGAGAGGATGAAGTAGCTTGGGGTCCCGGGAGATCTGTGCTTTCGCCTGTCTGCTTCGGGTCAGTCTCTGTAAGGTCATACCTTGATTGAACTTGGACTTGATGCCTGTCTAGGCTTGGGTTTAGCTTTGGGTTTTATTACTCTCTCTTTCTGATCCCCTTTGTTACCACTCATGTTTATATACTGTATGCTTGCATATACTGTGATAGAGCCTCATCGAGTTAGGTAAATACAGGATACCTCGGGATAATAAGAATAAGAGAAAAATTAATGCTGCTGCTAACGGAGTTCCGTTTCAGACGTCCATCTCCCGCAACTGACGAGACCAACGCCAAGGATGCCCTGTGACAAATTAAAGTGTTTCCACCACAACTAAACAACCTCTTTGATGGTGAACTGGTGGCAGTAAGACAAAGGTATTTTTCTGCCAGTAGCTTAAAGTGGGGAAGATGGATGCATGTTCCTTCCACCATGCAAGGTAATCTGTTTTGTGCTCTGCTGGCCCTAACACTATGTAGTTGGACACTTTATTCTCAATTTTTTTCGTCTTTGATGCTGTGGGGCAGTTGGGGTGGTGTTGTCTGTGTGAAAAAATTTCCAAGGGATTTTTTCTTTTTTAGTGGTGTCTCTGTTGGCTGGTCTACAGACTTGGACACAGTTTTGATCACAGCCGAGTCATTTGTGTTACAACAGCTCTGCCCAGAGGCCCGTGATTCCTTTTCTAGCAGACCTCTGAGCTTCAATTCCTCGATCCTGTCAGCTGCAATATAAGTGGATTTAAAACGTGGATTGAGAAATGATGCCGTGTCCAACAGGTCGTTAGATGATGGGTCAGCATACATTTTCATTCAAGTAACACACAATGGTAGATTTAATAGATTTACCAAGCTCACTGTCTCCATTGTGTGCCATAATGGTAGAACTGAAAAATTAGAACACTGGTTGGAGATATGAAAGGGTGACATAGTCTTCCCCAGACAACGCATTTGTGATTTTCTAAAGAGGTTTCAGAGCTTTCTGGACCACTTCAAACGCCTGTAAGTCTTGCCTTGTTGGGACAAGATGCCTGGATTTTTTTTTTGCCAGAAGACCGGAGTTTTGAAAGTGCTCTCTCCTGCTCTAGAAACCTTCTCAATCATTTTCTGCCTTGATCCCCAGCGTGTTGGGGTCTCTGTGATGAGCTGGTGAGCAGGCAGACTCAGCTGCATCTGAAATTCAGCAATCTCCCTCCTCCTCCGCCAACTTTCGGAAAAGCTGCCAACAATTTTTTTTTTTTTTTTTGCCTAAAGATATTACCCGGGTCACTCAGTCTTCATCCTTGCCATGTTCTGTACTCAAGCATGTATTTATTTTTTAGCATTTTACAGTACATTTATGTTAAAAGGAAGTTCACTTAGGCCTAATGAAATCTGATTAACACATGACTGTACATTAGACATGCATGTAAAGCTGTTAAAAAGCAAATGCAAGTTAAAAATTTAATAAATAAATCTGTAAAACACATTTCATTTTTGAAAAAAGTGCATTTTATTAAGGACATTTTACGTTTTATGCTGTAGCTAATTTAAACTTCATGAAATAAGTAATATGTTTAACTGTCATAACTTACTGTTAAGTCAAGAAGTTTAAAACTTAGTTTTATTGCTTAATTCTGGCTTTGATAAATATACTACTTAAGCTGTTAATGTTACATTTTTTAAAACTTGCACTGTCCAATTGCCAGATGATGTTGATAACCAAAGCACTGCATTCTTTGCCACTTCAGTGTTTCCACCGCTTTGAAAATGTTGCTCACATTGTTGGTGGTTTTCCTCCAGCTTCCAGTTTGTGAGAGTATCTTGCAGAGTTTCGGCTGTGTGCTCCCCAGTGTGGTTTTCAGGGAAATCGTTTGTTTGCAGACACTCGTGTTTAGTCTCTGTCTTCAATGAAATGGACAGTCACATTTAAATATGGCTCGCAGTTGCAGCTTGACCACGTATCGGTTGTCAGCACAAAATGTTTTACTTCAGCGACTTGAATGTACATGCTAGGCAGCACTTCTCTTGCAAAGTAATTGTGACTGGGCCATTCATATTGTGGGTCAAAAATGAGACAGGAAGCATATAGTTTTCTTTGTAGTAAACAACTGCTTCAGTGATACCGTAATTGAAGCTTGCAGTGTCGTCTGAATTGGTTTAGGTGTTTCAGGATGTGAATGCTTCGTAACTGCAGTAATAAAGAAAAGTTTAACAGCTTCTTTTTACTGAATTTTGTGCACCTGGTTTAAGTGATAAAAGACTGGTAGTGCTCCCAGTTTTTGACATTATCTCCTTTCAGCATTCCCTGCAGATTATGCGATTCTGCTGCTAATCTGACATGTGAAATCCAAACCACCTCCAAATTGAACCATTGTTCTTTTTACATACTTAGTTGTCTCCAGACTTAATTTGTGTGTCATGGCCCTCCATGTTGCAAGACAGATGTATGCATACATGCAAGCAAGTAGCCCTCGTTGCAGTACACAGGATGTGGCAGAGACGGAGTTCGGGGTGGCACAGGGTGCAGAGCTCAGAAGGGCCTGCACATACAACAGGGGAAAGGTAAGGATTTAAGACCTGCACATATGTTATTTGTGTTTGCATAGTTATATGTGGGCAGCTGGCAGAACATAATAGTGTAGCCTGAAGGAGGGAGTGATGGAGAAGAAAAAGGGCTTTCCATAACATTAAAACAAAACTTTTTTTAAACACGATATAAACAATACTGTCTCAATCCATATTCCGCTCTGTTTATATCCCAGTATATTTTAAAATCTCAATAATATCACCCAGCCCTTCTCTTACCACTGGAAATGTTCAAAAACAGCAGTTGCAGCATTCACAAGTTGCTAGAAACTACACCCTTCGTAGTGAAATGTAGACAGGAAATAATGTGAAGAGCATTGACAGATCTTTTGGCTTGAAAAACCTTTTGGATTTGTGCCTTTTGAATCTGTTTTTTTTTTAATGTAAACACATACACTGTGTTTAAAAAAAAAAAAAAAATTTTTATGATATACTTTTCAGAATATAATTTCCCATGCAAGCATGATGGTGAAAAAATAACTTCAAATTGAAAAATTCTAAAATTATCCATTAAACAGTGCTAATCACTTCACTACCAACAAATCTCAACTGCAATTATATTTTAAGTTTCTTAACAAATTTCTTGTACCTGATAATTGAACAACTACCATTTTGAATCCATGCCTGCAAATGACCTGTTCCACGTTTTCTAGCTCTCATGTGTTTGGTTTAAACCTAAATTGAGACCAGATTGTTTGACTTTAAAATGTTTAGTTTAGGTCCTTTTTATTATTCTTACATAAGATTACTAACATGACAGCATTGTTTTCCACTTAAATTGATTTTTGAAGTTTTGAAAATCTTAGAGTGTGGGCCCAAGTTTCTTGGTAGTAGTTGGTCCATCCAGGTACTGTTGCTGACACCTGTGGGTTGTTCAGTGTTGCAGTGTCTTTTATGTGTATTTATGCTCATGCTCATTTCTGAAAGTAATGTTTTAATTGCTATGGTTTGTTTCTGTTTTACTGTTGCAGGTTGCTATGAGTAATTGTTGAAATTTTCAGGTTGAAGTCCTAAGTTAGATTTCAATGAGTGTATCGCTTGGTTGGCTTTCGGCAACCGTTTTTCGTCAGAGGCCTGAATTCAGACTACATGATGACATTTCAAGTATCTGATTATTTCAGAACCTATTCCATTTTTAAACCTGATTTAATTGTATTTGTTGTGTAGGACAGTTAATACACAGAAGTACAGTGTTTTTAAAAAATACTAATTTTTACTAGTTTCACTCAGTTGTCATGCATGTTAAGAATGGCTGCCTTGATGACACTAATGTTCAAGGTATGCTCAGCCTGTCCCCCTAGCTAGGGTGCATGTTAAAATAGATTTTGACTGTGACTTTCCATTGGACAAAAAAAAAAAAAAAAAACCACGGAGGTGGTGCCCATCAAGTGTTTATTAGCAGCTGTGATGCTTAAAGTACTATCTTGAACACACACAACCACCTTACATGCATTTACCAATATGTACATGACAATTCAGGTCTATATATGGCTGGTAAATTTTGTGTTTGTAGAGTTGTCAATTTAATGTGCAGGTGTGTGCAAAACATTAAACAATCTTGGTCAAATTAAATTGTGTTGATGTTCTATGTGAAAAGACATTAATACAACTTAGCTGGGTAAAGATAATTCCACAGCATAGTAAGTTCTGTGGTATTTCAAACCTCTCAGAATCTGAAAGTAAAGATAACTGACTTTATTTGCCAAAGGCAGATTAGTAACTGGGTGAAGAGTTGTACAAAGGTTGAACAGATTAAGCCAAAAACATCCTAGTTGGAAATGATTTTGGATGATATGAAAAGATTGTGCGCCACTACGAAGTCCAGAATCTGAGTTTTTGAGGATGAACTACTAACCTGGGTAATCCCTCAAAATGGCCATTAAAAAAGTAATATGATAATTTTTACAAAGCAAGGAAAGGCTTTAAAATCATATCACAATTCCTCTAGTTTGCAATTTCCACTATCTGATATTTCTTAAAGAAATGGAGGTTTGACTATGCAAGTCAAAAACTATGCTTGTGACCAAGAAAAATATCAGAACTTCCTGTAAATTGGTCCATTATACAAAGCAAAATAACCCGCTTGAAAAATTGGCTGTTCGGAGAATAATAATTTATATAGGATTTTTTTTTATTACCTACATAAAGCACTTTACATAGAGCGTGGGGAGCCGCTTTAACCACCACCAATGTGGACCACCCAACTAGATGATAAAACAGCATCCATTTTGCACTAGTATGCTCACCACTCATTAGCTTTTAGGTGTTGAAGGAGCGAAAGATATCCTGTTAGAGACCAGGGTATAATTGGGGGCTAGAATGACCAGGCTGTCATAAGCAGTTTATCTGGAACATCGGGGAAACGCCCTACTTTTATGACCACAGAGAGTCAGGACCTTGTTTTAACATCTTATCCGAAGGACGGCATGAAATTTACTGCACAGTTTTTCCATCAATGCACTGGAGCATTGCGAATGTCACACAGACTACAAGGTAAGTGCCCCCTGAAGGCCTCACCAACACCTCTTCCATTAGCAACTCAGTTTTACCTAGATAAGCTCCCATCCAAGTTCTGACTGGGGGGCATAAATATGCTTAGTTTCAGGTTGATTATCTGTTTTGAAGTGGTGCACTGGTTCACTGTGCAGTATTGCTTGCAGAAAACTTCTGTATGGAAGAAGTCTTCATAAGAAAACTTTACTTGTGATTTTATCACAAAAGGCAGTTTCTAAAATATGTAACATCTCAGGTACATAAATTAGAAGCATTTTGAATAGAGGAGGATTAATTTCTTTTATCTTATTAAAAAAAGTAAAAATAATTTAGTATCATCTTTAGATGAAAAAAGTACAAATTAGGCAGTACTTCGACTTGATATTTTAAATGTTAATTTTTCAAAATTTATTAAAAGAACAATGTCAAAAATATTTTGGGCTGAACACACAATTTACACGGGACACATTTCATTTTAGAAAGGGGATAAAATTCTAATCCAAGGTTGCTGGATTATAGTCCGTGATCAGTAATAACTCCTCGACCAAGAAGGTAGGGTAAGAGCAGAGAGTACAATACGAATACAGCATGTCAGTGGTTTCACGAAATTAAAAGCATTGCAGTGGCCTGTGGTTGGCTCACCACTCTGATATTAGCACTAGAATCCCTGAAGCCTACGAAAAAGCTTGTAATCTTGGGCCACCTTAAATTCCTTCGCACCTCTCCTCATCAGTGTGTTTCTTTTGCAAATGTGTCGGATCAGAGCCAGCAACCTGCTATCCCATTCCTCCACCGACGGAGCTCAAGTCACAAAATTCTCAGAGCTCATGTGTTTTTATTGTGGTGTGAAGTGCCTGGAGTTGTAGAGGGTAAGTAATATATTATTATTTGGAATGCATACATTTCACTTGTGTTCTGTGTCTACAATGATCTGTGTAAATGTAGGATGACAGGTACTTTGTCAACATGCCTGTGTTGGTCAAACACAGGAAGCTCTGCAGTCTACTTGTGACTTTACGCTGTAGGAACATAAGTAAATAAATCAAAGTAAATAGGTAAATAACATTCGATATGTCGTTTATATAAGTAACATATCAATGTTTTTCATATAAAGACAATCAGAAAACATTGTCACAAACAGGACTTTGCATGATACCTTGGTGAGCTCTGTGAGCCCTGGCTTTTCTTTGAAGGACACGTGTGGGGCAGACTGACTGGCGGTATGACACCTGACCTGTTGCTGCATCCAGACGGTGCTATCTTCCGCCTTTACGCCTGGTACAGCTGCATTGATCTTAAGTGTGAGTGGACGTTTCTTGCATGTAGGGCTTCTGTTCTTTTTCTGTGATGTAGAACCCTCTGTTGTTAGCACGTCTTTATTTGAAAACAGCAGTGTCAGATTGGGGTGGAGTGTGAACGTGACTGAGACAACAAAACTGAATTAAAAAAAATAAAACTAACCTTTTAAAAGTACCATAAATTTACACCAGCTGTTACAGATTAAAATCAAATGTATGTTTTTATTCTATAATATAAACAATAAGAGCAGCTCACTACTTAAAACTGACACGTCCAGAATTGAACCGGGAACCTCTTGACTACGAGTCAGCAGTTCTTATCACTGTGCCACCCAAGCGGTGGTGTCAGTGTCGTACCCTGACCCGATTTCTTTTTCTAGGGTTATATTCTTAAATAAAAGCGTACTTGTTTTGTTATATTTGTACCTTTTGTGAAAGTGTTTATTTGATATTTGGACTTCAGTCTTCACACATTATACACTTCATGTGTACATTTTGTCAGTTATTACTAAAGTATGAAAAAAGTTCATTTTTTAGTTATGTATTCAGCGTTTATCATTGTAGACGTGGAACACATGAAATGCAAGTATTTCAAATGATGATATATTATTTACCCTCTACAACTAGGGCACCTCGCACCCAGACGTGAGCTCTGAGAATTTTCTCTGTGACTTGAGCTGTCTGTGGGTGGGGGTAGTAATGGGATAGCAGGCTGCTTCCTGCTTATGCTAATCAACACATTTACAAAACAAAACATGCTAATAGAAAGGTGCGAAGGAATTTAAGGTAGCCCGCAATTACTAGTTTTTTCGTAGGCTTCAGGGATTCTGGTGTTAATCCATCCATCCATCCATCCATCCTTTTCCGCTTTTCCGAGGTTGGGTCGCGGGGGCAGCAGCTTGAGGACAGATGCCCAGACTTCCCTCGCCCCAGCCACCACTTATAGCTGTTCTGGGGGAATCCCGAGGCGTTCCCAGGCCATCCGGGAGACACAGTCCCTCTAGCGTATCCTGGGTTTTCCCCGGGGCCTCCTCCCGGTTGGATGTGCCCGGAACACCTCACCAGGGAGGCGTCCAGGAGGCATTCTGATCAGATGCCCAAGCCACCTCATCTGACTCCTCTCGATGTGGAGGAGCAGCGGCTCTACTCTGAGCCCCTTCCGGATTATTGAGCTTCTCACCCTATCTTCAAGGGAAAGCCCAGGCAACCCTGCGGAGGAAACTCATTTCAGCCGCTTGTATTCTGGTGTTAAAGTGAATTTAAAAGAGAAACTTGCATAGTCACCAATAAAGTTTGCCTGGAGGGGGATTCGTTTGAAGAAATGTTGGAAAAGAGAGGAGTTAATCACAACAAGTGATCGGGAAGTAAAAGTTGCCATTACAGCAACCTGCTACACAGGTGCAAGCCACACACAAGCCATTCATTGTAGTATGTAATATTCCAGTATCCTTTACAAGATTAAGCTGCTGTTGGCCGTGTAAGCATAGTGAGTTGACATATGAACTGGAATAGTCTATGGCAATGCCACATACATGGGTAAGTGTTTTTTGTTTTTAGTTGCTTTTTTACTTTGTCCAGTGTATTCATTTTTAAAGAATATGAGCTTGTGCTGTAATGCAGTTAGTTGGCAGCAGCATCCCTGAAGCTGGAAGTTTTGGTGTTACTCTGGGACTATGCACAAATAAGTATAAAGAGCACCGTTTACAAATATGAAAAAGGACATGAGGAGAAATGTTTTCCAGTAACAGGTTTGCCAAAATGAATTGTCCCTTTATTTCAGCACCTGTTTGGTGAATGAATACTAAAATGTGTTACTGACAGGAGTATTGCGACCATGCTTTCCACCAATTGTGGAAAGAATGGTGTTCATACAGAAGGGTAGACTTTGCTAGACATGCAGCTAAGCTTGCCATCCTTGGTTGTGAATTTGAATTTCACTTTCAGTACTTCAGGTACTGCTAGGCAGATTTTGGATTTTTATATTTTTTTATTTATTTATTTAAATCCATCCATCCATCCAACACAGGGCGCAAGGCAGGAACCAATCCTGGTCAGGGCGCCAACCCACTGCAGGACACACATCCACGCACCAAGCACACACTAGGGACAATTTAGAATCGCCAGTCCACCTAAATCTTTTGCTGTTAATATGAACAGTGTTCAAGATATTCTACAGCTAAAAGTAACTGAGCTTCAGTGCAACACTAAAATTGAATATAAGTTTACCATTTATTGCTTTGCTTGATTTCTACAGACTGTACATCAGGATATGTTTCTGTGACTTTGCAAACATGCTGTGTGCAGTGCATCATTATTGGGTAGCAGTTACACTTGTGAGCAACTACAGTATTTTCACAAAGTAAAATTGCTAAAAACAAGGCATATTAACATACAGAAAGCATATTAACATACAGATACTTGCATTTATATCATAATTTAAGTTCCTCTGTTTATTTTTGTTTGCCTATGCAAAATAGTTGCAGTTAACTATGGTGTATGCATGAATGATAATTATACAATACTAGGGAGCTCTGCCCCCAGCTCGCTTTGCTCACCAACCACTTGCCGGGTGCTATGCGCGCTAGCCTCTTCGCAGATATACAATTTAAACAGATTATTTTCATGGGAATTGTTACAAATGCATAATAAAATTAACTGTTTTGCATTACAGTGAGTAATTAACCATAGTAAAAAATAGTAAAACGTAATAAATTGAAAGAAAATGATTTCATGTTGCGTTAGAGGTATTCGTTGCATTGTAAGTTTTCATTCTGTTTGTTTTTACAATTAATAGGCAAATACTTTTTAAATTTACACTTTTACTGTAAAACTTCAGTAAAAAAACAATTTTTTGAAATAACTTCATCAATATCGCATTGAATTTTGTTTCTGTGTTTGGACTTACATTGTGACATCACAACATGTAACTGCCCTTGAGTGAATTTCGTTTCTTTCTCTCTAATATATAAACAAACTTTTTTGAATGTTTGTCCCTGTGATTTGTTAATTGTCATAGCAAAAGCTATTGTAATGGGAAACTGTAAATCTTTTTTAATACGAATGGCCTATCTAGATCTCCTTTGGTGTCTGTTATCCGCGGAAGATATACTACCATTACCTTTCTTGTCGCCTGTTAAAATTGAAAATGTCAGAATTGTTCGACCAATTTTGAATAGAACTGATCTTGTCCTATTACATAGCCCGTAATTCAGACATAAATTACGCAATAACATTACGGTACATCCTTCTTAAACAGTAATTCGGCCGATAGAAGACCGGACAGTGTTAACGGTTGTAGATATTCTGCGGGATATTGTAACTTGATGTTTTCATCTTCCACACCATCACAACCAACTATTTCAGCATAGTGTATTGATACGCATTTAACCAATTTCCCGTGTAAACAATCAACAATTTTCAGGTTAATTTATTTGACATCATTATTTCTCAGTGCTAGGATTGCCTGTGTACTCATTTCTTCTGTTGATAACCCTTTGGTATGAAATTCTTCAATAATTCTTCAATAAGATTTAGACCTAATAAGTCTTCTTTTATTGGGAACTTAGTGTGGAAAACATAATAATTTATAAGAGCAGAGAGCGCAGGAACTGAGTCTGACAAAAACATTTACACGAATGAGAGGTAAAAGGACTGTGGGCGTGGTTGAAAATGATTGATAGGAGGGCAGGACTTGAAAAAGTCTCTTGGCAAAAGTTTCGTCTTGCTGGGCTGGGAAAAAAAAATCTCTTTGCAATAGTCTCGTCTCAAGATTTTCTTTTATAATAGAGAGATGTGCTGTATAGCACTCCATATTTCTATACCTTTATGTAAACAACTGCCCAAAGGATACTTATTAACTTTTCATTAGCTGACCAAATGGTTGTCCTGAGACCTGATTATCTATCAAAACTTGTGTCACTTACAAAAGCAGATGCCCATTCACCATGCTGCTTCTTTTCAAACACATCCCTTCCAGCTCTTAACCCCTGTGTGTATGTGTGTATATATATATATATATATATATATATATATATATATATATATACACCTGATGGACTCTGATGAGACCAAGATAGAACTTTTTGGCCTTAATTCTAAGCGGTATGTGTGGAGACAACCAGGCATTGCTCATCACTTGTCCAATACAGTCCCCACAGTGAAGCATAGCCGTGGCAGCATCATGCTGTGGGGGTGTTTTTCAGCTGCAGGGACAGGACGACTGGTTGCAATCGAGGGAAAGATGAATGCGGCCAAGTACAGGGATATCCTGGACAAAAAACCTTCCCCAGAGTGCTAAGGACCTCAGACTGGGTCGAAGGTTTACCTTCCAACAAGACAATGACCCTAAGCATACAGCTAAAATAACGAAGGAGTGGCTTCACAACAACTCTGTGACTGTTCTTGAATGGCCCAGCCAGAGCCCTGACTTAAACCCAATTGAGCATCTCTGGAGAGACCTAAAAATGGCTGCCCACCAACGTTTACCATCCAACCTGATAGAACTGGAGAGGATCTGCAAGGAGGAATGGCAGAGGATCCCCAAATCCAGGTGTGAAAAACTTGTTGCATCTTTTCCAAGAAGACTCATGGCTGTATTAGCTCAAAAGGGTGCTTCTACTAAATACTGAGCAAAGGGTCTGAATACTTAGGACCATGTGATATTTCAGTTTTTC
>JANRMT010062831.1:811930-857006 GCA_026402145.1 Polypterus bichir lapradei
ATCGCGGGGGTTGCGTTCCAGACCCCCCCGCGATAGGTGAAAATCCGCGAAGTAGAAACCATATGTTTGTATGGTTATTTTTATATATTTTAAGCCCTTATAAACTCTCCCGCACTGTTTATAAATATTCCCCGCAGAGTTATACAGCATAATCCCTTTGTATTCTCTTAGATATTAGGTAAGATTCATTGAAATTATGTATATAAACACACTGTTTATATACAGTAAAACCTAAATATTATTTTAAAGATATTGAGTGTCTCCGATATCACATATGTTACAGCCATTACGATAGACAGGCCACCAGTAATAAATACGTACAATACAAGAAAAAATAGTATACAATAAATGTGTGTACAGTGACACTAAACGTACGTACATGTACTAAGCACTGTAAGAAGAAAATTAATTATGGTTACTCACCAACAATATCACGATGACTTGTCCGATAACAATGAGTTTAATTTTACTGCACAACAAAGGAGAGCGTTACAGCCCTTGTAAAGGAGCCACTTCAGGCGATTGTGTAGCACTGCCGTTGTTCTTTTGGCAGTCTTCAATCCAAATCCCTAAAGCAGATTCCATCCAGACTACTGCCTTATTACATCCACTTACAACTTGTTTTGCACCCTGGTTAAAAGGACACTGCAGCCGTAGATCTTATATTCCTTTCCTACTTTTTAAATAAAAAGAATCGTAGCCTTCAACAAATCCAAAACGTTTACCTTTTCGGCAATCGTTAACATCATCTTCTTGCGCTTGGGCACGGCCCCTGAAGCAGTAGCAGATTGTTTTGGAGCCATAATGAAGGGCTTGACTATGCAAAAAGATAAACACTAAAGAGCACAACTCTTTACACAGCGAAACACGTTGATGCTGAAATGAGCGAGACGAGACTTCCTGGTTAACACTGCATTCAGCACGCAGGAACTCAACTGCATGCTCTGATTGGTTAGCTTCTCAGTCAGGAGAACTTAACTGCGTGCTCTGATTGGTTAGCTTCTCAGCCATCCGCCAATAGCGTCCCTTGTATGAAATCAACTGGGCAAACCAACTGAGGAAGCATGTACAGGAAGTAAAAAGACACATTGTCCGCAGAACCCGCGAAGCAGCGAAAAATCCGCGTTATATATTTAGTTATGCTTTCATATAAAATCCGCGATAGAGTGAAGCCGCGAAAGTCGAATCTATATATATCTATATATTACTATATATATATATCTATATATATATATCAAACATTTGCACTAGGTGCCCTAAAAACTACACCAAACAATGTTTACTTGTTATTGGAATAAAGCAAAATCAATACAACACTGTAAAAGCAATAGTAGCAAAAAGTAGGAAATTAATTTCAAAAGAGTCCTATGAAATGATACTTAAGTAAAGGATGCAGATGAGGATGAGTCCCTTCAAGCCTTGGGTGCACAACTGCTTTTTGTTTAGTTCATAGAAGCCTGCTATCTGCCAGTTTCAGTGAGAATGCAGACATCTTATCTAGGTGATGGTAAAGATCTTGTCAAATTGTTCTTGTGTATCATTCATCCGAAAGTTACATTTTGAACTTACATTGATTTTTGTGTCACTTCTTTGTAAAATGTAACTTCATAACTTTCTTTTACAATGATAGGAATTGAAGGAAGTGATGATGAGGCTCTTGATGCAGGTATACAAGATGAAGAATTAAATCGCTGGGAACAAGAACAAATTAGGAAAGGAATTAGCATTCCTCAGGTAAGCTCATACATCCCCTCAATGTCTGTGGCTGTTAATAATTTTATTTAGAAATTTGAGCGTTGCTTGTTTCCCATCTCATACTCCTAAAAAGAAACAAAATTATTTGAAGCAAAAACTGACATTAAGTTGTAATCAAACTGTTTTTTTTTTCTAGGTAATTAGTTATACAGTATTGTGGTATTTTACAGATATGTATTTGTTAATAACTTCCATGGTCGACATATTTATATTTTTGAATGGTTAATTTGTATCATCAATAGTAAGATGGACAGCTTTTTTCTGAAACGCAGATCTTCACATTGCATTTTGGGGCAGATTTTTCTGACCTGTTGTTGTGTTCTTGAAAAATGTTTTGCTATCTTCTTGTAGCCTCTCTTGCTTTGTGAGCATCAGTTATGTTACTTTTCATAGTGCTAAGCATCTGCTTATTGTTGGGACAAGGTTTGAGTAGTCAGATAATTTTATATAGCTTTGCAATTTCATCACCTGGGGTTTCCTAATTGAGGTCTCTGAGACCTTGATAAAAGTTATGTGAGACCTCAGATATCTTGTGGTACCCAAACATTTGCATGGTGCTCTGCTTCTTTTCTTTTTTTATTTACAGTTATACTGTAGATTATGTACATGACCTATCTACAATGTAAAGATAAATACATTAAAGAACAATAAGGTTATTTTGTGCATCGCAATTTGTTTTTTTCCAATGGTTGCTTAATATGGAACTTTCCCTTTGTTGAGCATTAAACTGTTATCAACACATCATAAATCCTTTCTAGATATTGAGAGTTAAGCAGTGTCATGACCTTATGAAAGTATTACAATTTAAATAATAAAATTAAATACTGCCCTTTAATGATATCCATGACCATATAGTGCTACATAAGCTATTTAAACACCTCAGTCTGAATTAAGTTATGTGCTTGCAATTTCATGAGATTTCAGAAATCACAACTTAGTGCAATTCAAGGTTATTATAGTTAATGAAAACTAAAATCAAAACTATTATTTAAAAAACATTTTTGTAACTGAAATAAAATTTAAAACCTAAATGAGAAACTAAAACTAAACAAAACTATTAAAGTAGCTGGAAAGACTAACTGAAATAAAATAATAATTTACTAAAATAATTTGTTTTCTTTTTTGAATGAATATTCTTGCTGTTAGTTTTTAACCCTTATAACTTTTAACTCTAAAACTGAAAGTCATCCACCAGCAGCCGCCTGTACATATTCATCCAGTGAACGGTGGCTGGTGAAGGAGGGCAGCTGTTTACACAGCATCTGCAGTGACAGAGTGAGCTGAATACGCGCATATAGTGTGTGGAATAGAAAGCGATTTTACGTGCCGCCTTTCTTTGCACTTGTTATATGTAATTCAAATGCCTGAAACTGGAATGTGGTGGTCAACAAAACCTTTACCGTATGTACAGAAAAAGCACAAGTGAGTAACGTTTCAGTTTATTTCTCAGGTGCCTGCTTTTTGTTGACCGTAATTCACCTGCCACTTTGCACACGAAGTATAGAGAAAGTATAGTAATCATGAAAAAAATTCGACCTCAAGATTTTGATGAATCTTGACGTTTTAGACCTCCCCGAGTCCGAAAATACTGTTTTTTGGAATTAAGTATGTGTGTGTGTATAAATACAATAACTCAACTAGATAGATGGATGAAATTTGGCATGTAGTTGTTACACCAAAATTGTAGATCTGTATTAACTTTTGAACCAAATCGATCAACCGGAAATGGTACTTTACCTGATCTTATACTCGTTTTTTTAATTCATGCAGCTGCAGAGACCGATTTATTCAACTTCACTTTTATAATGTTCAGTATGTTATTAATTTGGTTTGATTACTTGTTGATGCTTCTTTAACACTAGAATTACCAGAGCCTACGAAAAAACTCATAGATCCGTCCCACCTTAAAACTCTTCGCTCCTCTCCGTCAGCGTCTTTTGACCTCTAAATGTCTGGATAAGCTGCAAACAGCAAGCAGCCTGTTATCACATCCCCCCCACCCCGCACAGTTGTCTCAGCTCAAGTCTGTTTACCTGCGTGTCAGTTGCTTAGAGTTGTATAGAATGAGAAGTCAATGACACCTTTTATAAATACTATATAGTTATTTGGAACACTTGCATTTCATGTGTGTTCCAAGTCTACAACAATCTATGGAAACACATTGTTAAAACAGAAACATTTTTCATGTTTTGGTAATAATTGACAAAATGTAGGCATGAAGTGGATAATGTGTGAAGCCTGAATTCCAAATATCAAAGAAACACTTTTACAAAAGGTACAAATATAACGGAACAATTGCGCTTTTATTCAAAAATACAACTGCAGAAAAACAACCCGCATTAGAGTGCGACATTGACACGTATTTGCTACAAGCGCTTCGGTGGAGCAACGGTATCAGCTGTTGACTAGTAATCTAAACTTCACATGTTCAATCCCGGATGAGTCCGTTTTGAGAAGTGAGCTGCACGTATTCTTACTATTTTAGAATAAAAACATACATTTGATTCCAGTCTGTAACAGCCAGTGCAGTTTATGATACTTGTAAAGGTTAGCTTTAGTTTTTGTTTTTTATTCAGTTTTATTCTCTCAGCCGCATTCACGATCCCAACTCTTTAAACCCCCCCGCCCTTGACACTGCTGCTTTCAATTAGACGCGCTATAACAGAAGTGAACTAAAATCAGGACGACGATTCTACATCGGATCAAGAATGCACTTTTGCCATTGCTGTACTTTGTATATGTACATGGGAAGCTCTGCACTTGTGACTTTACGCTGTAAGTAAATAAATAAAGGTAGATAACATTAGATTTGGCTCTTACATACAAAGGACAGTGCTTGTGCCCAAAACATTAACATTTATATGTTACTTACATAAAAGCCAGATCGAAGCAGTGGAATTCGAAAGGATCAAAACAAACCTTGGCGCGATACACACGCAGAGCAAGTTAAAAAATATGACAGTACTACATTTCGAAGGTGTCAAACAACAGAGAGTAAAGATCACATTTGCGCAAAGAAACGGAAATTACTAGGTGAAGTAATGGAACAGTAAAAAGAAATCGATTATTGGACAAAGGTGATATGTGATATGTAAGTATGTAGATGTTGTAAGGCTGTACAGTTTGTCAGAGACTTGTAGATCGTCTAATTTGTGTTGCCATCAAGGAATAAGGCTGTACAGTTTATGTCAGAGACTTGTAGATCGTCTAATTTGTGTTGCCATCAAGGAAGAGTACCATACGCTATGAGAATCTGTGTGTCCGCAACAATTACAGCTACGACAAGTTTAATTTCGAAACAAACCACAATTTGGTCAGGTGTATATTTATGATCACGGAGAAGCAATGAGACATAGAATCGAAAGAGTTAAATGATCTGACGCAATAGAAATTATACAGCCAGTATTTGATACAAATCCGTATGTCCAAAAGTATCGCTCTTTACACAAGTTATCAGCAAAACATGGACAAAGAAATTATCTTGGATGTCTATATGAATCCAAAAGATCACAGTCACATTTATAATAAACCCACATGTGAGGAATTGTCAGCGATGATACTTTCAAAAAACGGAGATATCAAAGACAGAGTAGATATTTGTGTATATCCAAAGGCAAAGCATGATTCTTCATGTAAGTCGAATACATCGCCACATGCTGATCCTGTATTCTTTCCTTTGCTTTTCCCAGATGGCAAAACAGGATGGTTGTACAATATGAAACAAACGCATTCAGAAAAACGAATAACACTTACACAATTATTCGGGTAAAAGTCACACCTAATCGTCTCTTCTTTATTAAATCGAATCACGCTAAACTTAGAAGGAACATATGCAAGGTATCTTTGATCACATTCCTAATTCAAATATCAATAGGTTAGACAAATTCAAAATAGGTAAAGCAGTAATATTGCCATCATCATTTCAAGGTAGTCCAAGAGCATTGCAACAGTTATATCATGATGCAACCAGAACTATTGTTCGGCCAGATTTCTTTTACAATGACGTGCATTCCAAAATGGCCAGAAATGTGCAGCTTCTTGAGAACAATGCCGCCAGCTATATAGGCTCTGGATATTCCCACTTTCTTAAGTAGATTGTTTTATCAGAAAGTCTTATTTTTATTGAACGAACTCGAAACGGGAGTAAGCCATATTAAAACGTTTACAGTTTCCAGTGAGAATAGCTTTTACAATGACAATTAAATCACAAGGACAAACGTTTGCAAAAGTTTGTTTATTTATAACAGACAAAGAAACAATATTCACTCACGGCCTGTTATACGTTGCATTATCACGCTGTAAGACCAAACAAGGAATCAAAATTTAATGCGATCTTGAACAACAGTTCATTCCTAATATTGTTTTTACTGAAGTTTTAAAATATAAAGTGAACATAATACATATGTAAAAATTCCCGTGAAAAAAACACTTCAAATTGTATTTCCACAGGACCAAACCCAGGGGTTGGTGAGTGAAGTGAGCAAAGGGCGGAGCCCCTTAGTTATATGAAATTTTCAAAATGTCTTTATACCTAAACAGTTTTTTGATGATACTGTCTTCTTGTATGTTTTTTGTTGTTTAATGAATGATTTTCTTTATTATTCAAAGCCAGCCTTCATCTGCTAGATTTTTTGCAAATTATTTGTGTTTTTGTCATAGAGGTATATTATATAGGAAAAAAAATCAGTCACATCTCAGAGATGACCATAAACAATAATGAAATATTCAGTTAAAGAATATATTAATGACTGGTAGTTGATCTTTATACTTTTTTAATATTTGCATATAAACGCATGTTATGTAACAAGAAGTTCTTTAAAGTGATAATTGTCATCCTACATCATTTTTTTATCTTTGTCTTTCTGTGTAAAGCAAATTCAAACAAAAATATTTCAGGGAAAAAATACTTATATTTTTTTTCTTCTTAATTAGGTTCAGACCAACCACCAGGCAGATTCAAGTTTGTACTACCAAAACGTCTATGAAGCTACTGCCTATGGCTCATCATATGGAATTTCCTACTCCTACGGTTCATATGGGGCAGAAGATTCTAAACTTTTGAAGCCTGAGAGTACAGGAAGTTACACATCTTGTAGTAATAGCATGACTCCTATCAGTATGGATTTATTAAAGAAACGGCTGAAAGACAGGTATGGTAGACCTATTACTATAAAACATAGCAACACTTGTGCAGCTACTGTTTCTTTATGAAAGTTTGAGGAAATGTAAGAGGTGTTATGTAATAATTTGAAGCTTATGTCTTAGTTCATAATAATAGTATTTTCCCATCCATTTTACTTAATATAGTAGTAAAATTGGGAATTTGTAAGGAAGGTTCACTTTTGTTCAGATATCTTTAATACATCATATTACAAAGAATTGAAAAGCATTGGTAGGTTTGCTAAATCGTCTGTTTTTGCCCTCAAAGGTCAGCAGGCCTGCCAAAGGGCTAGGACTGTGATCTGGGAGGCACCCTATATTTTAAAATCTTATTTTAACCTCTTATACCCTAAATTACATACTCAATAATGAACTGCTGCATATGGCTGAAGAGTAATGAGTATAACACTAAATAAAATAAAAATAAAGAGTATATTTATGAATAGAAATCTTTCTGTCACACCAATATCAACTGAATAAAGCACAAAAAATTGGACATTTTAGGATTTTCTCCAAAAAAATTTATTTCACAGTACATGACCAAGACCTTTTATGATGCACAATCCGGGAATCAATTTTCTTTTATTTCCCAATCTATTCGCTGTCTTTGTACCAGGTTTAGATTTCATATTCCATAGCTCTGCAAAGTTCTATACTGTTCAGCATAAACTTTCTGTTTTTGGAAATTTTCTCTCCCTTTCTGGAAACAAGTCTTTTGCACCTAAACAGTCTCACAAAGCAAGTACTGTAGTTGCAGTTATATTGTATTTAAAAAAAATAATATACACACTAGGGCTGCAACTAAAGATTATTTTGGTAGTTGACTAAACGTTCAATTTATTTTTCAATTAGTCACGATTATTTCATGTCTGACTATTTTGATGCCTGCGACCTGTGCTCGCACATCCTGTTCTCGGCTCCAGTGCATATCTTACCTCATCTGCTCACGTCTGTCAGCCTGGGAATGTCACCCTGATGTCTCTGCATTAACACGATTTAAATGAATAATAATCAAATTAAAATTACCAGTGAAACATAGGAAGTTAAAAATAATTAGATGTTTTATATTAGTGTGACCATCACAGTAAAAAAGAAATGCTTTAAAGAATACAAACTAAAGTGCACGTAGTCTTTAAACAAAAAAGTGCATTTAAATTAACCAAAAATACATTGTTAAAACTGAAACTTTTTCATATTTTAGTAATAAATGACAAAATGTAGACATAAACTATATAATGAGTAAAGCCTGAAGTGCAAAGATCAAATAAACACTTTCACAAAAGGTTCAAGGATGATACAATAGCTTCTGTGATGCAGCGGTAGGAATTGCTGACTTATAATCAAGAGTCCTTCGTTCAATCCTGACTGCCTTGTATATTTACCGTTTTGAGTAGTGAGTTGCTCTTATTGTTAATATTATACAATAAACACATACATTTGATTTGCGTCTGTAACAGCCACTATAAATGTATAGTACTTGTAAAAGTTACCATTTTTTTTGTTTTTTTTCCCACTTTTATTCTCTGTCACAAACACGATACATACTACTGCCCCAACGCACCCACCCACCCCCAGGGATCTGACGCTGTTACTTTTTATCTGAAACTGGGAATAACTGTAGATGTGAGTGCTGTTCTGAGACAATCAAACTGGAAATTCTCTGATCTGGATGGATAAAAGCTGACACACAAACGCTGGCGAATCTGCCTTATTCGTATCTCATTGGCACTTGATTTTTTTATTCAATTTTATTGAGTGTTCCTGCTTACACTGAATTAATATGCGCCTTATGGCCCGTGATGTCAAAGCCACACTGACATAAAAACAGAGACGTAGGTATATATGATATTTGGAATTATTCATTTTATGACCTTATAGTACATTTCGGAAAACATTGTGGCATGGATGCAACAGTGACCGCGTTTTTTTTTTTTTTTTTGTTTTTTTTTTTGTTTTTTCTTTCTTTGATCTTGCCCAGTCTCCACAGGACTCCAGGACATGCAGAGGAAAGAATGTTCTTCTGCAAGGTGAGCCATGAATGCTCTTCTTTTCTCAGTGGACCCCGTACATGCCTTGCACAGTACATGTGCTTTGATCGCTGCCAGGTCAAGCTTGTTACAGCACAAGCAACCGGCCACCTGCTTTCTCCTGCTAGCACTGAATAAGTTCACGCCTTCTGGTGTCAGCGCACAGCACCGGGGGGAAAAAAAAAGACAAATATATGTGACATTTTGAAGAAATCATTGTATGACCTGAATAGTACCAATTAGGGAATCCATTCCCGGGAATTCGTGAATGTCATTCCCGGGAATCCCGGGCTCCCAGGGATGACACAGTGCACAGGCATCTCACATGTGAACGGTTTTAGAATGACCGACACTTTAATAAAACTACTGCAATATGTTGACACCAATAAAAGACTAACCTTATCTACAAGCAGTTCATTCTGTAATATAAGTACTGTACATGTATCTAGTTCAGGGGTGCCCACACTTTTTCGGCTGGTGAGCTACTTGATGATCCACCTACATTAAAAATGCTATATATATATTTTGCATATTTTTACTGTCAAATAATGCAAAGAGTACGCGACACGTGTTTCGCTCTAATTCTGGGCTCATCAGGCGCTCACTGCACCCACTCTCGTGGATTGAACCTTGGACGTCAGCGTCGAAGTCTCTTTACTTTGCGCCACGGTGTGTGGTTCGTTTTATTTGACAGCATGTAGATAGGGGTAATTACATTCATGGCATTCGTAATCCGAATCACAATATGATTGTATGGATGGTTACCTACTAGGTAACGCTTGTGGTTGGTCTGCACGTCGGCAAACATCCGCCTCAGTGCCCTCTTCAGTTACGAGAAGCAGATCATAGAATGTTGCATAGTTTTACTGTCAAATAATGCAAAAAGTATGCAACACGTCTTTTGCCCTAATTCTGGGCCCATCAGGCGTACACACTCACTGCACCCCCTCTCGGGGATCAAACCTCGGACGTCAGCATCTGAGGTGAAGCCACGGTGTGTGGTTCGTTTATTTGGCAGCATGTAGATCGGGGTAATTTACATTCATGGCATTCGTAGTCTGAATCACAATCTGATTGTATGGGTACATGTGGGATGACCAGTATGTTAGAAGAAAAGAGATCTCAGACTGGCTGCCCTGTATGTCAATCGAGTGGCAAATGCCATAGGGAGGATATATGATAGACTAACATTTAAAAAATTTTTTTTTTTTTTTTTTTTGAATGCAACTCGAGCTACCTGTACTACCTTTCCGATCTACAGGTCGATCGCGATCGACGTATTGGGCACCCCTGATCTAGTTAGTTGCGGTAATAAGAGCGTAGAAAGCACAATGTGTCCAGCGTGCGGTCTTCGAGCCGAGATTGCACCTTCGTGCAGAGTACGCCAGCCGCTGAGAAAGCACGCTCTGCCTTCACTGCAGTAGGCGGCACAGTCATCAGATACTAATACACTTGCTGTAAACAACGCCCGCGCTTGCCGTTGCTCTGAAACACCGCCATTTCAGCTTTTACTGATGCATCCAGTTTCTTGTCATCATTCTGTGATGGCAAGCTTCTTGACACAGATAATGCGGAAGCAACAGACTGACGTATTGCAATTTCAAGTTGCTGTTCAAAGCTGTTGTCTGACAGACGTTAATGAAGTCTGCCCCGTCCCAGCATTTGTGAGCTGCAGAGTGCAAACTCCTCCCAGTCCACTGTGCTCAGTCTTAATGGGAGCCGGGAGACTGACGACTGCTGCTGGTCTGTTGTTGACTATATTAATCTGCAACACACTACACCGTGGGTCAAAAAACCGTGCTACTTAATTATTTTCAACTATAACTCTGTTATTTCTTGATCAATTTTACAAATGCGAGCTTGGCCGTTCCCGGTTTCCCGGGAATTACAGCAGTTTCATTCCTGGGAATGCGAGAATGAAAAATGTCCTGTAATCCGGGGCTCCCGGTAATCGGGAGTCTGGGAGTAGATTCCCTAGTACCAATCAGAAAACATCATCGCGCTAATGCAATATTATTTGAAAACGAACAGATCGGGTGTAAATTTGTTACTTGTAAAAGTTAGCTTTTTTCACTTTTATTTTCTCAGTCTCGTTCACACTCTCCCTTCCCTCCTGATCTATCCCTAACTAACTAACGATCAGCGCCAGCATATATTCTCAAGAGACAGCGACATTACAGCTCCAGGATGCTTGCGTTTCAGATGCTTATGCATCGTGATGGTTTCCGTGAAAAGAAAGCTCCGCTTTGCATAATCTGCGTTCAACATTTTTTCTTTTACGGTGAAGTGCTCCCACACTTTAGAAAGTTTCTGTCTCAATTTTTTTCCATCTCCTTCCCCCTCCTCTATCCGACTCACCATTGCAACCACGTTTATTTTCCTCTACATTTTTCTTTTCCTCAGACGTTCTTTTTAGTTGGTAGGACTGTGTGCAGTCTTAACAAACGATACTGTCCCCAGACGTTCATGTAGTGCATTGCAGTTACAAAAACCAATGTTGTGACTGGAGCCTCTATTGAAGGGTTCTGTTTGACGCGTCGACAATGAAAAATCAGAATTGACGATATAATCTCACTCTGAAACAAGTACACAATTTGTAACTATTTAAATAAAATTATGTACTCATCCAGACCTTTACTTTTAAAATTATTTTTCATGTCAGTCCTTGGAACAATTGCTGTTGCAATTTCATTTTGTACACTACATTGTGGTTTTTGAGCTGCAATTCACACATCTCCTGCCTTTTGTTGCAGTTGCCCACAGAAGTTTAGTACATTTTTATTAGTATTTTTTTGTTATTGGTGGTTCTTGTATTTCACAGCTAGAACAAACTTAAGTATAACAGTACATTTTCATACCAGTTTCTTCCAGTGCTGGGTCACAGATGTGAGGAAAATGCCTTTTTTTTGTCTATCGTGTGCTGGCAGGAAACCGCCCTGGACAGGTCTACAGAACTAGTCACACGTATACATACACCTAAACCATTCTCACAGGGGCCAATATATAGAGCGTTTAGTCAATTAAACTGCCATTTTCAGACAGTGAAATGATACAGTAAGAATCAATCAAAGGGATTGGGGAAGGGGGCGTGCAGGATTCCTCACGTGAAACTTCGAGCAGCGGCAGTGTAATGCAGTACATGCACATTTGATCAAAGAGGAGTCACGTGATGACATTTGATCAGAGTAGAGGGGACATCCCCACATCAAAGTTAAAGCAATAGAGTGGCACAATCAATAGAAGAGGGGTTCCCTATGGAACTTGCCAGTATTCTAACTTGAAACTGGAACAGCACTTCTCAGAAACTACCAATGCAACACACAATTCAATTTATTTTTGTTTAACCCAAAAATCACACAAGGAGTGCTGCAACGGGCTTTAACAGGCCCTGCCTTTTGACACCCCCCAGGCTTGACTCTCCAAGAAGACAATGAAAAACTCAAACACCAACCCCACCCAAAAAAAAGCCTTGTAGGTAGGGAAAAAAATGGAATAAACCTTGGAAAAGCCATTTCAAAGAGAGACCCCTGTCCAGGTAGGTTTTGATGTGCAGTGAATATCTAATAAAAGGTGGTAAATACAATACATAGAACAGAACACAAGTAATCCTCAATACAATAGTGCAATACAAATATTAAAAGTACAGAGCAGAGTTCAACAGTAAATGATATCACATAATGGTATTTGGATTTGTTCAGAGTCCTAGGGGCCTTGGCCATCAAGCTGCCTCCCCTTATTGGCCGTTCCACAGTTGAGTCAGTGCTGGCCCAGCCAATCTGATGAAAGGACCCCTCTACCCAACGATTTCTGTGATCCTCCATCAGGGATGACTTTTCCTTAGACTGGCAAAACAAGTTGGCAGTAGGGCAGTGACACCAAGTGCCGCATTTGATTACCGAGAAGAGAAATGAAATAGGTGAGGGTTAGTAACAAATTATAACTCTCATAAAACTTGTGTTTTAGTGCTAATGACTAACAACAGAGATGCAGTATGTACCGTTAGTCAGCAGCTTTATTCAGGATATACTAAGCTGAAGTAGTGAGTCTTCAGCCGGGATTTGAAAGCTGAGACTGAAGGGGCATCTCTTATAGTAGCAGGCAGACCATTCCACAGTTTAAGGACTCTGTAACTAAAAGCTCAATCTTCCACTGTTATTTTATTAATCCTTGGCATCATAAGCAGACTGGCATCTTGAGATCTTAATATGTGTTCTGGTTTGTAAGTCTTTATAAGTTCAGATAAGTAAGTTGGACCTTGGCCATTTAAGGCTTTATATGATAAAAGGAGGATTTTGAAATCTGCCCTAAACTTAGCCAGGAGCCAATGTAAGGATTTAAGAAGCAGAGTTATGTGTTTGTGTTTTCTTGTTCTTGTAATAATTCTTGCAGCAGCATTTTGGATTAACTGGAAGCTGTATCAAAAACAGTTTGAACATCCAGTGAACACCGCATTGTAGTAGGCAATCCTGCTAGAAATAAATGCATGAATTAATTTCTCTCTTATTTAGAAAACGCCTTAATTTCTCAACATTTTTTAGATGGAAGAAACATGATTTGGACAATCTTGTAATGTGTGCTTTAAATGACACACTAGAGTGAAAGAACACCTAGATTGCGGGCCGATTCAGAAAAATTAATGGCAATTCCCGTTCAGGGACAACTCGTTCGGTTCAAAGAGATTTTTTTAATGATATTTAAATGACAACGTAGGACGCTGGAAAATCCACAGATTCACCTGCTTTATGAGAGTCTCAATATGTTGAGAGTAAAGATATTCCTTAAGTCATACTCGCAGGTCACTTTTTGTATTCTAAATATCGTTATCATACGATTATAATCAATACAGTTTATATAAAGGATTAGCAATTTTGGTTGCAGAAGATAATGTAAGATAGTTTGTTCCATCTGCAGAGTTCGTTCGTCAATTATATACATTTATTTTCAACATTTTAAATCACGTTGTCATTTAAATATAATTAAAAAATATCTTTGAACCTAACTATTAACTAACTGGTAAAGGATGTCCCTGAGTTGTTTCTTCGCCAAGTTGTGTTTCGCCGAGTTGACTGTCGCCCAGTTGCCACCGAACCGGCAATTCCAACTGAGTTAAATAATGACAAAATTTGTTGCGATCAGCATCATTCCCTCCAAATAATAAACATCTCTGTTTTATCTTTCTTGAAAGACAAGTAGTTCTCATCCATCCACTATTTTAATTTACTAACACAACTAATTAAATATAACATCAGAGAAACTTTATTTGGTCTAAAAGAAAGGTGTAACTGGGTGTTATCTGCATATAAGTGAAAATTAACATTGTTTTCCAATGATAGATCCCAGTGGAAGCATGTAAAGTGAAAACGGCAAAGGTCTGAGTATTGAGCCTTGTGGGACACCATATCTCAGTTCTTTGTATAATGGAGTATTGTAAGCCATTTCTAGACATACTGGAATTCATTTGATAAATAAGACCTAAACGAGGCAAGTATAGTGTCTGTAAGCCCAATATCATTTCCTAGCCCGTGTAGTAAAATGTAATGGTCAGTGGTGTCAAACACTGCACTTAAGTCTAACAACTTAATTGCAGTGGAGTTTCCTTCATCAGAGGATATCAGAATGTTGTTTACAACATGCGTTAGTGCCGTTTCTGTACTATGACCAGTGTGGAAGTCGGACTTTTATTTCTCAAATAAATTGTGATGTGTAAGTTGGGACTGAAGCTGATTGGCGACGACTTTTTCAAGTATTTTAGAACGAAAGGGTAACTTTGAAATGGGTCGAGTTAAGAATGTGTATGTCTAGGTCTGACTTTAAGTAATGTTTTGATGAATGATATCTTCAGTGCATAAGGTACTGTGTCATGCAAAAATGAACTATTAATAATGTTAAAAATAGGCTCTGCAAGAACATCCACTTTGCTTTTTACTTGTTTTATTGGCACTGGATGTAGGGAACAAGTGATAGGTTTCATTTTAGAAATTAAAGTCAAGACTTCCTGCTCTGTTACACGATTAAAATTTCTAAAATGTTGAATGAAATATGAGACAGGGTCTGCCAGGCTACCATGTGGTTTGCACTATGATGCTGAGATCTCGGATCTTATCTCTCTATTATAAAAAAAAAATCCTGTGGGAGGGAATGACTATGAGTCAATACGTGATCTTCACGTTAAGATCACGGAAGACACTTAAAAGACCTGTGAGATGAAAGAGAATCGCCACAGAGCATCTTGCGGGAACTGTAAACTTGCAATCATGGATAAGACTAAGGAGCTTTCACAAAAGCTGAGAATTAAATTATTTCATTGCATCTGAAGGGCATCGGGTATAAGGTTGTCACCCAAAAATCAAACATTCCAAGAACCACCATTTGGCAGCATTACAAGGAAGTTTAAAACTTACGACATATCTGCAAACTTGTCTGGCTGAGGGCCAAAGCTCAAAATTATATCAAGAGCCCTTACAAGCTTAGTCAGAACAACTAAGAAAAACCCCTATGTTACTGCAAAACATCTACAGGATGACCTGAAGAATGCAGGAGCAAATGCTTCAGTGGCAGCTATAAGACGAGCACTGAATAAACAAGGACTTAATTGGCGCACTCCACTCTTGACTACAAAGAACATCATAGGTCGACTAGAATGCCAGGAGATATTTGGATAGGCCTACAGAGATTTGGGAAACCGTTCTATGGACTGTTGAAACTAAATTGGGACTGTTAGGACACATGGACTAGTAGTATATCTGGCATGAGAGAGGCCAGGCTTATGACCAAAAGAATGCACTTAACTGCGTATCTGTATTCCCATACATACCTGGCCATTTTAAAGAGGAACATGATACCTTCTGTTCAGAAATTTAATCTTTGTGATTGTTGGACTTTCCAGCAAGACAGTGATCTCAAGCACACCTCCAAGTTAGCCAAAGCTTGGTTGAGAAAAAGATCCTGGAATGTTCTGGAGTGGCCTGGAGGCTTTTTCACTGGAAGAATGGGCAAAGATTCCAACAGAGAGTTGTAAGAAGCTTGTCAGCGCTTATCGAAAACAGTTTTTAAAAATTATAAAGGGTAAAGGAATCTCTAGAAAGTACTGACGCTGAGGGTTGAATAATATGGCACATGCACATTTTCTGAAAATAGTTTTATCTTTCATTTTAACTCAAGCTTAAGTCCTTTTAGGTTATCCAAATAACTCTAAAACTTTGTCAGTAAATGTTGTTTGTTTAATAAGGCTTTTTGTCATATATTTTCATTTACTTTGATTCATATCACTATAAATGTCTTTTGAGGTGAGGGGGTTGATTATTTTGTGATTGCAAATGTACCAGCATTTTAAAGCTGAATCGTAACTTTCCTATTTACAACTGTATTTGTTCATTTTGAAATTTGGAAAGAGAAAAAAAGTTACTCATCTGATCTGGTTTACAAAGCATTTGGGTTATATTCTCTGAAAACAGAATTGAACAATGTGAAAACATTAGCAAGCCATTCATTTAAGTAACGAGTTTCATTATTAGTGAGTATTGGCCTCTAACAAATCAATTGTACTCCCCTAACCCCCCAAGCATGGTAGAGAAAACGGAAGATGGTATTTCCACTCCAATTTAGGCTCAGGTTGTGAAACTTGTTGTACGGAAGGTAGTGTTTCTATAGAGTAAGTTTTCTGCACAGGTAGAGATATGTTATTGAAAGTGCAGCACCTACTTGTACTTGATCATAGACACCAGCTCCTGTTTTTGCACAGAATTCTTTGCATTTCAAAATAGTCCAATGCAGTTTATTTCAGTAACTAATTTAGGAGCTAAATATAGCATAAACTTTACATTTTCATTTGATAATTAAAATATCTGTAAATCATAATTTCATTTAACATTTTATTTTTTGTGAAAGTATTAATTTTAAATATAGTTCTTCGTGTTTAAATTTCATATGCAAATTTATCTTTTATATTTACATTTTTTTTAAATTTTGATGACACATTTGTGTAATTTGAATGCATTGCTTTTGATGGCTTTGAAGGTGGACACACTGTCGTGTTTACAAAATAGTTCTATTTTTACTTAGAAGGAGGACTAAAAAATTAAGACCAGGGGCCTCATGTATAAACAGTGCGTATGGACAAAAATGTTGCGTACTCCCATTTCCACATTCAAATCAGGATGTATCAAACCCTGCCGTATGCAAGTTCTCTGCTCAGTTTTGCAAACTGGCGGCACCCAGCGTCAAAGCAGTGCTTTTGTTCCAGTGTGGTTTCCCCTTTCTTTTTTAGATCCACATCCCTGACGCGGCTTTATCATATACACTGAAATTAACCGCATATTGTTTTAGTTTAAAGCATCTGATTGTAATTAACCTGTAACAATATAATGGTCCACAGAATGGCCAAACTATTTTAAATACCATACCTGCTTTAGCGTTGTTACTCTCACTGCACCACCTTCTTCTTCTTTCAGCTGCTCCTGTTAGGTGTTGCCACAAAGGATTATTATTTTCCATATTACTCTCACAGCAGCATTTAGAGTATTTATATCACTGTATCTGAGTGTGGAATCGCAGCACTACAGCAGCTGATCGAAAAGAGAATTAATCAGTATACAGCATCAAGCACATGCTGCCTCAGCCATGCTGCCAATTTGAACTGCTCTCATACGGCAAACACTTCAGAGCCTTTCCTGTACTGATCTTGTGGTTCAGAAACAGTTTCATCCCAAGAACTATAAACACAATCAATCATTCCATCAAGTGCTCCTTGTAGAACTGTTTGTACTGATAAGTACAATTACCTCACTGTAAACTTGCGATACAGTTATAATATTGCACAACCTGTCCCACTTTGTAAAGTGCATATTTACATATGATGACAATATCGTTTTTAAGATGAAATACAGAAAAATATGTATACAGTAATCCCCTGCCTATCGCAGAAGTTACATTCCAGACCCACCCGCGATACGTGAAAATCCGCGATATAGAAAGACCACATTTATTTTTTTTACAGTTTAAGCCTTAAAATACTTCTCCCATATGCTTTAAACACATGTAAACTTATTAAAACACACTTTGTAAACACATATGATATGTGGATGTCAGGCTAAGGTAATGAGTAACATCTCTCTATTATAAAACATTTTAACGTCACGCAAGACAAAGCAGTGAGACAGGATAAGAGCTGCTGTACAGACTTTTAAATGATTGACACGCAGAGCGACAAGCTGAAAAAGCATCTTGGCAGACGCAGTACAAAGTCCACTTCTCCTTAGCCTGCTTTCAGCTCCACCCTTAGCACGCCTCCTTAGCGTGCCTTCAGCCTTCACACACGCCCTCCCATCTCCTCCTCCTCCTCCTTCAGTATGCATAGAGCAAACAGAACAGCAATCTTGGCAGAAGCAGCACAAAGCCAGTAGCTGATCTGTACACTTCTGCTTAGCCTGCGTTCAAACCCCACCCTTCACAACGCGGGAAGCGTTATAAGTGCCGCGAGAAAGAGATTTAACCATGCCCGGGGCAGGAAATAAAGGACAAATATTGTTTTCAAAAAAATTTTAAAGTAAAAATGAAAATATTACATATGTAATAATTCCCCTGAAAATAACAATCTCTTTAAATTGTTTATCCGGTAAACCAAACGTTAGGGTTGGGTGAGCAAAGCGAGCCGGGGGCAGAGCCCCCTAGTGATAATAATAGTATTAATAAATCCGCGATGTAGCGGGGGCGTGATAGCTGAACTGCGATAGAGCGGGGGATATTACTGTATTACATTATACAAATAAAATGTTAACATCATTTAACACTAGAATTACCAAAGCTTACAAGAAAACTCGTAAATCCGGCCCACCTTAAATCCACTCGCACATCTCCATTTAGCGTCTTTTGTCTTGTAAATGTGTCAATAATTCAAAGCAGCATGCAGCCTGCTATACCATCCCCCAACCCCCCAACCTAGCCGGAGAAACGGCAAAATACTCTCCCAACTGAAGCCTTGTTTATCATTGACTGAGAGAATAAAACTGAATTAAAAAAAACACTAAACTTTACAAGTACCATACATTTGCAGTGGCTATTACAGACTCAAATAAAATGTATGATTTTATTGTATAATAACAATAATAGCAGCTCTCTACTCAAAACGGTAAACTTGAGAAGCTGCCAGCATTGAACCCAGAAGCTCTTGATTTGGAGTCAGCATTTCTTGGCATTGCACCACGCAAACTGTCGTGTCAACCGCCTACCTTAACCTGCTTTCTTTTTTTTTCGGTTATATTCTTGAATAAAAGCGCGCTTGTTTTGTTATACTTGTACTTTTTGTGAAAGTGTTTATTTGATATTTGCACTTCAGGCTTCACACCTTATACACATGTCATAAAGACTGTCCTTGGATGTGTGTGGGAACTGCTAACATTTGCATATGACGATTGTATATAGCACGGAACTGACCTCTCTATACTAAGAGGTGTGGCAGAAAAGTAATGAGACTGATTTTTTATTTACCAAAGTTTTTATTTTTTTTTTTCTCAAACATCAATGTTATCCCCTTCAAAGTAGTTCCCTTGGGCAGCTACACACCGATGGAGACGTTGTTCCCACTGTTGGTAGCAGCGCTGGAAGTCTTCAACCGGTATGGTCTTCAGCATGTCCGTTACACTCTTTTGGATGTTTTCTAAAGTCCCGAAATGACGTCCTTTGAGGACATTTTTCAGTTTAGGAAAAAGTCACACGGACTGAGGTCAGGTGAATAAGGGGGCTGGGGAACCACAGGAATGCGTTTTTTCAATTGTTGTTCTGCTCAATTGTGAGGTTTTTCGGCACCATTTTGGCACAGACCTTTCGCATGTGCAAATGTTCAGTCAAAATTTGATGAACGGTAAATCTGTTCAAATTTAATTGTTCACTCAACATTCTTAATGTTAAACGACGGTCTGATCTCACAAGAGTGTTTACACGTTCGATGTTTTCATTGGTTATCGAAGTTGAAGGCCTCCCTGAAAAACTTGAGCTCGGGATAAAGAATGTTCCCCATAAGCCTGTTTTAACTTTTCAAACGTCACACTTGCCGATTCTCCAAGCTTAACACAAAATTTAATGGCACAACGTTGTTCCAAATTCCGCTGTTCCATTTTGCGTGACGGACAACCAAAAACACAACTTCGCTAATAGCAGTCACAAAAATCACGTAGTTAACGGAAGGAGTTGAAACTCGCACTGAGCTATGGGAGGGTACTGATACACGTGCTCAATCAAGGACAACAGCGCAGCGTTGCCAGATCGCTTGCAGTGTTGCCAGTCTCATTACTTTTCTGCCTCACCTCGTATGCTGTCTTCTGCATCTCCTGGAGTTCAAAAGAAGTACCAACATGCAGCAACAAGATCAGAACAAAAAAACAAATGCGGTCACTAACTACAACCGCATGAAGGTATGCAATTGAATATAATGTTGCATTAGTGCAACAACGTTTTCATAAAATTAATTCAAATGTCATATACCTATACATAAGTCTCTCTTTTTTTATCAGCTCGGCTTTGACATCATGGATCAGAAGGTGCATACTAATCTATACTAATAAAAGGCAAAGCCCTCACTCACTCACTGACTGACTGACTGACTGACTGACTGACTCATCACTAATTCTCCAACTTCCCGTGTAGGTAGAAGGCTGAAATTTGGCAGGCTTATTCCTTACAGCTTCCTTACAAAAGTTGGGCAGGTTTCATTTCGAAATTCTACGCGTAATGGTCATAACTGGAAGGTATTTTTCTCCATTTACTGTAATGGAGTTGAGCTTGACCGCCGTGGGGGCGGAGTTTCGTGTGACATCATTACGCCGCCCACGTAATCACGTGAACTGACTGTCAACGCACTATGTAGAAAACCAGGAAGAGCTCCAAAATACGCTGAACAAAACATGCATTATATAATTGAGAAGGCAGCGAAACATTAAGAAGCGAGCGAGTGACATACTACCATATTCATCAGTACAGCTACTTCGGAAACAAAGCGAGGTATAAACCTAAACTTTAAATTAACTTAATAGACAGGCTGCCGCTGGTGCTTTTCGTGCCCACGGGTAATGCGGGATACAAGTTTAATGAGAGGACTCAGGATATAAACGAGAGTTTTGATCACTTTGTAACTAAGTTAAAATTGCAGGTGAAGGGGTGTGCTTATGCAAATTCCGAGAGACTGTGTTTGTGGGGGATTGACAGTTAAGGCGGGTGGGGGAGTCACGTCATCATCTCCCCTCCCATTTACCTCATTTCGCTCTGAGCTGAGCTCCGCGGCTAACGCCGTCTTCCGAAGCAACTTCGTCACACTGCCACCAAATACAGAGAAATCCACAAGTTAATACACACTCTGTCTCTAGACTTTCTCCACACTGAATCCTCCAGGCACTACTTACAAAAGGTTACATTGACAATCGTGTTACGTTATTTTTAAAATGTTTAATTTTCTTAGCACAAGCACAGCTGAGAAGCTTCGATGCATGTGCTCCATAACACGTTAAAAAATAATGCATTTAATCACACTTTGCATTACAATCAAAGGGGAACTTTTGTCAATGCATGATTTCCTGGTACACCGATAACATTGATCAGCGCATCCCAATTCATTTTAGCCTCGCACCACCTTGGTTTGAGAAGAAGTATGAAAAAATATGAGGTTAACACACAAAAACAGATCACCAATTCAAGCTTTATGAATAATCGATTCGCCATCAATAATTGTTTTGGTAAAGCCATACTCAGTGTAATCCTCCTTCCATTTTATAATTTTTCCGCCACTAGCCATGATTAAATGAACGGTAAAAAAGTAAGAGCGAAGCGAGGGTGACTTATTTAGGCAGGCATATATATGACAGCAACACTCATGACAATCATGTTACGTTATTATTAAAATGTTTCCTTTTCATTACTTCTTTAACCCATTACTTCTCCGCTGCGAGGCACGGGTATTTTGTATATGAATGGCCTCCAAAGAGCGCGGAGACTTTAAATCATGTGAACGTGTCTGCAAAAACTGGCGTCTCCTGCCCAGCAAAAGTCGAGCAGCCGGCGCGCGCGCATAGCTGTGCCGGCCTTTCACACGCTGACTGCGCTTCTGCGGCAAAATAATATTAAGGCGCTTCGCACTTTATTTTGCACGTATACGATTATGAGGTCGTCAGCTCTTATGAAGACACGCACAGGAGTGAAGGACTGACAGTGCCATCACAGCCGATTAATAGCTGGGACGTCTCACCAGTCTGCACAAGACCCACCGCGACTGTCCCCAAAAGGCGCTCATATCGTCAGCGAACACATCTCTCTATACTATATAAAAGAAAAACGCAACTTTCCTTTCTTTACACCTTTTTTCCTTTTATCCCAAACCAAAGCCTTTCTCTCTTAACACTGCAGAGGACACAAAACTAATTTTCTTTAATTGCTGGTAAGGCACATTATTAGAGGCAAAAATTTGGACTTTCACATAGAAAATGTAATTTCTATACCACAGCCGTCGTGTAGCGCCTTTCAAAAGGGATCTACTACCGAGAGATGATCCATATACATTTTAGCTGCTGTTAGTACTACTTACCTCTTCTGTTATACCGTCTTTAAAATGTAGTTTACCCGCAACCACTCCAGTAGTGCTCAATGTAACTTTACTTCTTAAAACGTTAATGTTTTACTGTTTAATAACTTATAGACTACATTTTATTATTTTTCCCTTGCACTCAGTGATCAAAGCTATACACACACATATAGACACATACATATATATTTATATATACCTGTGTGTATGTTTGTATGTATGTGTATACACACACACACACACACACACATACATACATACATACATACACACACACACACACACACACACACACACAAATTATATATATGTGTGTTTCTGTCAAACACACACACACAACAATTACATTAACAATCAAGTTACGTTATTTTTAAAATTTTTCCTTTTCTTTTTCATAACTTCTTTAACACAGTACTTCTCCGCTGCGAAGCGCGGGTATTCTGCTAGTTCAGCATAAGCAGGACCACTCAAGAATAAAACTGAATAAAAAAGAAATTGACTTCTACAGTCATTCTCAGTCACGCACACCACTGACATCCACGTCCACAGTTTTCCCAGACTTCGTTCGCGCACAAAATCTGACACGGTTTTTAAATAAAGAGAGGGTATAACAAAATAAGTTTGTTATACCACGTCTTTATCTGAAAACGGTGTCAAATCCGGGGGGTGTGTGGGAGCTTGAACGTGAGTGAGAGAATAAAACTGAAAAAAATAAAAACGCTAACTTTAACTATAAATTTACAGACGCAAATCAAATGTATGCTTTTATTGTATATATTGTAACAATAAGAGCAGCTCACTATTCAAAATGGTAAATTTGGGAAGCAGCTGATATCGAAACCGCGACCTCTTGATTGGAAGGCAGCAGTTCTTAGCATTGTACCACGCAAGCTGTCGTATCAACCTCCTACCATATCCTGCTTTCTTTTTTCTTCGGTTAAATTCTTGAATAAAAGTGCACTTGCTTTGTTATACTTGTACCTTTTATGAAAGTGTTTATTTCATATTTGTATTTCAGGCATCACACATTATACATTTCATGTCTACATTTTTTCAGTTATTACTAAAACATGAAAAACGTTTCTGTATTAACCACGTTTTTACATAGATTGTTGCTGACACGGAGCACACATGAAATGTTTGTATTCCAAATGATGATATACTATTAACCTATAAAGCTCCGGCACTTCACTCGAAGATAAACACTGAGCACTGAGAAACTTCTTTGCGAAATGAACTGCAGCGGTGGGTGGGGGGGATGGGATACCAGGCTGCTTGCAGCTTATTAACACATTTAAAGAACAATAAACGATGACGGAGAGGTGAGAATGGATTTAAGGTGGGCCGGATTTATGAGCTTTCTCGTAGGCTCTGGTAATTCTAGTGTTAAATAATCTCTGTTTGTATAATAATTAAACATTTGAGGACACGGTGTCGCAGCACTAGCAAGGAGCCTGCAACCCGTTCATTTATTGTTCCTGCCTCGCGTTGGGACTGGTGTAACTCCGCATGGATAAGTGAATGGAATAATTAAACAAGTACTATGAAGATATTTCAATGTTCCTTAAACGTTTTGAATAATCAGCGTTTTAAGCTTACAGATGGCTTGACATCTATTACAGAGCTGATTGTGTAGCAATTGGGTACTTGGAGAAAGAAAAGGAAGGACAGGAATTGGGGTTAGTACATTTGAAAGAGACAGTACTGCTTCAATAAATTATTTCATCAAAGGTCGCGAAAGGCGCAGCAAGCATCTTGCGTGAGGCAGGAACAATCTCTGGATGGAGTGCCAGTTCGTTACTATCACTGCGCCACCATGTTCCCATGTGTAATACATGCTTTAATTGATATGATATGAATACTGAAATGATATCAAGTATACATCTCAGTGTTTAAATTATTCAGAGTTGTAATTTCACAAATGTAATGGATTCTGTGTCCTGTTGGTGGAAGGGAAAGCCCGTTTAAGAAGCAGCAACAACAACAACATTTATTTATATAGCACATTTTCATATAAATAATGTAGCTCGAAGTGCTTTACATGATGAAGAAAGAGGAAAAAAAAGACAAAGGAAGAATTAAAATAAGACAAAACTCATTAACATAGAATAAAAGTAAGGTCCGATGGCCAGGGAAGACGGAAAAAACAAACAAAAAAAAAAAAAAAAAACCTGACGCTTGGAGAAAAAATAAAATCTGCAGGGTTTCCAGACTATGAGACAGCCCAGCCCCCTCTGGGCATTCTACCTAACATAAATGATCAGTCCTCATTGTATTTAGGGTTCTCATAGAAGGACTTGATAATGATGATGATCTGGCCTTTAATCCATCAATGTAGGAACATCATGGTGCTTTGATTAGGTGGTATTGGCACAGATCGCCACCACAGAAATCTGCGAAAAGAATAGAAGAGAGAGTAGAGGTTAGTACGGAGTTTGGGCCACCATGAATAGTTGTGATAATTAATTGAATATACAGAGCATCAGGATTAAACTAAAATGAAGTTATGAGAAAGCCATGTTAAAGTAATGTGTTTTTAGCAGTTTTTTTAAAGTGCTCCACTGCATTAGCCTGGCGAATTCCTATTGGCAGGATATTCCAGATTTTAGGTGCATAACAGCAGAAGGCCGCCTCACCACTTCTTTTAAGTTTAGCTTTTGGAATTATAAGGAGACACTCATTTGAGGATCTAAGGTTACGATTTGGAATATAACATGTCAGACATTCCGATATATAAGATGGAGCGAGATTATTTAAGGCTTTATAAACCATAAGCAGTATTTTAAAGTCAATTCTGAATGACACAGATAACCAGTGTAGTGACATCAAAACTGGAGAAATGTGCTCAGATTTTCTTTTCCTAGTTGGGATTCTAGCAGCTGCATTCTGCACTAGTTGCAAACGATTAATGTATTTTTTGGGTAGTCCTGCGAGGAGTGCATTACAGTAATCTAGTCGACTTAAAAGCGTGAACTAATTTCTCAGCATCATTCAATGATATAAGAGGTCTAACTTTTGCTATATTTAAGTAAAAAAAATGCTGTCCTAGTGATCTGATTAATATGCATGTAGTGATTCACACACAGAGCACATAGAAGAACACATAAATAACAATTTAGTTACGATGGGATTTGAGAAACTAGTAAATTAAAAGATTTTAAGATGAAGTTTATGATGTTCTTTAATGACAAAATAAATTACATAATTAAAGTGGAAATTTCAAGATTAAAGTGACTTTTTTGAGCTTATCTCTACCAACCTTAAGACATTATGAGTTTATTGAACATATGCATCATTAAAGATTATGTTATAATTGTTTTCTTTTAAAGTTTACTTTTTTGCAATTTCCCACATTTTAACCAAAAAAAATCAGATATTTTAAATTGTATTTCTAAAAATAGCATACTTTCCTCACCTACCTTACCTTTTCTTTTTCACGGAGTTCATATAAAGAGAATTTGGAAAAGTTTTAAAATTTGAATTGATATAAATATTACACCAGACCAACTAATAGTTTCCATTTTAAGAGTTTATTTTCATTTTTATTAGGTATGAATCAATGAAGGAAGTTCACTCAAAGAATCAGAAGCAATATGAACAGAATCAGCAACAGCTAGAATCCTCCACCAGCTTGATAGAGAGGCTGGAAGGCTCCTCTGATGGCATTGCTGACCAGTATAAGTTCTTGCAAGAAATGCAAGGGTATGTCCGAGACTTGCTTGAGTGTTTCAGTGAAAAGGTAAGGGGATTTGGCATTTTTTCAGATCAATGACAGATTTTCTTTCCAAATGATTTGTTTTCAATAATCATTGTATATTGATTTTTTTATTCACTTAGTTTTTTTTTCTGCCATTATTTAGTAATGTAAATTCAGATGAGTTAGAACCAAAAGCACATTTTAATTTATTTAATATACTACGATATAAGTGGTGTAATTAATTACAATTAAAGATGACCTTTCAAGCTTTGAGACTTGGAAGATAGTGTTTCCTGAAACCAGTATTGCCGTATGTCAAATGTCCAGAATTTTAGTATGTAAATGGTACAGAGAGGACAGAGATATATTCAGGGTCCTGGGTAATTATACTACAACCTCCCTCCAAGCTGACCGACAAAGAGGTTATTACAGAGTGAGTGCATTTTTATGTAGTCCTGCATCAAAATTTCTGCAAAGCTTTGTAGGCAAGAAGTGGATTATTGAAAAAACATTTTGGCAAAAACTATGAAGTCTAGACAGTTGAGTGCATTTACTGTGGTATGTAATTGTTTCAGCCTTGTCAGAAATCTAGTTGATAACATTTATGCTTATTTTAGTCCATAATAGTTGTTAAGGAAGCGTCATTGAGGAGAGTTGAAATAATTCTTTTAATATTGAAAATCTTTGTAGGACTGAAGACTGTATGTTTCTGTGTAGATGTTTCATTTTTAGTGGTAATATTTTGAAAACAGCTATCAGGTAAATGGTTTCTTTATGCGTATTTGATTTGACATGGGACATTACAAATATTCTTCCATCTCTGATGGTGCTTTGGAGTTGTATTGGTTGACTCTCTATTATCTTAATTCCATTTCATTTATTAAATGAAATCTGCAATAATGCATCTTAAAAATGCCTTTCTAATTACACCATTTATGCATCTTAAAAATGCCTTTCTAATTATGCCATTTATAGGACAGCAAAGTGTTTATACTGCTTTTACACTGGCTATCCGTTCTGTACCACAAGTAATAAGATTGGCAAAACCGAGAAAAGACAATTTCTTTTGCTCTGGAAAATAAGCACAAAAACTGGTTGTGTATAACAAATATGTCAAATAGATAAACATTCCAGAGGAGCTGTATGTATGTATTCATATGTGTTTGATAAAAAGTGAAGAGGAAGGCACCCTGTGATAGAATTGTTGAGGGCTGATCAACACTAGAATTACCAAAGCCTATGGAAAAAAATTGTAAACCTGGCACACCTTAAATCCGTTCGCACCTCTCCGTCATAGTCTTTTGTTTTGTAAATGTGTCGATAAGCACAAGTTTATCCCATCCTACCACTGCCGCAGAAACAGCAAAAAGCTCTCCCAGCTCAAGCCTTGTTTATCTGGGAGTGACGTACTAGGAGCTGTATAGTGTAAATAATATATCATTATTTGGAAAACATGCATTTCATGTGTGTTCCGTGTCTACAAAGATCTATGTAAGTTTAGCATGACTGAAATGTTGAACACATACTTAAAAGACAAAGTTTTTTTCATATTTTAGTATTAACGACAAAATTTTGACATGAAGTGCATAATGTATGAAGACTGAACTCCATATATCAAATAAGCACTTTCATAAAAGTATAACAAAACAAGTGCGCTTTTATTCAAGACTATAACTGAAGAAAAAGAAATTGGGTTAGTGTACAAGGTTATTATTTCTTCTTCTTTCAGCTGCTTCCGTTAGGGGTCGCTTTCTTTCTGTCCTCTGCATCTTGTTCTGTTACACCCATCACCTGCATGTCCTCTCTCACCACATCCATAAACCTTCTCTTAGGTCTTCCTCTTTTTCTCTTGCTTGGCAACTCTATCCTTAGCATCCTTCTCCCAATATACTCACCATCTCTCGTCTGCACATGTCCAAACCAACGCATTCTCACCTCTCTGACTTTGTCTCCCAACCGTCCAACTTCAGCTGACCCTCTAATGTACTAATTTCTAATCCTATCCATCCTCGTCACACCCAGTGCAAATCTTAGTATCTTTAACTCTACCACCTCCAGCTCTGTCTCCTGCTTTCTGGTCAGTGCCACCGTCTCTAACCCATATAACATAGCAGGTTTCACTACTGTCCTGTAGACCTTCCCTTTCTGTCTTGCTGATAACTGTCTGTCACAAATCACTCCTGACACTCTTCTACACCCATTCCACCCAGCATGCACTCTTTTTCACCTCTCTTCCACAATGCCCATTACTCTGTCTGTTGAATCCAGGTATTTAAACTCATCCACCCTCGCCAATTCTACTCCTTGCATCCTCACCATTCCACTGACCTCCCTCTCATTTACAGACATGTATTCTGTCTTGTTCCTACTGACTTTCATTCCTCTCCTCTCTAGAGCATATCTCCACCTCTCCAGGGTCTCCTCAACCTGCTCCCTATTATAGCCACAGATCACAATGTCATCAACAAACATCATAGTCCATCGGGACTCCTTTCTAATCTCGTCTGTCAACCTGTCCATCACCATTGCAAATAAGAAAGAGCTCAGAGCTGATCCCTGATGTAATCCCACCTCCACCTTGAATGCATCCATCATTCCTACTGCAGACCTCACCACGATCACATTTCCCTCGTACATATCCTGTACAACTCTTACATACTTATCTGCCACTCCCGACTTCCTCATACAATACCACAACTCCTCTCAAGGCACCCTGTCATATGCTTTCTTCAGATCCACAAAGACACAATTCAACTCCTTCTGGCCTTCTCTATACTTCTCCATCAACACCCTCAGAGCAAACATCGCATCATGGTGCTCTTACTTGGTATGAAACCATACTGCTGCTCACTAATCATCACCTCCCTTCTTAACCATATCTTCCACTACTCTTTCCCATAACATCATGCTGTGACTCATCAATTTTATCCCATTGTATTTACTACACTCCTGCACATACCCCTTATTGTTATATAGTGGCACCAGTGCAATTCCTGTCCACTGCTCAGGCATCCTCTCACTTTCCAAGATTCCATTAAATAATCTGGTTAAAAACTCCTCTGCCATCTCTCCTAAACCACCTCCATGCTTCCACAGGTACAGTATGTCATCTGGACCAGCGACTTTTCCATTCTTCATCCTCTTCATAGCTGTTCTTACTTCCTCCTTGCTAATCCGTTGCACTTCCTGATTCACTATCTCCACATCACCCAACCTCTTCTCTCTCTCTCGTTCTCTTCATTCATCAGCCTCTCAAAGTACTCTTTCCATCTGCTCAACACACTCTCCTCGCTTGTGAGTACGTTTCCATCTTTATCCTTTATTACTGTAATCCGCTGCACATCTTTCTTAGCTTGGTCCCTCTGTCTAGCCAATTGGTACAAGTCCTTTTCTCCCTCTTTATTGTCCATCCTCTCAT
The DNA here is from genome assembly GCA_026402145.1 of Polypterus bichir lapradei. NCBI lineage: Eukaryota > Metazoa > Chordata > Cladistia > Polypteriformes > Polypteridae > Polypterus > Polypterus bichir. The sequence goes on from JANRMT010062831.1 coordinate 841,552, forward strand.
ACAACGTCATCGTACGCCTTTTCTTTGGCCTTCGCCACCTCTCTTCACCTTGCGCCTTATCTCCTTGTACTCTTGTCTACTTTCTGCATCTCTCTGACTATCCCACTTCTTCTTTGCCATCCTCTTCCTCTGTATACTCTCCTGTACTTCCCCATTCCACCACCAGGTTTCCTTTTCCTCCTTTCTCTGTCCAGATGTCACGCCAAGTACCCTTCTTGCTGTCACCCTTACCACATCTGCTGTAGTTTCTTCATTACCACCCAGTGCCTGTCTCATCTTCTCCCTAAACTCAACCTTGCAGTCTTTTTCACATTCCACCATTTGATCCTTGGCTCTGCCCTCACTCTGTTCCTCTTCTTGATCTCCAACATTATCCTACAGACCACCATCTTATGTTGTTTAACTACACTCCCCTGCCACCATTTTGCCGTCTTCAATCTTCTTCAGATTGACTCTTCTACATAGGATGTAATCTACCTGTGTGCATCTTCCTCCACTCTTGTACATAACCCTATGTTCCTTCCTCTCCTTAAAATACGTATTCACCACAGCCATGTCTATCCTTTTGGCAAAATCCACTATCCTCTGACCTTCTTCATTCCTCTGCTTGACACCATACCTGCCCATCAGCTACTCGTTTCCTTTGTTCCCTTCACCGACATGTGCATTGAAATCCGCTCCAATCATCTCTTTCTGTCCCTTAGGTACACTGTACATCACTTCGTCCAACTCACTCCAAAAATCTTCTTTCTCATCCATCGCACACTTAACTTGCGTGGCATTTGTGCTGATGGAATTTTCATCATCATCCCCTCCGATTTCCAGCTTCATAATCATTACTCTGGCTAACACTCTTTTCACCTCCAAAACACTCTTGTCCTACTGTTCCTTCAGTGTAACCCCTACTCCATTTCTCCTCCTATCCACACCATGATAGAACAATTTGAATCCACCTGGCCTTACTCCCCTTCCATTTAGTCTCTTGCACTTGCAATATATCAACCTTCCTTTTCTTCATCATATCTGCTAACTCTCCTTATCAGTCGTACTGCCAATATTTAAAGTTCCTACCCTCAGTTCCACTCTCTTTACCTTCCTCTTCTCCTCCTGCCTCTGGACATTTCTTCCATCTTCTTCTTCGGCCAACTGTAGCCCAATTTCTGCCAGCATCCTTTTGACTAACAGTACTGGTGGTGGTCATCATTAACCTGGGGCTCGGCCGATCCGGTATGGAAATTTGTATTGTCTGCATATTGATTTTCTCAAAATTTTACACCGGATGCCCTTCCTGACGTAACCCTCCCCATTTATCCAGGCTTGGGACTGGCATGAAGAAATACACTGGTTTGTGTATCCCCTGTGGCTGAGTTAGTGTACAAGGTTATTTACCGTGATTTATTTACTGAAGTCTCTTCAGTACTCATAATAATAATAATTCTTTGCATTTATACTGTATAGCGCTTTTCTCACTACTCAAAGCACTCAACAATTGCAGGTTAAGGGCCTTGCTGAAGGACCCAACAGAGCATAGTCCCTTTTGGCATTTACGGGATTCGAACTGGCAACCTTCAGATTGCCAGTGCAGATTCCTATCCTTAGAGCCTCCACTCCGCCCTATAATGTAGTTTGTGAGCATGCCTATGTCAATCAAACACAGAAAGCTATATAGTTGTGACTTTACGTTGTAGGAAAATACGTAAATAAAGGTAAAGGTAAATAACATTTGATCTGGCTTTTATGTAAGTAACACATAAATGTTTTTCTATAAAGACCATCACAAAGCATTATCACTGGACTGGACTTTGCACGATACCTTGGCGAGCTCTGTAAGCCGTGATGTTTTGTTGAAGGACAGATGTGAGGCAGACTGACTGGCAGGATGACGGTGGACCTCTTGCTGCATCCAAACGGTGCTATCTTTCGCATTTACACCTGGTGCTGCTGCATTGTTCTTATGTGTGAGTGGGCGTTTCTAGCGGGAGGGGCTTCTATTCTCTTTCCCCGATGTAGAACCCTTGTCCTCATCTGAGTTTACCTCTGTTATAGCACGTCTTTATTTGAAAACAGCAGTGTCAGTTTGGGGGGAACTTGAACGCGGCTGAGAGAACAAAACTGAATTAAAAAAAAAAAAAAAAAAAAAAAAACACGCTAACCTTTACAAATACCATACATTTACACCAGCTGTTACAGACTCAAATTAAATGTATGTTTTTATTGCATAATAGTAACAATAAGAGTAGCTCACTACGCAAAACGTTTATTGTGTGACACGGCAAAGCTTGAACCTGCGACCTCTTGATTATGACTCAGCAGTTCTTACTGCTGTACTACGAAAGCAGTCGTGACACAAAGTACAATAACCTGATTTCTTTTTCTTCGGTTATAGTCTTGAATAAAAGTACACTTGTTTTGTAATACTTGTACCTTTTGTGAATGTGCTTATTTGATATTTGGACTTAAGTCTTCACACATTATGCACTTCATGTCAAAATGTTTTTATTCATACTAAAACATGAAAAAAGTTTGTCTTTTTAGGTATGTGTTCAACATTTCTGTCATCCCACACTTACATAGATCTTTGTAGACATGGAACACACATGAAATGCATGTTTTCCAAATAATGATATATTGTTTACACTATACAGCTCCCAGTATCTCACTCCCAGATAAACAAGGCTTGAGCTGGGAGAGCTTTTTGCCGTTTCTGCGGCGGTGGGAGGATGGGATAGTAGGCAGCTTGCGCTTATCGACACATTTATAACACAAAAGACGCTGATGGAGTGGTGTAAACGGATTTAAGGTGGGCCAAGTTTACAAGTTTTTTCGTAGGCTTTGGTAATTCTAGTGTTAATGCTTTGCAAGCCCAGTTCTGCTGGAATTGGCTCCCTGTGTTAACTGGTTAATTCTATTTTTATTATGTATCCTATTATGCATATATTAAATGTTTAGGTTTATATACATTAATGTATTCAATTAGCTAAGCCTGTGGTGGATGGAATGTTGCAGAGTGGAGTTGGGGGTTGTGTATTTGCGGGCTTTTTGGAGTTGGTTGTGTAATGGTGGTGTTTTCATTTCCATACGTTTGAGTGTCTTTATTGATTCGATCTTTGATAGCAGAGGATGGTTAGCTACGATAACATTCCTTCCACATTTAGTGAGAAGGAGTCATACTAAAGTTAAAATAATGAGTTGGAAATATGGATGAATGTGACTGAGCTCTGGAAAGAAAAACCAAGCCTTTTCTGTTATGCTGTTACTGAAGGGGCAAGCATGAGAGACCACGCTAATAATTCCAGCAGAGGATTTGGTCAGCTAGTATAGTCGCGCTGATTTTGAGTTTGGACAAAGAGTTTGTAAAAGAGGAGAAAGACCTAATGTACAGTGCATACACTTCCACTATTACCAAAGTGGAAACAATGTTCATGTCTAATTTTCTTTTTTATAAAAAATATATATTCAGCATGGATCTACTGGATGTGGTGCTTGCATTTAAATTGCTCATTTCTGTTTTCTTGGAAATAAAGGATGAACAGCTTTGTTTTAACTGTTTGTCCAAAGCTTAATTTTGACTCCATGAAATCTGCTTTGAAACATATTTTTGAAGGTATGGTGAGACTTGGTTCTTGTTGCAATCCAAGTAAAACATATTGAAGTATTGGTAAGGCTGAGCCGAGCTTTTGCGAAAAGAGGAAAGCATTCAGGACCAGGAAAATGAAAGGAGGTCAAAATACAACAAAACAAGAGTCAAAACCAGCAGAGGGATTAAGCAAACTTTCAGTCATAAAGGACATGCAAGCGAATCAGACCAGAGAAGTGTGATATGAATAGCTAGTATTTACTTTGTCATGCCGATGATATGACATGCCACAGTGCATGAAGGCACTACCCTGGCAATGGATAGCATCTTGATGACTGGCATTTAAAGGTGCAACATAATAACATAACAAAACAGTTTTGCAAAGTGATGAGCTAAACAATGAAAAAGTAGCAATGCTATAATTAAGGCAAATTCACAATTGTGTTTTTTACAGTGCAAAGAAAAAGCAGTAGTGCACAATCACAACATTATCAGCTTTGTGCCTTTGCATAGCACTAACCCTCTAGATAAGTATGTATGGTAAACAAGATGTGGAATTTGCCAGAGTAGGTTTTATTTGGTAAAAATCTTTCTTCAGTAGAAAAGATGAAATTTAGAGAAGAGGATAAAACATATTTAAGAAGGTCCACATAAAATCACTTATGACATTTGCTACTAAGCATGTAAAAGACCCAGTAAAGTTGTGGGAGAAGGTTTTGTGTTCAGAGGAGATCAAAATAGAACGTTTTGGCCAGAGTCCACAGGTATGTGTAGCATAAAACTAACAATGCCCATGCATTCAAGAAACACAGTACCTATGGTGAAATATGGTAGTGGCAGCATCATACTATGGGGATGTTTTTCATGTGATGGGAATCTTGTCAGAGTTGAAGGGACAATGGATAGACAAAATATTGCACAGTATTACAGAAGACCTTTTTCCAGTCTGCTATGAACCTACAGCTCGGGTGAAGATTCATCTTTCAACATAAAAATGACCCTAAGCATAAGGCCAAAGCGACTCTGTAATGGCTCCAAATCAGAAAGGTGAGAATTTGAGAATCTGAGGCTTTATTTGAAAACTGCTGTCCAGAGATGCCGTCCCACCAAACTTAGAGGATCTATACATAAATTCTGCCAGGAAGAATAACTCCTGAACAATGTGAAACACTAGTACATACTTAACTCCAAAAGAATTAAGGCTGTTTTTGCAGCATAAGGGTTCTCAAAACGGTATTAATGTGTAAAGCTTGAATATTTACGTAAACAGTTTTGATTTTTTTTTCTACTTCAATTAAATATCTAAAGGAAATGGTTTGTTTTGACTTTGAAATGTATTGTTACAGCATAAGAGTTCACATTAAAAATATAAAATGGATAACTGTACTAATCTTTCGTCATGCAGAAAATCGTGATGACTTTCAATGAGAGTAAATAATTTTAAAAGGCACTGTAAATGTGTAATAACACATTGCTTAGTGAAAGTGACTCCATCGTCAGAATTTTTTTTTTTTTGTTGAAGTTCCAGGATCAAAAATTATTGATACAGCATGTACCTGTACAATGTGTGGTGGAAAATGGCTGGACAACTAAGTTAGTGCAGTGAATCAAAATTAAATGACCAAAATGCAAGCCATCACAAGTGACAGAGCATTTAATCTTGCAGCTGGTAAGTAATATACTCTAAAATGTAGAACATTCCAGCAATCATTGAAAAAAATGAAGTGCCACATTGAAACAGGTAGTCCCTGTAAATATTCTTCTTTTGTTATGCAAATCTGCTCTAATAAAGGCTGGAATAGTACTTTGACCTTAAACATGACAGTGATGTCCTGTTCAAGCAGATTTTGACCCTTGAACTTAAAACATCAGACCATTACTTACATCAGTACTTTAGATAAAGAAATAAAGCAATGTAGCAGATGAGTTTAACAGAAAAGAATGTAAAAGGCAACGTGGTTATAACAGTGACTGAGAATATGAGCAGAGATGAAAAACAAAGACTGTGATATTGTTCAGTATTACAGTAAAAGAGACATTAAGCAATTGTGACGACATGTATACTGTAAAGTAGAACAGACCCCCGCCAATGTCAGCAGTGGACTTGCAAATGGCATCACAATATAATGAAATGTTTACTGTTACTACATGAATTAGAATAATAGAATGTGGCATCTGCATATAGTAGACCACATCACACAGTTTAGTGCTGGCAGTATTCTCACTTCAAAGAGGTTTTTTATTGTTTGTGAATCCCTTCATGCATTGCTGGGTAAATGTCCATGGTCCTTCACAAATACTATATAGTGATAATGGTGGAGAGTTCAATAGTGATTAAGTAAGAGACATGGCTGAAAATGGCAATATTGAAATCGGGAATACTGCAGGATATAGTCCATGAAGCAGTGGGTTTACTGAACAAGACAAACAAATACTCACAGAAATATTACTCAAGCTAAAACATAGCAAGACTGTCTAAGGCTTTGATAGCAAAGAACATAATGCAGAATTTCCATGTCTACAGTCTATACTAGTCAAAACCTATCAAAAAAATGCACGGCAGGCATTCATAGAGTTCCAAGAGGATTGAAAGGGCATTGCAGAAATAACGTGGGCCTACAGATGAAAAATATGAAATGGGTGATAAAATGTTCCACAAGGGGCTGGACAGTGCTGAATGAAAAGGTCCAGGCACAGTCATTGGCCAAGATGGCAGTGTAATATTTGTTAGATATGTGGATATATAGGTTTGAGTTCATCACTCAAGACTTCAAAAAATATGTAAAGTTCATGAGGATAAATCGGCATCTGAAAATCAACCTCACATGCAGGAAGTAGATGGTGCCCATGACGAACTGGATGACTATACGCCTGCATCTTCAGTTTCAGAGAATATGGAGGAAAACCATAACATGGACATCATTAATACTACACATGAGTGAGATATTGCTCTGTCTTCCACAAGCAGTTAGATAAGATGTCTTAAGTCCCACAAGCTTTAATTAAATGAGATTTCCGAAGCTTAAAACAGGACAGACTTTTCAATATAAAGATAACGAAATAGGATTTCTTGCACTGTTGAATTGATTGTGCTTTGAAGACAGTGGGAAAGTGGAGAAACCGGTACAACTTGGTACTAAACCAGACACAGGTACGTTAGGGTGAGCAGACCTGTCATGGGTTGAAAAGCTTTGTATTATTCCCTTGGAAAGTCGGTATTATTCTGTCAGAAATTTCATGTGCCCAGCTGAACCAAAATGAAGATGTATTAGTGATTAATGATGTATTACTGTAGGCTGCAAAACAAGTTGAAATCCTAAATTGGAAGAATAATTCTGCTTTTGAGGAGGCTAATGAGTTTTAAGAAAATTGTCTTTGTGTAAAGTAGGTTTATACATTGAAAGATAACCCCAATCAGAATAATAACCAAATCATGTTGTTTGAAAAGCTGAACACACAAGGAATTCTTAGAAACTCGCCTACAGTACAAGTGCATCCAAGTCTCTCAGATTGTTTTCGTTGATTGTATGTCAGAAACTATGGAAACTAAACTCCATGGATGTAAAGTCTGCATTCCTGTAAGGACCACCACTGACCAGGAAAATTTATATTATCCTTCTACTGGAGCAAATGTGTAGGTAAGGTTTGGATCGGGGGGTGGGGGATGCAATATTTGCAAAAAGTTACATCTTGATACTTTTTGGGACTTTGATAATGATAATTAAGTGATATTTTGCATCTTTTAAAAAGTTTTTGTAAAAATTCTTATTGATCTAGCTTAGTCTTGATAATATAATATTAATTGTAGCTTACTAATGAGATTAATTGAAACAACAGTTAAGGGAAACAGTTATTATTTATATACTTCAAAAGTAAATTAAATATAACACCAAAACACTAAAATCACCAAAGTATTACTAAACCATTTCAAAGTGGCTTACAGGATTTATACAACAAATTGCATTAAGACCACAAAACTATTATAATGAAAGCATTTAAAACAGACATTTGCTATTAATGTGAAGAAGATATGAATCCAAAGGAAATAAAATACTAATCGTAAGTGAAATACAGGACATGGAAATTACAGTCTGGATAAACAAACTCCTCTGCTGTAAGGTGAACTGTGCAGCATACAAGCAATAGCAAAAATCTAACATACTGTACTAAAAGTGTAAAAATCAAAAGTTCTGTCAAATACTACACAGGGAAAAAACTATAGTATTTATAAACAAGTTGTGTCGTATATTGCACAACGATACAAAACAAAAACCTATAACATTTTTAAACTAATTACTAACTTCAAATTCTGTACAACATTGCACAAAGCTATCAGAAAAATACAACTGTAAAATTCTACTTAGGAAACTTGTGTTGTGTGACATCAGTCAGTCCACAGCATCTGGCTCCCAAGCAGCACTGTTACATGTTACAACATTTCCTCTGGTGTTGCAAACCCTCTCAGAAGGGCTGCTTGAGGCATGGGTGCACAGATACTTTTTTGCTCCCTCCCTTGTCATCAACTGTTCCACCTTCTGCAGCCATAGGGGGTGGATGGACCAGGTGAGGAGAGGAGGATCTGTGTGAGTGTTTTAAATAATGAAAGAAAATCGAGATCCCCCAACCAAGACGGCTTGCAAAATAAAACACGTCCGATAGGCATATGGTTTTTACTGAAATAAAAAAAATCTTTTTGAATGGATTGACAATTTATTTGAATGGATTTTTTTTTTATTTTTAACCTGACACCTTCAAGGCTCTGTACTAGATCAGTTTCACTTTGCAGATGGTGAAACAAATTAGTCGTTTAACGGCAAATGATTTCCGACAGTTTTCAGATTGCTGTTTTTTAAGCAAAGCCAAACCATCTCCATGCAAGTGACGATGATCTGTGTCTTGCAATTAAATCTAACAATGTAGATTGTGAAGCTGTTTATCCCCTGGCTCTGTTTGCACACTCAGTTTTAGGCAGCTACGCTAGCTTCACTTAAGGCGCTCTGGCCGTCCATGCCCTCGCAGTAGTCTGTCTTGTTAGATTACATGAGATGGTAAATGCATGGAATCTCAAGGTGTGTGTTTGATTGTTTTTTGCAAACTGAGCCACATACTCGATAGTGATGCTTCATTATATTGGTATAACAAAGCATAGAACATAAAGTAGAGCACAGGTGGCAGTATATCACAAATGGACTATATGGGCTATATTTTACTAGTTGAGCTAAGGTGGAAAGGTCAATGGATTGTTTGCATGTCATGCAAATGATTTCATTTGGTGATGTTTGTCAGATTTTGTGGATATTGTGATAACCTAGCTAAGAGAAATGTTCCAAGTCAGTCATGACGAGATAAATCAGTTCTGTAGGTACAGTTTTGCAGACAGTGGCAATTCAACCAACAGAAAACATTCAAAATATGAATAATATTCACATTGAATCCTCATGGGCATTACAACTTAAGTTGTTGTTAACTGAGTGTTAGACAAGTCATCTAACGTCTTAAATTGGTCAACTTCTCTGGGTAGCCAGACAGTTTAGACGTGATAATGTATTTGATGTTTGTTTGTGACTTGACTGTCTCCACTAAACATGCAACAGTGCAAAGCTGACGTGAGATAAATAAGGTTGTGAGAAGAGTTAAAGCAGAACAAGTGATTTTAAAATTTCAGCATCTTGCAAACCATGCCTCTCTGAAATTTGTTGTGTTTAATGATGCATCACTTGGACACTTGCAAATGAGGAGCTCTCTATGGAATATTTTCCCTTCTTTGTTGCTAGTCAAAGAATATGTGATGGGTGGTTCATATCTCCCTTGATGGAAAGTCACTTGCCATGGCTGATTAAATTGACAATGCACTGTTCCTAATTACACTGCATTCAAAACTCTTCACAGGTGTTATGTATGGATTAAATTTAGATTAGATTAAGTTTATTAATCCCATGGGGAAATTCAAATGCATACAGCAGTTGAAACGTAAAACTCAAGAAAGTATATATCTGATGTATAATACAAACCCCATTTCTTGTCCACATTTGTCTCCTATTGAAAATGTCTGCCGCGTCATGAAGAGGAGGAATCGAACAATGGTGACCATTGGACTGTTGAGCAGCCGAAGTCTTGTATACAGCAAGAATGGGCAAAAATTCCACCTGGAAAACTGCAACAATTATTTTCTTCAGTTTCCAAACAATTAAAAAGTTTAATTAAAATTAAAGGGGATGTGACCCAGTGGTAGACTTGCCTCTGTCCCATCTTTTTTGTAGTGTGTTTCGGGCATTAATTTCTAAATTTGTTTGTTTGTCAAATAGAATTAAGTTTTTATGTGAAAACGATGAAAATCTTTTCTTTGTCCTTTTGCCTTTTAAATAAAGGTTTGAGTGAATTACCAAATTACAGATTTTAGTTTTTATTGCATTTTTCGAAAGTGTCCCAACTTTTTTGGAAATGGGGTTTGTACATACAATCAATCAATCAATCGATAAATAAATCAACAACTAAATAAAAATTAATAACAGTGGGCAGAAAAGACCCCAGTTGCACTTCTTAGCACACTGTGGTGGACCCTGCAATGCAGCAGGCTTTCTTGATAAATCTGTTTGGGCTTTGTGCTTCTTTTGAGCTCATACATGATCAGGCGCCACCGCGAGTGGCAGCCATTCCAGCAGCTCCGTGTATGAGTTTATTTTTCTTCCTTTTTCTCTATTTTACTGATCACTCCTATCACTTTCTTTTATGTGGACTCGTTCCCTGGGCTCTTTTTACTACTTGGAAATGGATTTTTACACCCCGAGACTCATCTATTCAAATAGTCAACTTCAAGCGCTGAGAACAAATGCCCACGCTGGTGTGGTTTCCTATTTACCTGATGAGATAAGAAGGCGGTATCGGGGCAGCAGAGCCGGCGCCAAGATAAAAGCTAAGCGTCTAGTGAGAAAGTGGCACTACAAACCTTCGGTGCCTTCTGTGATCCTGGGAAATGTGAACTCACTTCCAAATAAGATCGACGAACTGGCTGTGCAGGTGAAAAATGTTAGGACCTATAGAAAATGCAGTTTGCTGTGTTTTAGTGAAACGTGGCTAACAACTAACATCCCAGCTGATAACGTGAAGCTACCCGGGTTTAGCACAGTTAGAGCAGACAGAGATGCAAACACCTGCGGGAAGCAGAGAGGAGGAGGACTCACGCTCTATGTAAATACAAGATGGTGTAACTCGGGACATGTAAATGTTAAAATCTCCACTTGCTGCAGGGACATCGAACTGTTGAGAGTTTGGACACGTCATTGTTGTTCATTACATCCCTCCTTGGGTGAACACGGAGACAGCGGGTGATGTCATCTATTCCACGGTTGCTAAGTTACAAACACAGCACCCTGAGGCGCTTGTGCTAATCACTGGAGACTTTAACCATGTGACGCTGGACAAAACATTACCTGCTTTCTCCCAGTATGTGGATTGTAACACCCGGGGAAATAGGACTATCGACCTACTGTATGCAAATGTTAAAGACACATACAGTGCCACCCCGCTGCCTGCTCTTGGGAAAGCATCTCATAACCTGGTTCTGCTTCAGCCTCACTACAAACCAAGAGTGAAGGAGCTACCTACAACCACACGCTTATTCAGGAAGTGGTCCCCTGAGGTAGAGCAGGCTCTGAGAGACTGCTTTGGAACTACGAGCTGGGATATCCTGCAGGGGTCACATAGTGAGAAACTTGAGGAGGAGGTTGACTGCACTGCTGACTAGATCAACTTCTGTATGGACTTCTGTATGGACATTGTAGTTCCAGTAAAGGCTTTTAATGGCGGTGATCAGCATGAGCTCAAGCACGTGCAGAAGGAACTCCGAGTCCAGCTCAGGGCGGCGAAGGAGCAGTACAGGAGATAGCTGGAGCAGAAGTTGCAGAATAACAGCATGAAGGAAGTGTGGGATGAGATGAAGATCATCACTGGCTGCAGCTCAAAGCGGGGTGCCACCATTGAGAGAGATGTGGAGAAAGCAACCTAGATGAACAACTTTTTCAACAGGTTTGACCACCCTAACCCACTCTCACCTCAGAGTATTCCACCCTCCACCCATCCTTCTGCTGATACCAGCAAAGGAAAGCGTTTCCCCCAACCCACAATTACAGCAGCCCAAGTAAGCAGAGAGCTGAGGAGACTTTGTGCCAGCAAAGCAGTGGGTCCAGATGGATTATCGCCACGACTGCTAAAGGCCTGTGCGTTGGAGCTGGGGAGTCATCTACAGCGCATCTTCAACCTGATTCTGGAACAGGGGAGAGTCCTGAGGCTTTGGAAAACATCTTGCATCACCCCATTCCCAAAGGTATCACGTCCTGGTGAGCTGAATGACTTCAGGCTTGTCGCCCTGATGTCACATGTGATGAAGACCATGGAGCGGCTGCTGCTTCACCACCTGAGGCCACCAACATCATCCAACCTCTGCTCCTTAGGAACAAGCTGACAGAGATGGGAGTAGATTCATACCTGGTAGCATGGATCGTGGACTATCTTAAAGACAGACTTCAGTATGTGTGTCTTGGGAACTGCAGATCTGATATTGTGGTCAGCAACACAGGAGCGCCGTACTTTCTCCGGTCCTGTTCAGCCTATATACACTGGACTTCCAATACAACTTGGAGTCCTGCCACATGCAAAAGTTCGCAGACAACACTGCTATCGTGGGCAGGAGGAGGAGTATAGGAAACTAATCCAGGACTTTGTTAAATGGTGTGACTCAAACCACCTACAACTGAACACCAGCAAAACCAAGGAGCTGATGGTGGATTTTAGGAGGCCCAGGCCCATCATAGACCCCGTGATCATCAGAGGTGACTGTGTGCAGAGGGTGCAGACCTATAAATACCTGGGAGTGCACTGGATGATAAATTGACTGGACTGCCAATACTGATGCTCTGTGCAAAAGAGGACAGACCGACAATACTTCCTTAGTAGGCTGGCGTCCTTTAACATCTGCAATAAGATGTTGCAGATGTTCTATCAGACAGTTGTGGCGAGTGCCCTCTTCTACGCATTGGTGTGCTGGGGATACAGCATAAAGAAGTGGGATGCCTCACGCCTGGACAAACTGGTGAGGAAGACAGGCTCTATTGTGGGCACGGAGCTGGACAGTTTTACATCTGTGGCAGAGCGACGGGCACTGAGCAGGCTACTGTCAATAATTGAAAATCCACTGAACAGGATCATCTCCAGACAGAGGAGCAGCTTCAGCGACAGACTGCTGTCACTGTCCTGCTCCACTGACAGACTGAGGAGATCGTTCCCCCCCACAGTGTGCGACTCTTAAGTTCCACCCGGGTTGTGTAAACTTTAATATTATACAAAATTGTTTGTCTGTTATACATTCATTGTTATCACTCTTTAATTTATTATTGTTCTTTATCAGTATGCTGCTGCTGGAGTATGTGAATTTCCCCTTGGGATTAATAAAGTATCTATCCCTGAAGGATGCAACACAGAACACCACACAGGCTACTATAGACTGCTAGAACATTTCCAGCAGCTTGCTGCTCAGTCTTCTTAGAAAGTAAATTCTGCTCTGGCCCTTTTTGTATAGTGCTACTGTGTTGTCAGACCAGTCAAGTTTGTTGTTTATATGAATCCCCAAGTATTTGTAACTCTGCATCTCTTCCACATCCTTCCACTGAATGGTGACTGGACACAGTGGCTTCTTGGCAGATTGGAAGTCCACAACCAATTATTTTGTCCTCCACAACTTTCCTGTATTCTGACTCATGTCCATCATTAATGCAACCTATGATGGATTGAGTCATCTGAAAATTTCTGTAGATAGCAAGTGTTGTGCGGTTCCGTTGTGCTCTGATTGTGCTCGAAGTCTGTTCTGTAGAGGGCAAACAGGAACAGAGACAGTACAGTTCCCTGAGGTGCTCCAGTATTACATTCCACCATTTCTGACACACAGTAACTAAACCTCACAAACTGCTGTTTGATCCAGGAGATTGTGGGAGCGTCAAGATTTAATACCTTGATCATCTTCCCAAGAAAATTGGACAGAAATATGTTAAAAGCACTGGAGAAGTCAAAGAATATTTATCCTGACTGTGGTACCAGCTTTGTCCAAGTGGGAGTAGACTTTGTGGCTCATGTACTGTAGATGAGAGCATCCTCCACATCTGTATGTGCCTGATAGGCAAACTATTTGTCCATCATCTGTGTCACAGACAATCATTTCCTGGTTGATGCAATAAAGACAACAAAATCTGTGGCAGAAAAACGCTTTTGTTAGGCGATCAGTAATATTAAGGAGCTGGTTCAATCCCAGAAAATCCAAAGCATACACCTTGCTGATTGCTAAAAAAAAAAAAAAAAAAAAGCATCACCTTGTTGGTAAAAGCACTAACCAATTTTGTGATTGCCATGTCATATATTTTGTCATATATTCAAAAAGAAAGACACGAGTTTAACTGCATTTTTATTATGGTTCCTATTTTCCAATTGTTTGATGTTTAGGCTAATATATGTGTGCCTGTGGGGATTGTGATGTTGGAGGGAGATGCACATTTGTGCATGTTGGGGTGTTGGTTGTGTGATGGTATTGGTCAAGTAAAAGTTCTTATTTTTGTACTTTTGATTATCTTGGATCACCCTGACCCAGAAATGGTTTGAGGATGTTTAAAAAAATCTATGCACGCGCTGTATGTAATTCCATATTGGGGAAAAAATGTTAAAATGCAGCTTCTCCCTTGTTTTTCACCATGCGAAAATACATCTTATGTTAGGTAGACTTTATTATTCCTGGTGGAATTTTTTTTTACAGCAAAGTATGAGCATAACACTTGTCACACATGTAAGAATAAGACGAGACAATAAATTCTATCCACTTTTACAATTAAAACACATGGGTGGCAGTGGTGACTGTTCTTTCTATGTTCCTAGTAAAATGTTTACTGTTAATAATAGTCTGCACATCCATTCATTCCTCTCTTTACTGTTCTTTGTTGTGATCGAGAGATAGCCAGCAGCTGGGTGTGTTAGCTGCTTTTTTTGTCACCCAATTTCAGATATAGTGGAACCTCAGTTCACGACCATAATTCGTTCCAAAACTGTGGTTGTAAACCGATTTAGTCGTGAACCGAAGCGATTTCCCCCATAGGATTGTATGTAAATACAATTAATCTGTTCCAGACCGTACAAACTGTATGTAAATATATTTTTTTTAAAGATTTTTAAGCACAAATATAGTTAATAATACCATAGAATGCACACCGTAATGGTAAACTAAATGTAAAAACTGGATGAATAACTGAGAAAACCTTGAACAGAGAAAACTAACATTGCAAGAGTTCGCGCTATAGCCTTACGACCCGATCGCTGTACAGTAATCCCTCGCTATATCGAACTTCGACTTTCGTGGCATCACTCTATCGCGGATTTTATATGAAAGCATAACTAAATATATAACGTGGATTTTTCACTGTTTCGCGGGTTCTGCGGACAATGTCTTTTTAACTTCCTGTACATGCTTCCTCAGTTGGTTTGCCCAGTTGATTTCATACAAGGGACGCTATTGGCGGATGGCTGAGAAGCTAACCAATCAGAGCACGCAGTTAAGTTCTCCTGACTGAGAAGCTAACCAATCAGAGCACGCAGTTGAGTTCCTGCTTGCTGAATGCAGTGTTAACCAGGAAGTCTCGTCTCGCTCATTCAGCATCAACGTGTTTTGCTGTGTAAAGAGTTGTGCTCTTTTGTGTTTATCTTTGCGCATAGTCAAGCCCTTCATTATGGCTCCAAAACGATCTGCTACTGCTTCAGGGGCCGTGCCCAAGCGCAAGAATAAGATGTTAACGATTGCCGAAAAGGTAAACGTTTTGGATTTGTTGAAGGCTACGATTCTTTTTAT
>JANRMT010062831.1:867006-884762 GCA_026402145.1 Polypterus bichir lapradei
TCTCTCTCTCTCTCTCTCTCTCTCTCTCTCTCTCTCTCTCTCTCTCTGAAATTCTCTGCTCCTGAAGAGAAGAAGATATATTTGCATTCTTTTAATTGTGAGAAAGAATTGCCATCTCTGTCTTGTCATGGAGCACAGTTTAAACTTTTGACTAAAGGGTGTTATTTCATGTCTAGAGGGCTCTAATAATGTTAACAGTGTGGGAGAGTTTCTAAGGGCTTAAAATATATAAAAATAACCATACAAACATATGGTTTCTACTTTGCGGATTTTCACCTATTGCGGGGGGGTCTGGAACGCAACCCCCGCGATCGAGGAGGGATTACTGTACTTATTAGAACAGCAGAAAAATTGTAATAGAAACCCAACAAGCTCATCCATCATATTCACGTAGATTGTCCAAACTAACACTTAGCTGAGATGTAAAGGTCCCGTAAATCCACCACAGTACTTTGTAATTTGTTCCATGTGTCTATGGTTCTTTGCGTTATAAATAGGGCCCACGATTTACCACAGCAAGAAATAGTAAATTCCGCAGCGTACTGCGGCACGGCAAATGCAGTACCTAAACTCCATAAGACTAATTCGTAACCCAAGCAAAATAAATGCAATTTTTCTTATTCTTATTCCTTAATAATAATCAATCATAGTTCGTAATACTAATCAAATAGGTATATCAAAGCGTTCACATCCGCACATTTTAATCCACAGATTTGCTTTAGGCAAACGATGCTGAAACATTTGTAGGTATAATATTATTCTCAACAAACTATCGAATAATGTTTCTAAAGTTATTGTTTATTTATTGTTGAAGAAAACGGCACTATAAGCTCATAGGTTTTCTTGTGACAGAGAATATCGCAGTGGTGACAACACCGATCCATATTTTGAGAACGAACGTTCCACATCAACAGAACAGATCGGCAACGCAATGTAAACTTTAGTAAGAACTGATAAGCGAGGCAGTCTGTCCTCCAAGGCATGCCAAAAAGCAGTGATATCAGCTGGAATTACTTCATGAGATGCTACGTCCAGATAAGCTTGCCATTCATCTGCTGCAGCCATCATTGTTGGCACTGATTGTGCATGATCAGCAAAATTCTTCAATAAGAGTGGTAGCTGTCGTGGATCAAATATTCTCACAAATGTGAATAGATCTATTGCCGGCTGTTTGGTTCGCACAAAATACTCTTCAAGTTTAGCGGCAGCATTGTGCTTTGCATCTTCACAGCTGCTGGTTGCAATTGGAAATCTGGATGATTTCAGGCAAGACAGTAAGTCAGACACTTTGTTGTAGACATCGACAGCCATAAATGACTGTGCCTCAAAAGAAGTCAGAGTGTTCATAATTGGCTGGCAGTGCACAGATACAAATTCAAGTTCAGCTCTCAGCTCGTTAAGTTTATCAGTACTTTGCAGCAGCGCCGACAGCTTCTTTAACTGCACTGTAGCTCCATTGTGTTAGATTTTAGTAGCAACTTACGAGATATTAATGAGATGATGCAATAGGCTAAGGAAAGAACTTAAAGAAGTAATCAAAACAAATCATACTAATATCAATATGCCTCAAATGGTGAGATTTCACTCAGATTTGGTATTTTTGACGTTGGTTAATTCCGCGTCGTGGCGTTTTACCGCAGCAAAACCTTAAATTCCGTGGCGTGGCGTTAAATTCCGCAGGCTGCGGTACATCGTGGGCCCTAGTTATAAACTCTAACATTGGTACTGTGGTCATCCAAGGGAATAACAGGCTCAAGAGAGATGGGATTTTTGGAGCACCAACCCAATGTCCCTGTTTACTTTTTAGCCCAAACAAAACAGATGTACAATGGCATAAGAGGAAACAAAAACAATTGTCACCAAAATAAAGTAGCTATAGTTAATTTGGTTTTCTAGTCTGCTTTTGGGAAGCCTTGGAGCGCCTTAGCTCTGGTCATTCTAGCTGAAAGTGATGCCTCCTCACAGGCGGTTGTGTTTTTATAGCCCAGGGACTGGAAGGGGTGGAATCTATTGTTTCTCTGTACTGTGAAGGAAGAAAAAGACGAAGCAGTTAGTGGGAGCACACTGTCTCGGCTCAGGGTGATGTCACATACCTGGGAAGAATTTGGAGGGTGATGCTGATGCACATGTGTGACAACAAAATCAGACCTTAACAAGCTTCCAACCATGTCCCCATGCTTTTGTTCCAGAGTTTATTTTAAGTTAATAACTGGGATCTACTGTACTAATTCCTTTCATAATTTTATGCACTTCAATCAATCATGTGTCCTCTTAGTCTCTGCTTTCTTAAATTAAAAAGGTTCCGCTACTTCAGTCTCTTCTCATAGCTCATACCTCTTAGTCCCGGAATCAGGCTAGTCATTCTCCTCTGGACTATCTCTAGTTCTGCTATATTGTTTTGTAATATGGAGACCAAAACTGAGCACAGTACTCTAGATATGGCCTCACCAGTGAGTTATATCACTTAAGCTTAGTCTTCCTTGACTTGTACTTCATACATCATTATTTTTTTCTTTTTAAGTGGTGCCCCTGTTGTCTGGTCTACAGGCCTAGACACACTGTTGATCACAGCTGAGTCACCTGTGCTGTAGCCACTCTGCTCAGAGGTCAGCGATTTGATTTACAATATAGCTCTGAGCTTCAGTGCCTCACTCCTGTCAGCTGCAATGCAAGTAGTTTTAAATTGTGGTTCGACAAATGATGTTATGTCTAACAGGTTACTAGATGATGGGTCAGCATACTTTTTATTCCGGTAACCCACAATGGCAGATTTGATTGATTTGCAAAGCTCACTGTCTCCTTCATTGTGTGCCAGGATGGTAGAGTTGAAAGGTTTTGAGGTTAATGTTAAATTTTTTTTAAACTTGCACTTACCAAATTCCAGATGAAGTTGATGCCCAAAGCACTGCATCCTTTGCCACTTCCACGATTACACCACTTTGATAACATTGCTTTCATCATCAGTTATAATAGCATGAGCCTTTTTTCATTAAGCTTCCAGTTTCTGAGGGTATCTTGCAGGTCTTCAGCTGTCTGCTCCCCAGTTCTCTTGCAAAGTAATTGTGACTTTGCAATTCGTATTGCGGGTCAAGAGTTTTGATCAGTCTTTTAAAACCATCTTTTTCCACTGTTGAAACAGGAAGCATATCTTTTGCTATGTACTAAGCAACTGCCTCAGTGGTACCATGCCACTTTGCAGTTTTCTTTTCATAAGGCAAGGCATGGGTAAATGAATTTTGCAGTGTCATTTGAATTGGTTTAGGTGTTTTGGGTGGCGAATGTTTCATAGCTGCAGTAGAAGAATGGAGTTTAACAGCCTCTTCATGTTGAATTTTATACCGCTGTTTTAAGTGATGAAAAAGATTGGTAGTGCTCCCAGTTTTTGAATCTACCTCCTTTTGGCATTCTCTGCAGATTATTTGATTCTGCTGCTCATCTGACCTGTAAAATCTAAACCACCTCCAAATGATTGATCTATTGGTATTCTTTTCACATACTATGATACTAAGTCATCTTTAGTCATAACTTGTTTGTGTATGTGTAGATGTGAGTGGGTTTGCTAGCAGAGCAAAGTAGTAAAGTCTGGAGCAGGCAGTGAGGGATAAGAAAAAGGCTTTCCGCAAGATTATGCCTCCATCCATATCCCACACTGTTTACATCCTAGTATATTTTAAAATTTAGATATAATGCTCAGCCCTATACAACATAGTAACATTTACTAGAGTACAGTTTTTGGAATTTTTCTAATGTGCAGAGATTTCTGAAAATTATGTACCAAAGGTTTATATATGAACTCATTAATATCCTTAAGCACTTGATAATAAATGTTATCTGGTCCTGATAATTTGATAGATTTCAGCCTATATATTCCAAGCACTACTTCCTTTGTAATTTCCAAGTCATTAAGTACCTCCTTAGTAGTCCATTTTTCCTTTTAGGAAATTATTGACTTGTTCTAAAATATTTAGGCTCATGTTATAAAATTTTTAATTAATTAAGCTTTTCTTGTAATATATGCGTTGATCTCATTGTGTGTTTTGTGTTCATCGTGTGGTTAGACAATAATAAATCAAAGTGCCTGTGTTAGGAAAAAAATTTGGTCTGATGAACATCAAATGCCAGCTTTATAGAAATAATAGTTTGCAGCATGATTAACAGTTTCAGACAGAGAGGGTTTTTCATTTCAATATTCCTTTTTTCCTTCTTTCTCATTTGTGTTAAATTTACACTTGTGTACATTTAGTTTTGTTGGTCATATCATCTTCTCATTGCCATGATTTGTTCAGATCCTTGTAGGATCATGCTATTTCTAGGGAATGCTTGGGGCCATCAAATTTATTGTCTTCTAAAAGTATTAACATTTTGTATTTCATTTTTGTCTCTGTTTATAGAAATTAAAAGACCACAGTCCAGGGTTGATTCTCTGTCAAATACTACTAGTTAAAAAAAGATATTTATGTTGTAATGTTTTCTGTCTTTAACCCAATGTTCCACTCTCATGGAACAGCTTATCAAAAGCTAAGCTTAAAAATACAATACTGTACGCTTCACTAAAATTAAATGACTATCCCTAGAATAAACCCATGGTGACTGTCTTCTAACATATCTTTAATGAGTTTAAAGTATTGTATGTTGCATTTTCTTCCACCTATAAAACATGCTTAATATAATTAAAAATCATAGGGACCTGGAGTATATTGCTGCAGAATCAGAAACAAGACAGGAACAGTGGCTGGACACGATACCAGTCCATCATGAAGCTCACTTGCTTAAAACTAGAATCCTTGAATTCTACAAAAATTGTGGTAATCCCATGTTATCTTAAATTCCTTCGCACTTCTCCTCAGCATCTTTTGTTTTACAAATGTGTCAATCAGCAGCAAGCAACCTGCTATCTCATCCCCCCACCAATGCTGCTGAAGTTTTCCCAGCACAAGTCTGTTTATCTGGGTGTGAGGTGCCTGGAGTTGTATTGGGTAAAAGATATGTTATTTGGAATACATACATTTCATGTGTTTTCCGTGTCCGCAAAGATCTGTGTAAGTGTAGGATGACAGGAAATGCGAGGCAAGAAATGCTGAACGTTTATCTAAAATGGAAACTTTTTCGATGTTATACAAATAATGATGTGAACTGTATAATATGTGAAGACTTTAGGCCAAATATCAAATAAACACATACACTTTTATAAATGAATATAATCAAAGAAAAAAAAAATATTCAATTTACATGTTTCTGTTAATGAGTTAAAAACCAAAGGTCAAATGTCAGTCGACAGAAAGCTGATAATGTATTCTTAGATGGTGCAGCGGTAAGAACTGCTGACTTACAACCAAAATGATGCAGGTTCGAGTCCGGGTGCTTCTCGTTTTGAGTAGGGAGCTGTTATTATTATTACTATAATAAAAACATACATTGTCGTGGCGAAAAATTTGTCACCAGAAGGCTTTTTACCTGAAAGTAAAGGCTATTAGGACTCGAGATAGACAAGAGTTTTAAGGCTTTATTGCAATAAATCAACAACACAGACTCAACTCAGTTCGGCCGAATGAGATTGAGCCCCGAACATTGCAGCGATCGAAGTTTTTATAACAATTTCTTATCAATTTGACCTCGTTTGATTAGCTCATTCTGCACCTGGCTATACTGTCTATTGTTCAGTCCAGTTTCTGTTTTTGATTGGTTCTTCAACTGGGAAGATGTCCTCTATTCCATATTTGGTCTTTCATGGTGTCACTTCCTCCTCTAGCCTTTCAAGCTATACTATAATAGTGGCCTAAAGCTAAACTTTTATTAAAAAGAAATATTGTATATGCTCTTCATTTAATCATTGCTTGGCGTACTTGATTTGTCTTAATTTCTACACTAAAGTTAATTTTTAATGTTTTCTTTTATAATTATTACTAATGCCTGAATATACTAATGTTTCTCTTCATGCATTACATCAGTGTGACCTTGCTTACATCAAAAGCCTTTCATTGCCTTTCTGCTGATTCCCCAATCCAGCTGGTTTCGCTACGTGCCTTCCAGAGCCATCTTCTCTGTGTGGTATTGTTCTTTTAGCTTCTCAGCCTTGAACACAGGTGTTCTCAATCTCTTATCCTGTTCTAAACTGGTTTCGATAGTCAATTTCTGTTCTTACTCTGGAAAATTTTAGCTTAAAAAATAATGCAATATGACTGATTTTTAGTTAACTATTTGCTTGACCTATCTTATTTGCTTAACATTCTAATTTATGCTTAATCTAATATTTTAGAAGCTTTTGATTACTATTTATGGCTCGTTATTTTAATTTGCTATTCTCTATGCTAATATGAAAAATTTTCCTTCTACATTCCTCCCTTTTGAGGCTTGATCGAGCCTCAACATCTAACCTGATTCCAAAAGAAAGGTAGGGGATGTTGGTTCAACTCTTCTTTGGAGCACAATACGGACCCTTCACAGTTCTTCCCAATCTTCAAAACCCGTACCCCTCCTCTAGTGGCACAGGAGCCAAACATCTCCCCCATAAATCAACAGAGGAGTAAAAGACTTCCTGGCCCTACCCTAACAGTCAAAAAATGTGCATAATCAATCACATGTGCAGATAAATTTAAACATCATAGGAATATCATATAATCCATGGAAGTTACAAAATAGTGCAATTATAAAGCAGAAAATAATAGTAATAAAACAATTGTCCATAATAAGTGCTTTTGTTCTTTGGTTGTAGAGATATATTCGTCTGTGAAATTACATTTTTTCTTCAACCCAGGTCCTTTGCGCACTGTAGAGGGTCTTCTCCCTGGGGAGCGGTTACTAGCCCATCACCCAAGGAGTTTCTTCTGAGCTTCATTTTGTAATATGTCATCCAGAACAAAAGTGATGTCCGGCCTCGGGGAAGGCTGTGGTTCACAAATCTGTACGTTCATCTGTTTGATGGCAAGCTTGGTAATGAAAGATCTGGCAATGGGCAAAATACAGCAGAGCAATATTAACACAGCCAGCAAAATTATCCCTGTTTTAATGAGCAAAGATTTCCAAAAACCTAGCCCAAAAATATCCCAAAAATTCTTATCTTGTCCAGCATTTTCATAAACTTAATTTCTAAGATTTTTAAGTTTATTCATTGCTTGTGTAAAGGATCCTCCAGGGGCTGTGTTGTTTGGAATGAATGTGCAACATTCATCCCCAAACATCTGACATACTCCTCCCTTTTCTGCCAAGAGCTAGTCTAAAGCTTGTCTATTCCAAATGAAAATTGACTCAAATCCTGCTCTTACTTCATTTCGTGCCTTGTATTGTTCAGGAATCCCCCTTAGCTGCCCAATCACATCTAAGTATACTCTAGGATCAGGTGTATATGCTCTTTTAATCCTTCCTCCTTCTGGCAAGTACCCTATATCCACTTCCTGTACTGCCATCACCATAGTACATATTCCTGACCAGTTTGCTGGCAGGGTGTCAAGGAGTCCAAGTGTAGGGTCACATAACCACCATCTGTCTGCTAAGGGCCTATCCTGTAAATCTACTGCTTTCAGTACTATTGATGAGTGTTCCAAATTCCATGTTTTAGAGCAGTTACCTTCAAACCTCCCTACTGGCACTGTCCCTTTTCGTGAGTAGCATTCATACTTTTGGGCAGTTATCTTAGTGTACCTAGGAGGCTTTTGTTTTGTGGTGGGCCAGATTCCTGAATGTCTAAAATGTAACATTTTGAGCCCTTCTTTGGTAAATTGTGATGATCCCTGTAATAATATACACCAAAATGGACAATATTGATCCCTCCTTGTAATGTACTGCCTACATGATTCAGAGGTATACGGAAATGGCACTATAATTATGGCTGGCCTAGCTTTAGCACAAAACAAACACTCCTTTTTTGCTAGTTCTCTGGCAGTGTACATTGCCCATTGGTACCAGTCATTGCTCTGGGCTTCTTCCCATAATTCTGAATTTTCACTGTCATTTTTGCTGTTCCATTTAATCTTAATACTTCTTTTAGTCCTCTTTAAATGTTTATCATTTGCCCCAAATACTTGTCTCTTTCTTTCCATGAAAGTCAGTATTATTGTGGGGTCCAGGCAATATCTGAATATTCAATTGTTGAAAGGGGGCTAAATTGTCCTTCCCCTGGGCGTGTTTGGTCTTTGATTTGCCCACCAGCATCAGTATTCCCAGACTCAGCAGGACCAGGAATGTCAACAGCAAACGGATCTTCACACGTTGAGTTGGTGTCATCTGGATCAGGGAGCTCATTATCCGTTCTTCCACCATCGTCGTTGTTGTCTGTGTCTCCCTTGGGATTGGACTGACTATTATGACTGGTGCATCTTGGATTCGCTGCATGCTGAAGACTGACATCTGGAATGTCTGGCTGGTTTCCTGGGCTTGGTCTTCCTCTTTGTGTATCGTCTGGAGGTTCCTCTGATATGGCATCTCGTCATCTCCTTGTGATCCATGAGGTTCCCTTGGGACTCGAGTGCAGTGATTTAAGTGGTACCGGGTTGTGCTGCCTTTTACTTGGACTGCTATGGCTTGTGTCACCTCATACGGGCCCTCTCGTCTGGCTTGGTCCCATCTTTTTCGGTAAACCCTCAGGTAAACCTGGTCCCCAGGTCTGATTGGGTGTACAGTTTCTTCTGGAATAGGCTGTCTTTTCTTTTCCTGTGAATATATAACTTTATGGATAGTGGTTAGGTGCCTGAGAGAGCGCTGCATTTCAAGCTCAAGCTGTTCTAAAGAGGGACCCTTATGGGGTTCCCTCCACATAGGTGTAGGCATTGGTCGACGAGTAAGCATTTCATGCGGTGCTAGATGCGTCACTCTGTTAGTTTGCGAACGGTACGTCATTAAAGCAACTGGCAAAGCATTTACCCAATTAAGACCAGTGTCTGCGCAGACTTTAGCTATTTTATTGTTTAGGATCCCATTTTCTCTTTCCACCATTCCCTGTGATTGGGGGTGGTATACACAGCCAAGTCTTTGTTTTATCCCCAGTGTTTGCAGTACCTTTTTAATTGTTTTTTCAATGAAGGCTGACCCATTATCTGAACTGATCATTGTCGGGATGCCAAACCTTGGTATGACTTCTCTTGTCAAGAATTTGACCACTGTTTTAAAACCTTGATTTGGTGAAGGGATTGCTTCTATCCATCTGCTGAATCTGTCAATGATCACCAAATGGTACCTTTTTCCAGAAATTAGAACATTCATATCTGCATAGTCCATCAATAGGTGTTTGAAAGGCCCTTCCAGAATTGGAATGTGCCCTATAGAGGCAGTGATTCCTTTTTTGACATTGTTTTTTGCACAAATCTCACAATCTGACAGGTACTTATCAACAGCTGGCTGTAAATAAGGAGACCAGAATCCATAATTTGAGATTTTATTCAGCATCTCCCCCCTTGCGCAATGGTCAGAGCCATGCGCATCTCTAATAAGCATCTGTAACCGTGAGGCTGGAGCCACAAATAACCCCTCTAAGTTTCGCCACAATCCTTGAGGTGACCTTTGTGCACCTCTCTGTTCCCATAGCATTTTTTTCTGTTATTCCGGCCCTATCCTGCATTGCAATTAAGTCTTTCTCTGTGGTATTCATTTCAATAATGACCAATGGTGCCAGCACTGCCACAGAAGAATTGGCAGCCAGACAGGCCACAGAATCTGCACAGTCGTTACCTTTGGTCACATAGTCATTGCCCTTTTTATGAGCTTGACATTTAACAATTGCAAGTCGTTTAGGCAGCATCATTGCCATAATTAATTGCACAATTTGATCATAGTGTTGGATGGGCAAACCATCACTCCTTTTGAACCCTCTCTGCTTCCATATAGCTCCAAAGAAATGACAGACACCATGTGCATAAGCTGAGTCAGTAAAAACAGTAACACTTCTCTGGTCCCCTAATTTGCATGCTTCAGTAAGGGCTTTGAGTTCAGCCAATTGTGCTGAACATGGCTGATTGCATTTTTGTGAAATTAATGTTCGGAATTGTCCTCTGACATATTCCACAATCCCAAGTCCTGCATGAAGACCTATATGATCTTTGAAACAAGAGCCATCAACAAAAAACACATGGTCTGGAGCATGAAGTGGATCGGACTGCAAGTCAGAGTGCAGTTTTGCAAAAGTTAGTGAATCTGCAATGCAATCATTAGGTTCTCCTTGCACTGGAACAAACTCAGCAATGGTTAAGGTATTGCACCTCTTAATGGTAACATCTGGATATGTCAACAGCAAAGAAGCAGCAATTAGTCGTGCAGGGGTCATGACAAACCTCCCTTGGTTTATTAGTTCAGCTATCTTATGAGATGCCAAAATGTGCGCCGGGTAGCCCATTGTAATAGCAGATACTTTGTCATATGCAAATTGAACTGCTGCCAACCCTTGGAAGTAGGGTGGATATCCCTGTGCTACACTGTCTAGTTTGGTGCTATAGTAAGCAACAGGTTGGCGTTTTCTCCCTGCACAAGCGTCCTGCATGAGAACAGCAGTTGCAAATCCAGAACACGGATTTCCCACATAAAGTAGGAATGGTTTGTCATAATTTGGCAAGGTAAGAGCTGGTGCTGACTGAAGTTCCTGCTTAATGGTATTAAAAGCTACATTTGCATCTGTTGTCCAATCTAGCTTATTTCTGAGGTCCTGCAGATTTCATGAGATCCCTCAAAGGAACTGTTTTCAACATATAGTCAGGAATCCATTCAGCACTGAATCCAGTCATACCTAGAAAGGTCATCATTTGCCCCACAGTGATTGGTTTAGGGGCTTTACTAATCCCTTCCAATTGTGAGGGGGCGATGGCTTGCCTGCCTCGAGAAATTATTCGACCTAGGTACTCCACACTTGATTGACAGTATTGTATTTTAGTCTGAGACTTTATGTCCTCCTAATGCTAACCTCTGCAACAATTTTATTGAATCCTCATGACATTGTTCTTGTGTCACTGAACAGAGCAGAATATCGTCCACGTACTGGATTACCACACTTTCCAACATTAAATCCTCTAGATCTGCTTTTAATGCCTGATTGAACACATGTGGTGAATGTTTGAACTCTTGTGGCATTCTGGTTTAGGTGTACTGTGTTCCCCTATATGTAAAAGCAAATAAGAACTGACAAGCTTCTGCTAGTGGAACACTAAAGAAGGCTGAACACAAGTCAATGACAGTAAAATACTCTGCCTCATCTGGTACGTTAGTCAAAAGTGTATGCGGATTGAGAACCTCTGCTGGCCAGTCCTCAATTACTGCGTTCACTGCTCTTAAATCATAGACAAGCCTCCATTTTGATTTTTCTGTTTTTTGAACTGGCAAGAGTGGGGTGTTACAAATACTTTTTGTTTTACTTGTTTTGTTTTGTCTTTTAATATACCTGCTGCCAATAATCCAGTTATTGTGCCCTGTATACCCTCCTCAGCATCTGGCTTGAGTGGGTACTGAGGTTTCCATGGTGGGTGCTGTCCAGGTTTAATTTTCATCTCCACCGGGTTTGCTGATTTTACTAATCTTACATCAGTGTCATGGGCTGACCACAGCTCAGCTGGGACTGTGCGCTCCATTTCCTGTCTGAGTGCAACTTGTAAAGTGTCAAGTTTCAGTGCCTGTTTGCAGGCAGTTACCATTACTATTTTAGGAATGCCTTTTACATAAGCCGGGTGATAGATTTTAAAATAATCATTCTCTGTGGACCGCTGAAGTGATGGATTAGCTGTCTCCTCCCATATCACTGTCTCTGCCCTCTTAAGCATGGGCCCCAAATCTTTACTGTCAAACCCTTTTGCCACTAGTAATGACACATGTGGCAAGGCATTAGGAATCTGAAACCACTTATCTATGAACTGATTATTTTCTATTTGAATGGTTGCTCCTTGTTATGATATACTGAGAGTGGAGTGAGACTGGCTCAGAGCCAGTCTCAAAAAGCCATTTCTTTTCTAACTCTGCATTACACTGTGTGCACAATTATTAGGCAAGTTGTATTTTTGGGATTAATTTTAATATGAAACAAATACAGTGCCATCAGTCAATCCAAAATGTTAATAAACCTGAAACCTGAATGTTATGCAAAGGAAATGTGAGTGTGAGCATTACCAGGGGAATACACGTGTGTGCAGAATTATTAGGCAACTATTAGTGTTCAGAATTATTATGCAACTAAAGGAAAAATGAAAATTTTCCCATCTCACTTGTTTATTTTCATCTGTTAAAGTGAGAATAATAAACAAACAACTCAAAATTTACAAATAAACATTTCTGACATTTCAAAAAAAATAAAATAAAATCAGTGACCAATATAGCCACCTTCTTTTCAATAACAGTCATAACCCTTCCATTCATGGAGTCTGTCAGCTTCTTGATCTGTTGACGATCAACTTTTTGTGGAGCAGTGACTTTAGCCCCCCAGATACTGTTCAGAAAGGTGTACTGTTTTCCTTCCCCGTAAATCTCACGTTTAAGAAGGGCCCACAATTTCTCAATAGGGTTTAGGTCAGGTGAGGAAGGGGGGGCCATGTCATTATTCTGTCATCTTTAAGGCCTTTACTGGCTAGCCATGCAGTGGAGAACTTCGATGCAAGTGATGGAGCATTGGCCTGCATAAAAATTATGGTCTTCTTGAAAGATGCAGAATTTTTCCTGTATCACTGTTTGAAGAAAGTGTCTTCTAAAAACTGGCAGTAGGTTTGGGAGTTGATTTTGAGTTCATCTTCAACGCAAAAAGGTTCAACTAGCTCATCTTTAAAAATACCAGCCCATACTGGTACCTCACCTTCATCTTGCTGGCATCTGAGTCGAAGTGGAGCTCTGTTCCCGTTACTGATCCACAGGCACATCCATCTGGTCCGTCAAGAGTCACTCTCATCTCATCAGTCCATAAAACCTTTGAAAAAATCTGTCTTCAGATATTTCTTGGCCCAGTTTTGACATTTCAACTTATGTTCCTTGTTCAGAGGTGGTCGGGTTTCAGCCCTCCTTACCTTGGCCATGTCTCTGAGCACTGAACACCTTGTATTTCTGGGCACTCCAGGAAGGTTGCAGTTCTGGAATATGACAGCACTGGAGGATAACGGTTCTTGGTAGGTTCACGTTTGATTCTTCTCAAATCTTTGGCAGCTAATTTTCGTCTTTTTTTCTCAACACGTTTCCTGCAACCCTGTTGAGTATTTGCAACATAACGCTTGATGGTTCTATGATCACGCCCCAATATCTTGGCAATTTCAAGAGTCCTGCATCCCTCTTAAAGACTTTTTACAATTTTTGACTTTTTAGAGTCAGTTAAATCTCTTTTTTTGGCCCATTTTGCCTGAGGAAAACAAGCTGCCTAATAATTCTGCACACCATATATAGGGTGTTGGTCTCCTTAGGCCATGCCCTACCTCATTACACAAATACACATCACCTGACATGCTTAAATCAAATAAGCATTCAAGTTTATACAGCTTGGAGATGGAATATACACATAAAAATGATGATATGGTCAAAATACACACTTGCCTAATAATTGTGCACACAGTGTATTTTCGGTATCATAAATCATAGTGCAGTGGTATTCTAACTTAGGTTTTCTGGCCTGTGGCAATTGAGATGTTACAAACTGTCCCCACCTTTCCCACAACTGGGTTATTAATTGAGTGAATGAGTCTGAAGGCATATCGCCAAGCAAATAAACAGTTGCTTCTGGCACCTGCATTGTCATCTGGGTTGGAATACAACCTGCATCTAAGTGTACCCCAGCCGGGGTACATGTAATAGTAAGATTCATTTTGCACAGTGCATCCCTTCCCAAAAGATTTATTGGCGACTGATCTGAGACAAGTAACGGAATTTTTACTACTTTATCCTATAAGCATATCTGTACTGGAGCTGTTTTAAAGGAATAAACTGAGCTTGTCCCGAGAATCCTACCGTCTTAACATGTTTTCCAGACAAGGGAAGGTGTGTCGCATCTTTCTTTTGGACACAGGTGTATGTGGCTCCAGTGTCTATCATTACTGAAATAAGCTTACCTTCTATTTCTGTACTAGCAAGTGGCTCACCATCAGTACCTCTAGATAATACTGGGTACTGTCCTTCCCAAGTAGGATTCTCTGGGCCTTCCAAAAAGTCTTGTATAAACCCAATCAAAGGATTGGTGGGTCCTGACACAGTCTGTTGGTGTCCTTCACCGTTATAATTCATCTGGCACTGGAGCTGGGGAGCATTACAGTTTAATTGATGTTGAGCCTGTGGTATACTGGACTGAAAGCTTGGATTATTCTGAGATAATTATTGCCTTGTTGCCATGGTCTAGTCCGACAGTATTTACCAATGTGGCCCTGCTGGCCGCACATCCAGCAAACTCCAGGGGTTCCCATTTGTGACCTAAAGTTTCCACCTCTGGAATATCTCTGTCTTCCCCATCGTCGTCCTGCTTGCTGATATGGAACAGGATACGTGAGCATAGGAACTGGCATTCCAGGGCTTTGTACTACCTGTGTGGGGACATAGGCAGGCTGCTGGGTCACCTGTACAGGGGCTGGCATTATTACAGGCTGTCCTACATACAGTTGGGCACATGCAGGCTGTTGGGACACCTGTATGGGAGCTGGTATTACTACAGGTTTTCCTGCCTTTGGCTGCACAGGGGCAGCCTGCTGGGGAGCCATTGGCGTCATTACCTTGCCGTCCTCAGCTGGACCCGTTTCCGGGGTGTGGATCACTGCCTGGACCTTCTTTTTATTTTTCTGTGTCAGTTCCCCCAATTGAAGCTGAGCTAGCTTTCTCAACACCTCCTTTTCCTGCTCGCTCAGCCTCTTTTTCTCCGCACGGTGTTTTTCCACCGCATAGGACACATGATCACAGAACTCTCTATATGACTTCGCTTCAAGGCCTATTGTGTCCTCCAGCTTCTCTCTCACCGGTCTAGGCAAGGCCTCAAGCACTGCCCTTCGGAACAGTACAGTCATTAAAGAATCCTTCTCGGGATCCTTTTCTGTTTCCATCCTCCACTTTCTCAGCTGTCTGTCCACAAAATCAACAGGATTTTCTGAGTCACCAATGGGGTCCCCTTTTAACATTTTTGAATCTATTTTTGTCGGGTATACTTCCCAAAGGACCCTCCATAATGCTGGTCTATGAGGGTGAAAAAGATTTGCATCATATGCTCTGGTGCCCAGCACATCTGATAGTCTGGCTTGTTCAAACAGATCTGACATTGTACTGCTGCCCCCTGTTCTTGCTATTAGTGCTTTAATGTCCCCTATTGCCAGCAATTTTCCAGTTGTTCTTTCCTCAAATGCTCTAATCCATTTGGCCCCCCGTTCGTATATGCTGGGGAGTGACGCCACCAGGCTCTCCAAGTCTTGTGTCATCCATGGCGTATATTGTGCCCTATGTCACCTTAATTAGTACAGGGTATTGCCCTCCTCGTAATCTAGCCGGTGGTTTTGGTGCTGTCCTGTTTCTTAATCTATTTGTGTATTCTTCTTGCCCAACACTAAGCACTTGATCCAATTCTTCCAGGCTCAAATCAATAACGTGTTTCTGCAGGCTGCCTACCTCCTCACTCTGCTCTATTCTTCTTGGGGCTTTCCCTTTTCCTGAGTCTCATTTGAGGCCTGATCTTTCCTCCTTGCTCCCTGTTCTCTTCTAACTTTTTCATTTTTCACAGTTTTATCTGACATGCCCTCATCCCAATCCTCATTGTCCTCAGATTCATCCCTTGGTTTATCTCACATGTGCTTCCAATGTTTGCAGCCTCTGCCTTCAGTCTCACCCCTGCTTGGTGTTATATCACTGCATCACCCTTCAATAGAGCCTCCTTCAATACTGCAGGTGCCAGTCTTGGCCCCTTGAGGTGTCAAAAAACTGACTTCTCGGATTTTATCTCCACCGTCGCTGATTTTTTTCTAATATTTCTCTTTTTTTATTCCATTCTTCTGGAAAGCCTAATCCGGGATTCTCAAGTTCCCTCATTATGGTTCTATAATAAGTTTTCCCACAGTCTTTTCAACATTTCACCCATACTCTGATATTCTTGTAAAGCCGCCTTTAAGTTATTATAGCCTGTGCTGTTTTTATTCTCAGTCTGCTGTTTCTCTCCTGAAACTGCACTTGTCTCCTCCCACCACACGAGGCTGTCATCTATTGTGCTGATGTGTGCCTGATGCCTTCTTTGGGTTACTTTGAGCTCTCGCTCTTCTACTTCATCTTGTCTTGTTTTCCCCTTTTCTCTTCCTAACTCTTCTTCCTCGTTTTGCACTACTATTTGCCCCATAAATTCCAGTTTCCCTTCTGTTAATGGGAACTCATATGATATGCCGGACAGTGGTGCCGATGGGATCTTATTCTCTATTTCTCTGTCAATAAAGCACCGATTCATTCTTTCTAGTGTTGTACTTCTTTTTATTGTTTCCCCCATAAACATTTGCATTATGTTTAGTTCCGCTTTTCTGTTATCGTCTCTTTTTTCACTGATCTTTTGTTTTATAATTATTTATGTGGTTTATCATTTCCTTGCACAGTCCCAGATTAAATGAGCCTTTTAAGGGCCAGCGGTTCTTAAGACCTTTTGTTCTCTTATACCATTTCTGACACAATCTTTCAATGAGTTCCTTATGTAGGGGAACTTTTACGTCCCAATATATTTACAGGAAATTCGCTCGCATCCATTTCAATTCCCTGCATCCGTGGGCTTCCTACTGCTAATTTTAAATTTGGTTCTTTACTCAAATTAGGCTTGATTTTACACAGGACACTTCTTACTGTGACTGCTGGTAGTCCGTTTCTCCCTATAGCGTTTTTCGGGCACCAATTCACACCTCTTAATATTATACTGAGTGGGATACCAGGATCTATTAGTACTTTTCCTGTTATTCCTTGTCCTCTCTCAAAGCCACAATTTATTCCCTCCTGTAAGTATGGTTCTAAATGTCCCTCAAATGGAATTACAATAAAATGAAGTTTATCAGCCTCCACCAGTTCCTCCAAAGCAGCTCCCAACTTTCTCACTGTCCAATTTCTCTCGATCACAGTTCTCCATTCTATATAGGGCCACACTTCCTGTACTTCGTCTAGATTTGATATTTCTGTAACGGCTCTTAGTAAAAAAATTTTCGCACCCTCCGATAATTCACACGGGTGTCCTGCCGCGTTTATATAAAAATTTTCTTTCCAATAATGTGTATGCACACCATGAGTTATTTGTAAAATCCTTTCGGCAATGTGTTCTTGTGCCATAAAATTAGCTGTTTAACCCTCCCACAACTTATAACCTCGGTAATAAATCTGTACTATATTTTCCTCTTGAGTCTCAAGCTTCCAGTATTCACACAGGACCCTTCTTGTTTTTCGATCTGTGATTTCTGCTATTTTCTCCCTTCTATCCTTAATAGTTTGTAATATTCTGATCTCTATTCCACTCTCATGTATATATTCATCTACTTTTTGCATGGAAGAAATGCTTGTTTACAAAATCCCACTTACACCCTTTATGTGCTTATTACTTTACTGTGTTTCTCGTCTACCCACTGTTTGGGTTCGGAGTTTTATTCACACTCACACTTGTCTCTGCTCTTGTGGCTTATTTAATTACCACTAGGTGAACACGGAGCCCATGTAATAACTCACACAATCATTTATTTGATGCTGGTCTATTTGAAATATTTGTGCATCTACACTTCTATATATATATCTATCTATATCTATATATATATATATATATCTATATATATCTATATATATCTATCTATATCTATATATATATATCTATCTATATCTATATATATATATATATA
>JANRMT010062831.1:889762-923718 GCA_026402145.1 Polypterus bichir lapradei
GACGGATCTACGAGTTTTTTCGTAGGCTCTGGTAATTCTAGTGTTAAGTCTGTCTGCTTATCCGTTATTCCTACCTGTTCGTTTTAGAAAGGCCAAATGCTGCTTGTCTCCGTTGGAGGGGTGGATGCTCTCTGAAACTTCACACAAATTAGTTTAGCGAAAATATCGCTTACCTTTTAGGTGGCCACAATCTGTGTTCATTTCGTAGAGCTTCGTCCCTGCCGCTGGATTCGCACAGCTTGACCTGTTATCTCTATCACGTCGGGAAGTCACCAATATGTCGTGGCGAAAAATTTGTCACCAGAAGGCTTTTTACCTGAAAATAAAGGCTATTAGGACTCGAGATAGACAAGAGTTTTAAGGCTTTATTGCAATAAATCAACAACACGGACTCAACTCAGTTTGGCCGAATGAGATTGAGCCCTGAACATTGCAGCGATCGAAGTTTTTATAACAATTTCTTATCAATTTGACCTCATTTAATTAGCTCATTCTGCACCTGGCTATACTGTCTATTGTTCAGTCCAGTTTCTGTTTTTCTTATCCTTGATTGGTTCTTCAACTGGGAAGATGTCCTCTATTCCATATTTGGTCTTTCATGGTGTCACTTCCTCCTCTAGCCTTTCAAGCTATACTATAATAGTGGCCTAAAGCTAAACTTTTATTAAAAAGAAATATTGTATATGCTCTTCATTTAATCATTGCTTGGCATACTTGATTTCTACACTAAAGTTAATTTCTAATATTTTCTTCTATAATTATTACTAATGCCTGAATATACTAATGTTTCTCTTCATTACTGTTGATGAGCAACTGTTTCTAACCAACCTGACTCCTATAGTGTCTCATTATCTTAATCAATACAGGTATACCCCATAAGTGCAGATTCTTCTGAGATTTTCTGCAGGTGACATGACCTGCTGTTATATTTATAATCTGAGGTGTAAAGAGAAAAGGAGACACAACTGTTCCTTGTGATTATCCAGTGTTGCCCACATCTGTATCAGAAACGCATTCCTTCAGTCTCGCACACTGTGGCCTGCCCAACAGATAGTCCATTATCCAGGCCACCACAGGCTCATCCACCGCATATCTCTGAGTTTACTCTTTAACACGGATATCTGGATGGTATTTAGTGACCTGAAGACATCAAAAAACATAATCCTCACAGTACTAACAGCTTTGTCCAGGTGAGAAAAAGACTTGTGGAGCAGACACATAATTTCATCCTCTTGCCCAGTCTTTGACTGTTAGGCAGACTCCAGTGGGTTCTAGTGGTCTACCACAAGAGGACTTGTATGGTCCAGGACCAATCCCTCAAAGTTCTTCATGATGTGAAACATAAGTGCTACTGGTCTGCTGTCATTAGAGGCATCTGCCATCTTTGGAACAAGAACAATTCAGGATGTTTTTTGAAGCCTTAGGGACAGAGTGAACAGGTGACAGAGGACACGACAAAGTTGGTCAGCATATGCCTTAAGAACTAAAGGACTGACTCCCATCTGGCCCCACAGCTTTTCGTACATGTTGCTTCCTCAGTTGTCTCCTTACTTGGTCATCAGTTATGGGCTGTCTACACTTATGGTCAAGAGGTGGACTTGTCACTGGCCATTGCAGTTGACGTGATAGGAGATGTTGATGTAGTAGGGATGGTTCATTGCAAGCAGGTGGCAGTGAGAGGGAAAATATATTACAAATTAGTTCAGGGCATTAGCTTTATCCACATCCCCTTCTAGCATCTGAGCCTTGGATTGCTAGGGTCCAGTAATTATGCCCAGTCTGATCCAGACATCCTTCATGTTATTCTAAGTTTGTTTTCTGTTTTAGCTTTAAGATTCCTTTCCTTCACTTTTCCTTTTTTTCTTTTCTTTTTTTAGCACATGCTGAATGTCCTTCAGAGCTTCTTGGTCACCAGATTTGAATGCTTTCTTTTTCTCATTCAGGAGACCTTTTAACTTCTTAGTAATCCAGGGTTTGTTGTTTATAATATTGTCCCCCATGTGAATCACACATTATTTCCCAGTCGGTCATTTGGAAGTCGTCATTCAGAGCCATTTCTGTCTCCAGGCTCCACTTCCTCACTATTCTGTTGGTAACAGGTTGTCATCGAATAACATGGTTTTAGGTTAGTGTCAGATTTGCCCGACGAAGCCAGTAGATTACACTTAAAGGCATCTTTAACATTTGAATACAGCAAGTCCAGCCTGTTATTTCCTCAAGTGGAACTGGTCAGTGGTCCTTGTTCCTTCCAAAGATCCTTGGTTGAAGTTACCACATATTATAACTTCAAGGTCTGAGTGAGTCATCATTAAAGTGTTGGTGACAAAATGAATCATTTCTGTTCCTAGGTCCCCATTTGTGGATTAATAATTAATTTTTAATTATTAATAAGGATGATCTAATTTACCTCTTTGGGCAAATAATATGGACAAATTCAGACAGCCTGAATTTCAGTGTCTGAATTACAAACTGTAGTTTTAAGTTCTATATGCTCCCTTTTACACCATTCTTCATTCACATAGGTGACCGATACCCCTCCTGTCTTTTTTTCACATCTCACTGGTCTCTGCTTGAATAAGATTAAATCCATCCAGCATTGCAAAAGTGTCAAGTATATCAGGTTTAAGCCAGCTCTCCATAAACCATAATATGCCACTGTATTTGTATGCCCCATGGCCGGCTGTAAGTACAGACAGTTCATCCATCTTATTTGACAGACCAGTTCTAAAACCTTTTTGCGTTGCTTTTACTCTCGTGCTTGCATGTCACCCTCTCCGTATGTGAACAAACAGCTCCTGCAGTAAAGTGTAACTGAGCTGCTTAGGCAATCACAGTACAAGTAGCGGATTAAGGAAGTATTTAATACAACCTACTTTCATTTTCTCAGTGTCTCATCGTTTCAGGTGTTTTAGACATAAGGTAGCCTTAGGGTTCTCTTCATGACTCTATCCAAGTTCTCAATCTGTTTAAAGTGCAGTCATGACAACTTAATGCCTAGGTTCGCTTGCATTACAGTTCATCAGTAAATTTAAAATTCATTTATCTGATCTTTAGCAGCTGCTATTAGTGACAAGCCAGATCTGTACTAATTTTAAATAAGACTAGTAAAAAGTAAATATGTAAATATGAAAAAATAAAAAGGCTGCTTTTGTAAATTTAAGTGCTTGTAAGCCTAAAAGTGCTGTATAAGATTGAATCTCTTGACTTTTACTGACCCTTTTCCATTCTCCATGTTTAAGCTGTATGTTTTAAGCAGGTGTAGTTTTTATTTCTCCCAGGTTTTCTGAAGGAATAGTTTGTTGTTTTAAAAATTGGATAAGGGGGTTTAACAAGATGGATGGATTATTGTTAACCTGATTTTATATTGCAGTCATTTTAAATTCTATTGCATAAACATATTTAGCTTTATTTCTAAATTAAAAAGTATAAGACCCTATCTTAAAACTTTTTTTTAAAACATGCTTCAATACTGCTTCTGTGCACAAGATGTAATGACTTGTTGCATCTTCCTTTTATTTATTTTCTGAGTAAATGTGTAATAGCAGTACATTTATTATCCCTGTCAAAAATGGATTACTAGAATATCAAGCAGCATTACACTTTCAAAATGTGTGTGTAGTTTCAGAAAATTGTAGTGCAATATACAAACAGTATAAAGAGGGGAATTAGGGAAAGGTTTCATCCTGGTTTTCAGTGTTTTACAGATAGAACACCTTCCTAAACAGAAACTGTGAAAATATGGGTGTTCGCCATGACAATGCAACAGTTTCTGGCCTGAAAGCACATGCTAGTGCTTCTGCATCTTTGTGTTCAACAGATCTGTAATCCTGCTGCACTTTTCTCTTCCCTAAGTTGAAGATCCTAATAAAAGGACACGGTTTCCAAATACTTGAAAATAATTAAAGGTCTATCAGTCTACTGACAAACTTACAGAACAAATTCACAAACAGTGATTTTAAGTTTAGAGCCTTGTTTTCCAATGATCAACAGCGGTCTATAGACATTTTTTGCTGGGCTGTGAAAATCAGGTATGTCATGTATAATAGTAATTCTCTACTACCAGTCAGCAAAAAGCAGGCTAGGAAGTGTCGCCACTTCATAATGTTCTACTGTTAACATTAGAATTACCAGAGCCTACGAAAAAATTCTTAGATCCGGCCCACCTTAAATCTGTTCGCTCCTCTCCGTCAGCGTCTTTTATCCTGCAAATGTGCCGATAAAGACAAGCAGCCTAGTATTCCATCCCCCAACAGCTGCAGAACGTGCACAAAGTTCTCCCAGCTCATGCCTTTATTGATTATTTGGGAGTGAAGTGCTGGAGTTTGAGTGGAAATAATAGATCGTTATTTGCATTTCCTATGTGTTCCGTTTCTACAATAATCTGTGTAAACACATTGTTAAAACAGAAATATTTTTCATATTTTAGTAGTAAATGACAAAATGTTGGCATAGACTATATAATGTGTGAAGCCTGAAGTCTAAAGATCAAATGGACACTTTCACAAAAGGTTCAAGGATAAAACAGCTTCCATGGTGTATCAGTAAGATTTGCTGACTTGTAATTAAGAGTCCCCAGTACGATCCCGACTAACTCCTATATTTGCCATTTTCAGTAGTGAGCTGCTCTTATTGTTAATATTATACAGTACATACATATATATTTGGTTTGCATCTGTAACAGATGGTTTACATTTATAGGATTTGTGAAAGGTACCATTTTATTTTCACTTTTATTCTCTCAGTCACGATCACGATACATACTACCACCCCCACCCACCCCCCACCCCCCGGAATCTTAATAATTTTTATTTGAAACTAGGAGTAAAGGTAGATGTGAGGCAATGGAACTGGACATTCCCTGATCTAGAGGGATAAAAGCTGATGCACAAACGCTGGTGAATCTGTCTTCTTCGTATCTCACCGTCACTTGATTTTTTTTTTTTTTTTTTTATTCAGTTTTATTGAGTGATCCTGTTCACGCAGAATTAGTATGCACCTTATGGTCTATGATGTCAAAGACGCACTGACAAAAAAAAAAAAAAAACGGAGACGTAGGTATATATGATATTTGGGATTATTCATTTTATGACCTGTCTTAGTACATTTCGGAAAACATTGTGGCATGGATGCAACATCCATCCATTATCCAACCCGCTATATCCTAACTACAGGATCACTGGGGTCTGCTGGAGCCAATCCCAGGCAACACAGGGCGCAAGGCAGGAAACAAACCCCGGACAGGGCGCCAGCCCACCACACGTATGCAACATTATTCATATTAATTCACATAACATCTTGCGCTTGTAATCAGTGACCACGTGGTGTTTTTTTTGTTTTTTTTTCCCCTGATCTTTCCAGTCTCCACGTTTCTGTAAGGTGTTTCTTTTGTACTCCAAGACATGCAGAGGAAAAAATGGTACAGAGAGGTAAGTTCAGCGCTATATATAATCATCAAATTCAAATGTTAACAATTCACAGACACGCAAGGACCATCCTTCCTACATTTACGACATGTGTACTTGTTGCAGTGTACACACTTCTCTCTGTGCTGTCGTTTCTATTATACACCTGAAAGAAAGAGACAATATATGTGACATTTTGAAGAAATCATTTTATGACCTGAATAGTAGCAATCTGAAAACATCATCGCAGTAATGCAATATTATTTGAAAACGAACAGCGTCAGCTCGGTTGTGAATTTATGCTGGTGCTGTTATTTAGAGTCAGATCAGGAGGTGGGGGTTGGGGTGGTACAGCGTGATCATGATCTATACTAATAAAAGGCAAAGCCCTCACTGACTGACTGACTCTCCAACTTCCTGTGTAGGTAGAAGGTTGAAATTTGGCAGGCTCATTCATTACAGCTTACTTGCAAAAGTTAAGCAGGTTTCATTTCGAAATTCTATGCGTAATGGTCATAAAGGTCGACAACGTCCGCCATGTTAAACTTTCTTATTTATGGCCCCATCTTCACGAAATTTGGTAGGCGGCTTCCCTGCGCTAACCGAAACGAATATACGTACTTATTTCGGTGGTATGACGCCACTGTCGGCCGCCATATTGAACTTTCCAATGGTCTTTGTTACTTATGGGCCCATCTTCTAGAAATTTGGTATGCGGGTTCCCAACACTAACTGAATCCTACTTACGTACATATATACGTCCATAGCCTGCAGCTCGGTCACCATGTTAGGCGGCGTTGGATCCCCCATCCCACACCTCCCACGTTGTTGGCTGCCTGCCTATATAAGACCGTCCGTCGCTCCGGTCTCTACATTCCCTTCCTTGCTTCACCACAGGATTCACGTCTCCCTGCTGATAACTACAGCCTTTTTATTTAATCCACGGCTTCTCCGCTGTTTTATTGTTTGTTTATTACGATTATAGTTATTGTGTAGGTATTTTAGACTTACTTTACATTGTTCAGGTACCCATTTCCTTTATCGTTCCAACCATACCCCCATTGACATGTCTATCGAGATGATCATCATCGATCAAAGAACTGTCACTTGCCTAGTGGTTTCCATGCCCGGAGATGGCACCTGCCTTTTCCATTGTCTTTGTTACATATTGCACGGCCATATCAGGCTCACTCTTGATATCTGGAGGAATATTGTGTCTTATGTATTGAATGACTGACACAGGAGCACTATAAGAGTGAAATGCTTAAGCCCTTCACCTATGGTTCTGCATGTGAGTTGATGGTTGCCACTGAATTGTTCGGTTGTCGCTTTCAAGTGTACCGAAATGGCCAAATATTTTACACCTTTCGACAACCGCCAGTACCTCTTAAACATCTTAGATTCACAGGTGACGATTTCAGTAGTGGACACTTTGATGTTTATGAATGTTTAAACTCTCAAAAGCTGAATGCGAAGTTATCGATGAATCCGGTTGTATGCTTACAACGCTTGACAGATGCTGAATGTCACTTCAACACAAGTCCTGCAAATACTGTCGTAATTGAAACAAACCATGAAACTCAAACCAATTAAGACAGCAGCAATCCAAGCTGTGAGATTTGAGACAAGATTACTTTTCACATGGCCAACTGTACGTTGCATGCTCAAGAGTAAGCTCCACGCACAGCTTGGTCATATTACAACCGGAGGGCCGAACTGACAATGTGGGGAGGGACATGCGGTCACTGATTACAACCGCAAGATGTTATGCGAATGAACATGAATAATGTTGCATCCGTGCCACAATGTTTTCCGAAGTGTACTATACAGGTCATAAAATGAATAATTCAAATATCATATATACCTGTGCCTCTTCTTTTTTTTTTTTTTTTTGGTCACTGTGTCTTTGACATCATAGACCATAAGGTGCATACTAATTCAGTGTGAGGAAAAACACTCAATAAAACTGAATAAAAAAAAAAAATCAAGTGACGGTGAGATACGAAGAAGGCAGATTCACCAGTGTCTGTGTGTCAGCTTTTATCCGTCCAGATCAGAGAATGTCCAGTTCCATTGCCTCAAAACACCACTCACATTTACAGTTACTCCCAGTTTCAAATAAAAACTGTCCGCGTCAGATCCCTGGGGGGGGGGGCGGTAGTATGTATCGTGACTAAGAGAATAAAAGTGAAAATAAAACGGTACCTTTCACAAGTCCTATAAATTTACTCCGTCTGTTACAGATGCAAACCAAATGTATGTGTGTACTGTATAATAACAATAAGAGCAGCTCACTACTTAAAACGGCAGATATAGGAGGCAGTCGGGATCGATATGGGGACTCTTGATTACAAGTCATGTGTTCCAAAATACGATCTATTATATCCACTCTAAAACTCCAGCACTTCACTCCCAGATAATCAATCAAGGCATGAGTTGGGGGATGGAATAGTAGGCTGCTTGTCTTTATCGGCACATTTGCAGGACAAAAGACGCTGACGGATGGGTGCGAACAGATTTAAGGTGGGCCCGATCTACGAGTTTTTTCGTAGGCTCTGGTAATTCTAGTGTTAAGTAATCTGGAAGCAACCTGATTCTAATTGTTGCTGCTTGAAACTTCACAGGAGACATCAATTTCTCCAGTCTAGTGTTAAGAGTTTAAGCTACTCAAATGTTAAACATCCCAAACCCTGCCCCCGAAATATTGTTTGAATGAGCAAGTTCAGAAATTGTTAAAGTTGTATTTAT
Organism: Polypterus bichir lapradei; assembly: GCA_026402145.1. Lineage (NCBI taxonomy): Eukaryota > Metazoa > Chordata > Cladistia > Polypteriformes > Polypteridae > Polypterus > Polypterus bichir. The sequence continues at coordinate 897,913 of JANRMT010062831.1, forward strand.
GAATTAGAAAAATGGTCTTCCCATACAACTTACATTTGTGGCCAATAAAGCCACAGAAGAAATGGGGAAACAAGCTGTAGAACTTGCCAGTTTAATACACTTTCAACCTCAGAATTTTCTTGCCTTTCAATTCACATTTCGAGTTTTAAAAATTAGTTACAACAGTTCATGCTTATCTGTGTAATTTTTGATTGAATTGTGTTTATTTTGTTATCAATCTTTTAAGACTCTGGAATTCCTTCTTAACTTCACCTTTTCTTCATATATCACAACCTTTCACCCAGTGGTTACTGTTAGTTTTATGAATGTTGTGACTACAGTTGTAATTTGATAGTTATTCAAAATCTCAGACTCTAGCTTCTTGAAGGTGAAATTTTAATGATAAGGAGATACGAAAGATAAAATTGACAGAGAAGAGAGATATTGGATTGGCAGTAAAAGTAAACTAGGGTTGCAACTAACGATTATTTTGATAATTGATTAATCTGGTGATTTTGTCAATTAATTGATTTTTTTTCCCCAGAAAGGAATTTTTAAAAAATGAAGTATTGGTTTTATAAAATATTTATATAATTGAAAATAAATAAAAATAAAACACTTATGATTCTGCTTGCACACATACAATTTCTTTAAAAACACAAGTTTTCAGTAAATTGAATTAACTAAACTTGCAAAGTGACATATGCATTTATAATCACATTAAACCAACACTTCAAAATCAAACATCTAGTTAACGTTGTCTTTTTTTCTGTGAATGCAAAGATTTACTGGCAAACCATTATGAAAATACTTTTTTAGTTTATTTATCATGATTTTATTAGTGTGTGTGTTTTTTGTTTTTATTTTTTTTAAGGTCTGCAGCAATGTTTGAAATGCCTTCAGCACAAACTACATTGTTTTTCATATGTTGGGAAAATGTCCAGACTATTTTTCTTTTGCAGCAAAACTAGTGGTTTCATTTGTGAAACTCTGTTCTTCCTTTGCTACGTAATATGCTACTTTTATTCTACTGAAAGTTCATCTTTTTCCATCATCATTCATTTTTTGTGTCTGGAAACCTTTTACCACCACAGATTTCGTACCTTTTGACTCTGAGTGAGCAATATGCATTTCAGTCGCATTTTCTTGTGCTACAGGATTCATTGCTGCAGTCGCTGCTTTTTTCTATCTGTAACGTACCAGAGTCTTTGATTTTATTTGCACATGAGACTGAAATAAGGAAACAGTTTTCTGCTTGCAGAGGAACATAAATTTCTTCATATTGTTTTTATGTTAAACATACTAACATTACATGTGTATGCAAGCGTGTAATGAAGCACCATAAATTAGCAGAGTGACTGCTTCAAAAAAAAAAATGGCAAATGAAATCTGAATGTTTACTAGCTAGAGGTTAATGACACATTTTTAGTTGCCTATCATGAAAGTCTGCTATATGTTTTTTCGCATTGTAGAGGGCTGAACTATTACTCAAATTATTCCTCATTTTTAACCAAACGTCATGTCATTATGCCTAGCCTAGCAAACTTTGAGTTCTTGTATCTGTCTCCAAGGCTGGCACCACCATTAAGTTCAATTAGGGTACAGATCAATAAGGGGAAGAAACAGTCGGCTGGCACACTTAATAAGCTTGGCCTAGGGCACAAAATGACCTAGCACCGGCATGGTCTGTATCATATAACGTTGAAGTAACATTCTACTTACTGTGATGACGGCTTGTTCTCCTCCTACCACAGAGCCTGTAACGGTATGTTTCCTATTCAAATGTTCATGTATCACCATTGTGCTCTTCTGCCATTCAGGGTCAGAACTAACATAGTGCAACATGGAACTTGTTTTTTACATTCCGAGCGAAGTGCTTCCAAACACTTAAGTCATTTGCTTAGTCTGCCATTTTTCAAATGATTTGACAACTGAATGAACAGTTGCACAATTACATGCCTAAACATTCTCAATATAATGATGTAATCAACTAATCAATGAAAGTGACCTATTGTCAGCATTTTTAATCAATTATGATTATGACTATTAGTTGTTGCACTCCAAAATTTTATAGTCTATTACTGCAGAGAAGCTCTGGATAACTAGTGGGTCACTGGTGAAAAAACTGAAAATAATGCATACTAAGGACAAATGCAATTGATGCAGAGAGTTAGACGCGTTGCTACTGCTTTAAACTTGAGTATATTTGACAATAAACCTGCTTTGTCATTTGAGACTGTCTTTTGTGTAAATGGTGAAAAGGATTTTCTAAACATTTCTCTGGAGACAACTTTTCATGTAAACTGGAAAAATTGACCAAAGCCAAAAGGATGAAAACAGCTAGCTTTCATTAGAGTACAATTTCATAACTGCCATCTAAACAGTATGCAAGCCATATTTTTAACTTCTCAAGACAACAGAAAAGATGATTTTCTATTGTTTTCTTCATTTTATTTTCACATTCTATGTATGCATAATTCCAAGCCATTTTAAATAAAAGATAGTGTCATACTAAACAGCTGTAAACACTTGTTATACCTATACGAAATTCACTATATTCAACCCCCGCATTGTCTCCATTCCAAACTGCAGAGGGGATCTTTATTTTATGTACAGTATATTTATGAATATGGCTTCACTTTATTTCTAGGGCAAATTATTTTATACCATTACTGTAAAAAAAAAAAAGAAAAAGTAAATTTATCCTTAAAGTCTAATTTGATTAATATATACCTTTACTCTTCAGTCTGAATTAAATTGTTTCTACTGAATTGTTTCAGTAGTTCCATTATGACCAGTGTGCCTATAAGAGGTTCTTTTCAATTAGAGAATGCATATCACATTCATGTATCCCAGGCACTTGCTTTTTTCCCTTTTTATTTATAGGTAATATTTTTTGGGCATGATTTGGATATCATTCCTACAAATGTATATGATGAACGGCAGTTAATTGGAAACATTGGAACTCTGTCTTCAGCATTAAAATGGTGCTATAACAGTCTTGAACATGAATATAAAAATATTAGTGAAGGAAATGGCATTTTTCAGGCATCTATGTTTCAGTATTTTAGTTAATTGATCACAGTCATTGCTGCAAAAAGAATTTACATAAATGCTATTTCAAAGCAATAGTATGTCTAAATATCTTGTTAGGAAAATAGATTATCAGCTATAAAATGGAATTAATTGATAGAACTGGATTTTAATCCTTCATACACTTGCCTTTCAAATATGAACCTCTGCATATAACAGTATTACTAGATACAAGTTAGTTCTGTTCATAATTTAAATTTTCTATAATATTATGATTTGTGTTTGCATAAGACTACGTGAAAGTCCATTTTTTTCTAGAAAAAAAATAGGGCTAATATTTGAGTTTATATATGCAAAAGGGGAATCAAGAAGTACCTTTAAGCAAGAAATAAATAACGTTTATTATGAACCTGAAATGTGTCCTGTTTACCTAAGTCCTAGATGCATTCTTTGTAGTAACTGAACATGATTTTCATACATGAATTACACGTAACTTGCAAGGCTGAAAATCATTAAACAATTACTTTTCTTCAAAACATACTGGTGTGTTCTGTCATTTTGTATTTTAAGATACTAATGTTTTGGCTCCTAAGTTTTTATTAAACTGTTAATATTTAGCAAAGTGTTTTTCTACCATTAAAAAAAAACTGTAAGATGTAAAAAGCAGTTTATATTGAATATACATTATATTGTCAGCTCTTCATAATACAGGTTTTCTCTATTTTTTTTTGTTTTTTTTTTTTTAAATAAAAGCTATTTTTTGTATCATGCATTTTTGTTCACAAAACCTTAAGCAAAACAGACTTATTTTTTTATGTTATTAGACATAAAGTCCTTTTTTACATAATATTTCACTGTTTTGCTTAATATTCACTTAGACTGAGTCTTGGCAGTTTGAACCAAAAATAAAGTTTATTGTGGCCTTTAAGTACTGGTAAAGTAATATTTAAACAGTAGTTTTAATCTTACAGTTTATCCCAGTTAAAGTTGTTAAGTAAAAATTATACTAATTCTTAACATGATATATTTTGGACTTTACCAATAATAAATAGTAATATTCTGTACTTAATGGCCACATTCCTTCATTGTTGTAATGTACAGTAAATACACTGCTCAAAAAAAATTAAGGGAACACTTAAATCACATATCAGATCTCTATGAATGAAATATTTAAGTTGATCGATCTTTCCTGAGCAATACTGTATAATTCTGTAAAAATGATGTTGTAACAACAGTCAGTGGAAATCAAGATCAACAATGCACTGAGGGCTCGATTCAACGTCGCACCAAAAATTGAAATCACAGGCTTATTCAACTTGCGTGAAATTCATCACAGCATCTCATTATGTGACTTTGTAGTGTGTGTGGCCCCCATGTGCCTATATGCACTCTGGACAATGTCTGGGCAAGCTTCTAATGAGACAGAGGATGGTGTCTTGGAGGATCTCCTCTCAAGCCTGTATCAGAGCATCAGTGCTGTGCACACAGGTCCCACTAGAGAATGTCAAGCCCTCATATCACTCTCATGGAGTCATGTCTCTGAAGGTTTGGCCAAAAACATGTACACTAGTAGCCTGCTTGGAGGTAATCTTGTAGGGCCCTGGGAGTACTCCTGTTCTACTGTATGCAGAAGAGTAGATACCAGTCCTGCTTCTGGGTTGATGCTACAGCCCTGTCCAGCTCTCCTCACATATGAGTAACGGCATATTTCCTGGTATCTCCTCCATGCTCTTGTATCTTGGGAGACTCCACAAACATTCTTGCAACAGGATTTATGGATGTGACATCTTGGAGGAGCTGTACAACCTGAACCGGCTGCAGGTACTGCCTCGTGCTATTAGTAGTAACAATACACTAGCAAAACTAGAGAAGAATCAGTCAGGAAGGATAATGAGAGAGCAATTGTCTATGACTATCACCTGCAAAACTATTCCTTTTTGGGGGTTGTCTTGTTGTTGTGCCTCCAGTGCACCTGTTGTCATTTTCATTTGCACAAAAGCAGGTTAAGTGGATTCATAATCGCTTATGCTTCTTAACTGGACAGATTGATATCCCTGAAGCGTAATTGACTTTAATTTAACTTAATTTTTTTGAGTAGTGTATCTATTTTAGCTGCACTGTGACATTGTTCACAGAGGAGAAAGTGGGGCTGCTTTATATTATAACATATATTATTGGTAAAATAAGCATATTAAATGCATCATGTATTTAATGCATTTTTAATAAATAGTGTAAAGAGTTTACTTTATAGACTGAGATGTGCTGTGAAAGCACTGCAGAACTGAAACACAAATGGTTTAAAGTATTTATTTAAGTTTATTCTTTTGTTTCAGGCAAAACTGTGGTAGCACCAAGCTTAGACTCTTTTGGACGTGATCGCAAGGCTTATTTGGAAAATGCTAAACAGCGAAGAATAGCAGAAAGAGAAGCTAGAAGGTATAAGATAAAAATGTGGAAGAAAATTAATTCCATGTGCAGTATTTTCCATAATGTTACCCTAATTATTTTGTAGACAAGCATCTAAAATGAGAGCAGAAGAAACAATTGTTATTAAACAATTTATTTTCCTTTATTAATGTGGTTTTTGTCCTAAAGCAAGTACAGATGTATGCAGTTCTGTATATGCAGTTTCTTTTACATGGTATTTTTATTTTTATTGCTTGCAGTTTATCCTTTTTTAATACCAAGTTGTGTATTATTTAAAGTATATTTATGAATACATCACATTGAACTTGCAAGTACAAAGTGAGCCAAACAGCACAGAAAGATTGTACTGACTAATTTATTGTACAACATTACATGCTAACCTTTACATCAAGTATAAAAGTGGCAGCTATTGGTTTGTCGGTATTAGCAATTGTAAGATGTGCTCTCTCAATCTTTAATATAGCATGATTTGGTTAAGCACTTATAAATGCTGTCTGAGCTTTTCATCAGCCAGATTAGAAATGTTAACAGTTGGTCAAATAGAAGGCTTCTGTGACACTAAATATACATTACAATACAAAGTTCTAAGCACCGGTGACGTTCATGTTGTATGTTAAGACCTTCAGTTAATCATTGACTTTATTAACAATCTAAATTCTGCTCGAAGTGGTGTATCAAACAACATGCTGCAGTAGTCACTAATTTGAAAAGCTGGTTGATACACCATAGGGGGAATGTTCAAGTTCCACCTTTACATTAAAAAAATGAATAAGTAATTTGGCAATATAGTACTTATTCATCAACCTTTGCATAAGGAAGGAGGAGTTCGAAAGGAAAGTAAAAATATGTATTTGAAAAATACTGTATCTGATATGTCAACTTCATTTTTTATTGAGTAGTTGTTTTCCTCATCGCTTAAGGTAACTAGTGTGATGAAATGATAAAACTTTTCATCATCTAGGGAATGCAAATTAGCTGATGATGGTGATGTCAACTTCATACATTTTTACTGTTGAATTTTTAATCTTTTTTAATTACCTGACTACTTGTATTTTCCAATTTCTAAACTGTGACCTTTTGGTTTCATATTTTTTGTGTAATAGGAGAAATTTTCTACATCATTATATTACCAGTAATCTTGACATCCTGGAATACAAGATCTAATATTTCTAACATTCCAGTGGAATTTCTAGATTAATATGGGATGAAGTTACAAACATCAGTTTTGCGAGTGCAGCTGTTTTCTATGGAAAGGATATTTTCATATTAAAGCTCATTTTAAAAACGATTTTCTAAAGAGTGGATATTGGAAATGTATCATTCTTTCATTTCCAATAAAATAAATAACTCAGTTATGTTTATTGCCTTAAGCAATTTTTCAACTAGTTTCAAGTATTGATTGCTTTATAATTACTAAATGAATACATTTACAATTAAAGTTAATTATATAAACGTAAATGATTCCAACATTTACAACGAAAAATGTTTGCTGAATGTTTTAACTATGTTTTAAACTTACTTTAAATTTTTCCTCAGGTGTTACATTTTTATATACTGTAATTCTGCAAAAGTAACTTGAAAATTAAAAAAAAAACAAAAAACTTACAGCCACACCTAGGGCAATATTCCTTTATTTTCAGTGTATAATTATTCTCTAAACATTCTAGGGAATCAGTCCACCCCCTATTGTCCTTTTGGCATTCATATTAATTTTTCTTTAAAACAGAAATAGTCAATTATGTGACCTGTTATAGAAATGGGTAGCTGGTGGATGTTGGTTAATACAGAAAAGGGTTATGTTTTGATTGTAGCCAAATTGTTTATTATAAAGCTGACTAAAAACCTACTTACTTTGAAAACCTCCACATGTGTTGGATTGCTGAGGATCTAAAACAAATTCACTGTCTCTGTTGGTATTAAGTAAGTTTGCCTATAGTACACATAGCTGCCTTTATAATGCAACTTTTCATCTACATATTGCTATCTTTATTGTAAAGGCTTTTTTTTCCCTAGATTTTTGTGTACAACTGACACCGTCACAAGTGAACTTTAATGACTGATTTTTTTTTTTTGATTTTTTTTTTAAATCCATACATTTATATAATAGACTAATGCATTGTATATGCTTTTGGATGTGATTGAATGAGAGTAATTCAGTTCTTAAGTAATGAAATGGGTTCAAAATGTGGAGTACCTAGAGTGATGGTGTTCACCTCCACTTCTTAGGGACTCATGTGGCTACAAGTTTTTATCCCACCATTTTCATAATCAATTAATCGTTTTACATCTAATTGATGTCATAGTTTAATTACTTTTTCTTGTTTTGCATTTGCAAAGAGAAGTAGTGTGAAATTTACATTTATAAAAATTTGAAGAAATTTATATTTTTCATATACACTACAAGTCGCAATTTTTAGAACACCTCAGTTATTCCAGTTTTTCTTCAACTTTAGTCATTTGAAATTCAGTGAAAGGCCTAAAATGGTAAAAAGGTAAGCAGTAAACTGCCAGACATTTAAATTTAAACTTTAGTTTAGCAAAAACTGAAAAACAAAATATCACAATTTTACAAATATGCCTTCTTCAGGGAATAACTAATAGGTTATGACCTACAGGTGCTCTGCAGCAATTAAAGTAAATCAAGCCTTGGAAGTTGAATCAAACAATTTGCATAGGTGTCCCAACTTCTGTTAGTTATTTAAAAATTGCAATGTCTTAAAACAGGGTTAGAACAGACTGTGTTGCTGCACCCTCTGACATACTACTTGGACAATATTCCAGTGATGATGACAAGAAAGCAGTAATTCTCAAATTACATGAGACAAAGCATTATTACTCTTGCTAACCTAAACTTGAAGCAGTTTGCTGCTTACCCTTTCACCATTTTAGGTTGTCCAATGCATTTCAACTTAGTAAATTTGAAAAAAAAGTGAGGTGTTCTAAAACTTCTGACCTGGTAGTATGTATAAGTTCTTAACTCTGTTTTGTTATTGTTCTGTTTGTTCACATTTTTCTAAGGTAAAATGACTCAGTCATTGTGAAACTGGTTGGAACAAAAACCTGCAGCCACAAGAGTCTTCTAAGACTTGTATTGGAAACCAGTGGCATACGTTTGAATTCCATTATTTCAAAAATTGCTTTTGCTAGTTATTAATCAATGTTAACATTCTTACAGTTGCTCTGTGTTTTAAAATCTTGCTGCACAAATACTTTACTTTTGTAACACAGGACTCGACGTAGACAATCAAGAGAACAAAATGGAAAAAGAGCAGAACATCATGAAGGCCTTTCCAGTGATGATGAGGAAACTTCCACAGATACGACAAGTTTTAATTTAGAAAAAGGTAAATGCTTAAGAAATTAATTTTCTATAAAGATGTTTAAAGAAGATTTTTTTCTTACGAACTTACTCTTGAGTGCCACAAATGTTGCACTTCCCTCACAGTAGAGTAAAATCAAGCTGCTGTTTGTGTTATTCCCCTTGTTCTATGAATGCCATTCCCTCTCCATAGATAAACAAAGATACTTTAGATAATGCATGAATTAAGCCATTTTAATCTTAATGGCTTTATTATAAAACTTGTAGATTGTAATTTTGTCAGTAAAGTGCTACTTTGTTTTATAGTTTTATTTTTTTGGTATTACTTGTTGAAAAATTTTTTTCTTAATAGATGAAGGAAGTGTAAGTGGCACTCTTTTCCCTCAAGCTTTCCATTATGTTTTAATAATGTTTAGATTTAGTTATTAGAAATGATATTATGAAATGGAAGGCAATTGATATCGACCCACTCTTTATGTACGAAGCCAGTCTTTAATTAATTTACTTGCACTTGTGGGCATTATCATCCTGATATAATGGAACCTCATGAAGGAAGTGTTTGTAACAGTGTAAAATGAGCTCTTATTCCTTGGCCATTAACACTAGAATTACCAAAGCCTACGAAAAAATTTGTAATCCCGGCCTATCTTAAATCCCTCTGCACCTCTCCAGCAGCGTCTTTTGTCTTGTAAATGTGTCATTCAACACAAACAATAAGCAGCCTACTATCCCATCCCCCCCAACAACCACCGCAGCTCAATTCACAAATAAGGTTCCCAGTGCTCAGTGTTTATGTTGGAGTGAATTGCCTGGAGTTGTAGAGGGTAAATAATATATCGTCATTTGGAATACATAAGTTTCATATGTGTTCCGTGTCTACAACAATCTATGTAAACACATCGTTAAAACGGAATTTTTTTTAATGTTTTAGTAATAAATGACAAAATGTAGACATAAACTGTATAATGTGTGAAGGCTGAAGTCCAAATATCAAATAAACACTTTCAGAAAAGGTACAAGTATAATGCGACAGCTTCTGTGGTGCAGTGGTAAGAATTGCTGACTTGTAATTAAGAGGTGGCAGGTCCAATCCTGGCTGCCTCGCATATTTACTGTTTTGAGTAATGAGCTACTCTTATTGTTAATATTATACAATAAAAACATAAGTTTGATTTGTGTCTGTAACATCTGGTATAAATTTATAGTACTTGTAAAAGTTGAGTTTTTTTTTTTTCCACTTTTATTTTCTCAGTCTCGATCATGATACAGACCCCACCCACAACCACCCATGATCTGACAATTAGTTTTTATTTAAAACTGGGAATAACTGTGGATGTGAGTGGTATTTTGAGACAATGGAACTGGAAATTCTGTGATCTGGAGGGGCACACAAATGTTGGTGAATCGTGCCTTCTTGGTATCTCATTGTCACTTGATCTTTTTTTATTCGGTTTTCTTGAGTCTTCCTGCTCATGCTGAATTAGTATGCACCTTATTGTCCATGATGTCAAAGCCGCACTGACTTCAGTGTGTTTCTCCTCACACTGAATTAGTATGCACCTTATGGTCTTTGATGTCAAAGACACAGTGACCAAAAAAAAAAAAAGAACAGAGACACAGGTATATACGATATTTGGAATAATTCATTTTATGACCTGTATAATACATTTCGGAAAACTTTTATTTATTTTTTTTCTGATCTTGCCCAATCGCCACATATGGTACATAGTGGTGTTTCTTTTGTACTCCAGGACATGCAGAGGAAAGAATAGTACAGAGAGGTCAGTTCTACGCTATGTACAATCATCAAATTGAAATGTTAACAGTTCCCACACAACTAAGGACCATCCTTCCTACATTTACGACGTGTACCTGTTGCAATGTACTCACTTTTCTCTATGCTGTGATTCCTATTACATTGAAGGAGCACATGACATTGAATTTGCTTTACTGGGAAAAGCGACTATCGTGACTGAGAGAATGAAACTTAAAAAAAAATCTGACTTTTACAAGTACTATAAATTCCTGTGTTCAGGAAAAGATCCCAGTTGCCCCATGGGAGAAAGACTTTCCCGAGACTAAGGTAATAAAGCTTATGAAACCGTTTCTGGACAAAGGCAGAACTGTAACAACAGTTGCGTGGAGCTTCCACCTGCCGCTAAAGTCACTTCAATACACATGTACTTTGTGAGCATGCCCGTGTCGATCAAACACAGGAACCTCTGTAGTTTACTTGTGACTTTACGCTGTAGGAAGATAAGTAAATAAATCAAGGTAAATAACATTCGATCTTGCTTTTATATAAGTAACATATAAATGTTTTTATATAAATATCATCACAAAACATAATCACAAACTGGATTTTGCACAATACCTTGGCAAGCTCTGTAAGCCATGCTGTTTCGTTGAAGGACAGGTGTGGGGCAGACTGATTGGTAGGTTGACTCCGGACCTCTTGCTGCATCCAAATGGTACCATCTTTCGCCTTTATGCCTGGTGCAGCTGCGTCGTTCTTATTTGTGAGTGGATGTTTCTTGTAGGGAGAGCTTCTGTTCTCTTTCTCCGATGTAGAACCTTCATTCTCATCTGAGTTCACCTCTGTTATAGCACATCTTTATTTGAAAACACCAGTTTCAGATCGGGGCAAGCATGAACGCGACTGAGAGAATAAAACTGATAAAAAAAAACTCTAACCTTTACAAGTACCATACATTTACACTGGCTGTTACAAACTCAAATGTATGTTTTTATTGTATAATAGTAACAATAAGAGCAGCTCACTACTCAAAATGTTTATTTTGGGACACGGCAAGGCTAGAAATCATGACCTTTTGAATATGAGCTGTACTACCAAAGAAGTTGTGACAACAAAATACAGTAACCCAATTTCTTTTTCTTCGGTTATAGTCTTGAATAAAAGCACACTTGTTCTGTTATATTTGTACCTTTTGTGAAATTGCTTATTTGATATTTGGACTTCAGTCTTCACACATTATACTAATTATTATACATTGTACTAAAACATGAAAAAAAGTTTCTTTTAGGTATGTGTTCAACATTTCTTGCATTTCCTGTCATCCTACACTTACATCGATCTTTGTAGACACGGAACACATATGAAATGAATGTGTTCCAAATAACGATATATTATTTACTCTGTACAGCTCTAAGTACCTCACTCCCTGATAAACAAGGCTTGAGCTGGGAGTGCTTTTGCCCTTTCTCCGGGGACGGGATAGCAGGTGCGAATGGATTTAAGGTGGGCCGGGTTTACAAGTTTTTTCGTAGGCTTTGGTAATTCTAGTGTTTAATCTGCTGTCGTAATTGGCTTTGTGTGCTTCTAAATGCCTAGGAATATGGGTTCTGACCACTTTGCCTTACAAACACCTGGAGCCTCGTGCATAACGCCATGCGTAGAATTCATAATAAAACATGGCGTACAGACAAAAGCGGAAATGTGCATACACACAAAAAAATCCAGATGCATAAATCTGTGCATACGCCAGCTTCCACATTCTTCCAATACATAAATCCCTGTCAGTGTGAAAAGTAACGCACGTACACGCGCCTTCCTCCACTCCCCAACTCCTCCCAGAATTATGCCTCTTTGAATATGCAAATCAATATACAGGTGCTGGTCATAAAATTTAGAATATCATGACAAAGTTGATTTATTCAGTAATTCCATTCAAAAACTGAAACTTGTATATTAGATTCATTCATTACACACAGACTGATGTATTTCAAATGTTTATTTCTTTTAATTTTGATGATTATAACTGACAACTAATGAAAGACCCAAATTCAGTATCTTGGAAAATTAGAATGTTGTGAAAAGGTTCAATATTGAAGACACCTGGTGCCACACTCTAATCAGCTAATTAACTCAAAACACCTGCAAAAGCCTTTAAATGGTCTCTCAGTCTAGTTCTGTAGGCTACACAATCATGGGGAAGACTGCTGACTTGACAGTTGTCCAAAAGACGACCATTGACACCTTGCACAAGGAGGGCAAGACACAAAAGGTCATTGCTAAAGAGGCTGGCTGTTCACAGAGCTCATTAATAGCACAAGCACATTAATAGAGAGGCGAAGGGAAGGACAAGATGTGGTAGAAAAAAGTGTACAAGGAATAGGGATAACCGCGCCCTGGAGAGGATTGTGAAACAAAATCCATTCAAAACTGTGGGGGAGATTCACAAAGAGTGGACTGCAGCTGGAGTCAGTGCTTCAAGAACCACCATGCACAGACGTATGCAAGACATGAGTTTCAGCTGTCGCATTCCTTGTGTCAAGCCACTCTTGAACAAGGGACAGATTCAGAAGCGTCTCGCCTGGGCTAAAGACAAAAAGGACTGGAATGCTGCTGAGTGGTCCAAAGTTATGTTCTCTGATGAAAGTAAATTTTGCATTTCCTTTGGAACCCAAGGTCCCAGAGTATGGAGGAAGAGAGGAGAGGCACAGAATCCACTTTGCTTGAGGTCCAGTGTAAAGTTTCCACAGTCAGTGATGGTTTGGGATGCCATGTCATCTGCTGGTGTTGGTCCATTGTGTTTTCTGAGGTCCAAGGTCAACGCAGCCGTCTACCAGGAAGTTTTAGAGCACTTCATGCTTCCTGCTGCTGATTAACTTTATGGAGATGCAGATTTCATTTTCCAACAGGACCTGGCACCTGCACACAGTGCCAAAGCTACCAGTACCTGGTTTAAGGACCATGGTATCCCTGTTCTTGATTGGCCAGCAAACTCGCCTGACCTTAACCCCATAGAAAATCTATGGGTTATTGTAAAGAGGAAGATGCAATACACCAGATCCAACAATTCAGAAGAGCTGAAGGCCACTATCAGAGCAACATGGGCTTTCATAACACCTGAACAGTGCCACAGACTGATCGACTCCATGCCACACCGTATTGCTGCAGTAATCCAGGCCGAAGGAGCCCCAACTAAATATTGAGTGCTGTACATGCTCATACTTTTTATGTTCATACCTTTCAGTTGGCCAACATTTCTAAAAATCTTTTTTTTGCATTGGTCTTAATTGATATTCTAATTTTCCGAGAAACTGAATTTGGGACTTTCATTAGTTGTCAGTTATAATCATCAAAATTAAAAGAAACATTTGAAATACATCAGTCTGTGTGTAATGAATGAATCTAATATACAAGTTTCACTTTTTGAATGGAATTACTGAAATAAATCAACTTTGTCATGATATTCTAATTTTATGACCAGCACCTGTAAATAGCCATTAAGCTCAGCGTTCTGTATAAAGACAATGGCAAAAGCACGGGGGAAAATAGAAGAATTTCAGTGAATACTAAGTGGAGGCAAGGAAAATCTTAATATTTGTTGGTTTAAACAGTAGTATAAACAACAAAAGAAAGCTGATCGAGTGACATAGAGTGTTGGAGAAACTCAAGTTCAAGTTCACAAAGTCGCACAGTGCCTGAAATAAAAAAAAAAAAAAAAAAAGTTGTCAGATATCAAAGTTCCTGTGAAAAGGCAAGTTGTATCCCACCATCTGAGAGTCGTATGGAAGCTTATTAGGGTACAGAGAAAAGAAAAAAAAATAGGCACGCAGTGGGGGGGGGGGGGGTAATTTCCACTTTAATCACGTAGTTTATTTTGTCATTAAAGTAGAACATCATAAAGTTCATCTTAAAATCGTTTAATTTACTAGTTTCTCAAATCCCATTGTAACTAAAGTAGCATGTTAAATGCTTTGTATTGTATGTGTTCTATGTGTGTGAATCACTACTTGCTTCTTAAACGGGCTTTCTGTACCTCCGACAGGACATAGAATCCATTGCATTCATGATATTACAGGTCTCTGAATACTGTATACTTAATATAATTTTCTTGATGATAGGAATTAAAGCAGGCTATTAAACATGAACACTGGCGCAGTGATAGTGACGAGTTGGCGCCCCGTCCACAGATTGTTCCTACCTCACGCAAGATACGTGCTGCACCGTGCGTGACCTTCAATAAAATAATTTATTGCAGTAGTACTGTCTCTTTCAAAAGTACTAACCCCAATTCCTGTCCTTTCTTTTCTTTCTCCAAGTACCCAATTGCCACACAATCAGCTCTGAAATAGATGTCAAGCCATCTGTAAACTTAAAACGCCGATTATTCAAAGGAACATTGAAATATCTTCATAGTACTTGTTTGATTATTCCATTCATCTATCCATCTGGGATTGCGCCAGTCCCAGCGCGAGGCAGGAACAATCCCTGAACGGGGCACCAGCTCCTTGCTAGTGCTGCGACACCTTGTCCTCACGTTTAATTATTAAAATATAGATTATTTAAATGATGATAACATTTTATCTGTATAATATAATAAACATATTTTGCTTCATTTCATCTTAAAAATGATACGGTCATCATATACAAATATGCACTTTATAAAGTGGCTCAGGTTGTGCATTATTATAACTGTATCGCAAGTTTACAGTTAGGTGAATGTACTTCTAAGTACAAGCAGTTCTACAAGGAGCATTTGATGGACTGATTGAGTGCATTTATAGTTCTTGGGATGAAACGGTTTTTGAACTGCGATATCCCTACAGGAAAGGCTCTGAAGCATATGTCATTTGAGAGCAGTTCGAATAGACTGTGGGCATGGCTGAGGCAGCGTGTGCTTGTTGCTGTATACTGATTAATTCTCTTTCCGATCAGCTGCTGTAGAGCTGTGATTCCATACTCGGATACAGTGGAATAAATACTCTGAGTGGTGCACCTAGAGTAAGAACGCTAAAGCAGCTATGGTATTTTTTTAATAGTTTAGCCATTCCGTGAACCATTATATTGTTACAGGTTAAGTACAATCAGATGCCTTAAACTAATAAACAATGTGCAGTTAATTTCAGTGTATTTGATAAAGCCGCATCAGGGATGTGGCTCTAAAAAAGAAAGGGAAACAACACTGGAACAAAAGCACTGCTTTGATGCTGGGTGCCGCCAGTTTGCAAAACCAAGCAGAGAACTTACGTACGCCAGGGATTGCGTTAGCGTGAAAATGTGCGTGGCTTTACGGTAAGTTTAGTTTTTATACTTTGTGATGTGAGCATGGAAATGGGCATACACAACATTTTTGTGCATACTCACCGTTTATACATGAGGCCCCTGGTGACAGGACATCATCTTCCATTATAACTGTATTGTTCATTAGTTCTTATTAACTATTTATCCCAATTAGTACATTAGTGAAGTAGCATTTAGAAAAGCATGAGAATTTTGCCATCTTATTGAAGAAGAAACTGCATTTATATAGCACTTTTCAAGACCCTTGAAACACTTTACACATCGGGTTGACAGTTCAACCACCCCCAGTGAGCAGCATCCTCCTGGATGATGTAATGGCAGCCATTTTGTGCCAGTACACTCACCACACATTAGTTATTAAATGGGAAAGAGATTAAGAGAGAGAGAGTTAGCCAGTTAGAGGCAGTTGATAATTAGGAGGCCAGAATGAGCAGGCCATGATAGACATTTTAGCCAGGACATTGGGAAACCGGCTACTCCTTACTAAAGATGCCCAGGGATCTTTTATGACCACAGAGTCAGAACCTCAGTTTTATATCTCATTTGAAGGACATATTCTGCAAATAGGGCACTGATATCCACATATAAACCACAGGGTAAAAACATCAGTTGGCCACACCAACGCCTCTTCCAGCAGCCCCCCGAGCTTTCCCTAAATGGTCCCCCATCTAAGTACTGGCCGGGCCCGAATGTGCTTCAGGTGGATTGCCTGTTCTAAAGTGCATGTGGTATATGGGTGCTGGATTGACCATCCAATAGCCCCAGTTAACCTTTAGAGTACATTTTCTACTGACGACCTGCTTTTTAAGCAACAATTTCTATGGTCAAAATTGTCTTACATTATACAGTTTTCTGCATGGGGGCTTAAATTGGTAAGACATTGTGAATTAATGTAAAAAAGGTAATTTTGTATGTAAACTGAAGCTGCTTGCAGAAGGCATGACATCTGGTTACTTTAATTTTGCTCAAATGTTAGTTTCCTAGAAATTGGTTCTCCTGATTGTGACAAAAAAAGTCATTGTGTTTTAAACTATGATATATTGCTAGTACAGTGGAACCTCGGGTCACAAACATCTCAGAATACGTACAAATCGGGTTACGACCAAAAAGTTTGCCAAACTTTTACATCTGTTTACAACCACACACTCGGGTGATGAACAAGCCAGTTTCCCTTCCAGTTCGTACACGCCAATGATTTCCGCACATGTTCAGTCTCTCCCTGTGCATTTACTGTGAACTCTTTGTGCTCTATATCGTTTCCTTTCCGGTTTGTACGCGCCGGTGATTTACGCTTGTGTTCAGTCTCTCCTTGTACAGTACATTGTTCTAGGTCAGACGTGCATCGCGCAGAGGGATGTGCTTAAAACTTGTTAAAAAATAGTTTTTACAGCAGTCGGTTCGTAAGGCTATAGTGTAAACTTCTGCAATGTTACTTTTCTTGGTTGTTTATGATTAGTTTTTGTATAAATTACGGATTTTTCAAATGTTAATTTTTTTCCCTGTGCTTAAAACTCATTAAAAAAAAAAAGTGTTTACAGTGATTGGTTCGTAAGGCTCTAGCGTGAACTCTTGAAATGTTAGTTTTCTTTGTTCAAGGTTTTCTCAGTGTTATTCAATGTTTTTACATTTAGTTTACTATTACACTGTGCATTCTATGGTATAATTAACTATTTTTGTGCTTAAAAGTCTTTAAAAAAATATATATCTACATACAGCTTGTATGTCCAGAACAGATTAATTGTATATACATACAGTCCTATGGAGGAAATTACTTCAGGTCATGACCAAATCGGGTTGTAACCAGAGTTTTGGAACGAATTATGGTCGTGACCCGAGGTTCCACTGTACTTAGAAAAAAAAAAAAAAACAGGCTTACAGAGCACAGTGACACATTTATGATCTGTAATCCAAATTTGACAAATGATGCATATTACAAGATTCATGCATTATTAATGTTTTATAACAAATTTGCCATAAAGTTCTATGAAACTCTTAATGCCTGATTGAATTAAAATCCCTGACAGTTATGTGCCAAAGGAGGTGTTTTTGTTCCCAAGGGATACCCATTGAATACTGGATATGCCTTTTGAATTTGAACTTACACAATTTCCAGTCCATCTCACCTTTGTGATGTCCATCAGCAAAACTAAATTGCAGTTTCTTTAAGTTGCCAACTTTAACCCAAAGATTCCTTGCCTTTCACCTTGTCAACTTTTTGTGGGATGCTAAAGACCTGGAACTGAAAAGAATGTGTATCTTTTCCCTGATTCGTAAAGTACAATCATTAGGAATCAACTTGCTTTTCAGTACGTGTGGCCTCTTCCTAATACTCTGACTTTTCAAGAATGTAGAATCGGACTGTCTGATATTGCAGGGTTACTATTCTGGTATTCAACAAATAATAAATATATTGCAGAAATGATGGTTACATTTTAAGTTTCTTTAAAAATACATAAACACAAATCAAAGTAAACACTTTTGATTGCAAGAAAGTTTTGTGAACCCTTAGGAATCACCTAGATTTCTGCATTAATTATTTATATAAATGTGGTCTGATTGTCAACCAAGTCACAAAAATTCACAAGCTCAATCTGCTTAAACTAATAACACAAAAGTGTTTGTACAACTTCTTGTCTATATGGCATATACTATTTAAACATTCACAGTCCTGAGTGGAAGAAATAGAAAAAGTGAGTATCAAGCAAAATTAATTCTATAAAATCTGCTTGGACTTGGTGTTGCAGTCAGAATGATGAGATTAAAGGCAGATATATGGAGTCCTGCCTTAAGAAAATGCACAAAGTTTGGATATTATCAAAGTCTTCAGAAGGAAAGATCTGCACATGCGAATCATGCCCTAGTTAAAAGCAATTTTATTAAAAGACCTTAGAAGAAGTCTTTAAGACAAAGCCCAATAACAAATTGACTATGAAATTTAAGAAATTAATGACTGTTGCTACTCTTATTAGGAATAGGAATTCTGCTAAGATTTGTCTATTGGTCTTCTGTAAAATGCCAAATTTCCTCCTCAGGGCAAAAAAAAAAAAAAATGGCGTCGGTCTGGCAATGTACAGTACATCGAAATTTCCCCATTTTGCAAATTTACAGCATTTTTCTGTTTTCAAGCAACTTTTATTTATTTATTCTGTGACCTACCACTAGCTTTGTATTATTATTATTATTATTATTGTTATTATCATTGTTATTATAATTGTTGTTTTCTTTAAAGCTTGCCTGATATTCAGAGTGATTTCACTATTCATTCTCTACTTTGACCTGTACTAGGTTACTACGACTAGTTAATTATTCATTTAGGAAGGCTGACTAAGCCTGAAATCTAATATATCTCAATCTGTGGAACAGTTTCATATATCTAGGACACATCTTGTAAATGCTTTATATGGAATAAATAAGTAAAAATGCTATATCTACCTAAGCATTAAAATATCACAGCATCATAAAGGACCTGTTCATAAAATCAGGTAGTTTTGTGGCAGTGACACACACTTTCAGAAATAAAAGTACTTTTTGTCCCAGAGTCTTCCACGCTGTACACTGTATAACTGCCATGGCTGTGATATTTTCACCCTTATGATGCTATACAGATTTTTTTAAAGGCACAAATTTTGTACCCTTACTGGGATATGATTGTCATATCCCTTGACTGCACAGCTCCACAGCCAACTTATAGCTTTTTTTTTTTTTTTTTTTTTTTTTTTTTTAAAACAGTACACAGTGGAAGTCAAAATGAGAACAGGCTAGTTAAGGCTCCAAGACTCTCCATGAAATGCAGGCAGGTAGAGAGAGGAGCATCTTTTCCTTTTAGTTTGCGTAGAAGAAGGCAGGCGGGAGACATGTGCAACTGCAGCTCACCTTCAAATGCACTTGGAGAAACAAAAATACAGCAGCCTTCTTGCAAGAGCATGGACAGCCATATTACATGATGCAGTAAATATCCAGAATGCAATGTATTTGAAAAGCAGTGATGAAAATATCATCAACTAATTATTTTACAAAAACCTTAAATATAATATCATGGGTACTTTTTGGTGTCTTATATATTTTACTTAAATTTACATTGTAACAGCTATTAAAGAAGGATATACCAGCAATCAATATCACTGTCAATTCCAAAGTTTGAGCAGGTAGCTTAAACACAATTCCATCCACTCTCATAAGTATTAAGATACTTGAAACAGGTGTAATTTTGCACATTCATTTTTTAAAGCTGCTTTATCCTGAGCGCAGGGTCATGTGAAAGCTGGAGTCTATCCCAGAAGGCAAGGCAGAAACAATTACTTGACAAAGAACACTTGTTTGATAATATGTAAATAGACGAGATGACCGCAATACGTGTAACAGGACTTAAAAATAAAATGTATATGTTCAAACAACAAATAATGAATATTTAATAAATATTTTTGCATTAATATCAATCAATATAAATTAAATATCAATACACTTGCAATGCTGTTTCAGCCTATATTTTAGGCTGGCAGAATTAACTAGGGAATACTGATAATAGAAAAGATAGTAATACAATTAAACATACACACGTTTTAAACATCTTTTCCTGTCTTACTGTCTGCATGTTCCATGCTGTGCAGTTGTAATGTATTCTGTCAAAGGCAGAATTAATGCATCCAATACATCTTTAAAATTAGATTTTGATCACTCTAAGATGGTGACTCTGCTGACCTGTCTGGCTGAAGCAAATGTGTATCTATGCATATGATAATGTCTTCAAATTCATTAAATGGAAATTTTAGGATTGCAAATTAACACTACACAGTTTCTGTTCTAGCAATATGTGTTTGTGCAAAATACAACAACAAAACAAAATACAGTTGTGCTTGAAAGTTTGTGAACCCTTTAGAATTTTCTATATTTCTGCATAAATATAACCTAAAACATCATCAGATTTTCACTCAAGTCCTAAAAGTAGATAAAGAGAAACCAGTTAAACAAATGAGAAAAAAATATTATACTTGGTCATTTATTAAGGGAAATGATCGAATATTACATATTTGTGAGTGGCAAAAGTATGTGAATCTTTGCTTTCAGTATCTGGTGTGGCCCCCCCCCCCCCCCCTTGCAGCAATAACTGCAACTAAACGTTTCTGGTAACTTTTGATCATTCCTGCACACCGGCTTGGAGGAATTTTAGCCCATTCCTCAGTACAGTACAGAACAGTTTCAACTCTGGGATGTTGGTGGGTTTCCTCACATTAAATGCTCGCTTCAGGTTCTTCCACAACATTTTGATTGGATTAAGGTCAGGACTTTGACTTGGCCATTCCAAAACATTAACTTTATTCTTCTTTAACCATTCTTTGGTAGAGCGACTTGTGTGCTTAGAGTCTTTGTCTTGCTGCATGACCCACCTTCTCTTGAGATTCAGTTCATGGACAGATGTCCTGACATTTTCCTTTAGAATTCTCTGATGTAATTCAGAATTCATTGTTCCATCAATGAAGGCAAGCCGTCCTGGCCCAGATGCAGCAAAACAGGCCCAAACCATGATACTACCACCACCATGTTTCACAGATGGGATAAGGTTCTTATGCTGGAATGCAGTGTTTTACTTTCTCCAAACATAACGTTTTTCATTTAAACCAAAAAGTTCTATTTTGGTCTCATCTGTCCACAAAACATTCTTCCAATAGCCTTCTGGTTTGTCCACGTGATCTTTAGCAAACTGCAGACGAGCAGCAATGTTTTTTTTTGGAGAGCAGTGGCGATCTTCTTGCAACCCTGCCATGCATACCATTGTTGTTCAGTGTTCTCCTGATGGTGGACTCATGAACATTAGCCAGTGTGAGAGAGGCCTTCAGTTGCTTAGAAGTTACCCTGGGGTCCTTTGTGACCTCGCCGACTATTACACGCCTTGCTCTTGGAGTGATCTTTGTTGGTCGACCACTCCTGTGGAGGGTAACAATGGTCTTGAATTTCCTCCATTTGTACACAATCTGTCCGGCTGTAGATTGGTGGAGTCCAAACTCTTTAGAGATGGTTTTGTAATCTTTTCCAGCCTGATGAGCATCAACAACTTTTTCTGAGGTCCTCAGAAATCTCCTTTGTTCGTGCCATGATACACTTCCACAAACGTGTTGTGAAGAGCAGACTTTGATAGATCCCTGTTCTTTAAATAACACAGGGTGCCGACTCACACCTGATTGTCATCCCATTGATTGAAAACACCTGACTCTAATTTCACCTTCAAACTAATTGCTAATCCTAGAGGTTCACATACTTTTGCCCCTCACAAATATGTAATATTCGATCATTTTCCTCAATAAAGAAATGACCAAGTATAATATTTTTGTCTCATTTGTTTAACTGGTTTCTCTTTATCTACTTTTAGGACTTGAGTGAAAATCTGATGATGTTTTAGGTCGTATTTATGCAGAAATATAGAAAATTCTAAAGGGTTCACAAACTTTCAAGCACAACTGTAAGCATGCCGTGACAAGGCCATTCTCGTGAAATTTTGAGTCAACAACATTTACAGTTTGTTGCTGTGCTGCACTATTGTTTCTACTTCATTTTTTCTTTCAATATTGCACAGCTGTGTTCCCTGAAAAGCTGTTGGTGTTTTATTTTGACCTGTTGTTTTGTGTTTTGTTCTTTTTAACTCCAGAAAGAATTTTTCAAGATTCTAAGAAGCTTTTTGAGGATGTTTTGGAGGACTTTTATTCTATTGACTGTATAAAGTCAAGGTTTGAAATATGGAGAAAGATATATTACAGATGTTACCAAGATGCATATATTGGACTTTGCTTGCCAAAACTCTTCAATCCTTTGGTACGACTACAACTTATCCCTTGGACACCTTTAGAGGTATATAAAAAAAAATTTCAGTCCTCTCTATTAATTATATACACCTATTGGGGAACTTGTGTATAACATGTTTGTTCTAAATATACATATTCATAACCTAAATTTTGTAGTTTAGAAGAAGCTGTTAAAACTTCATCTTGAGTCAAATAATGGCCTGATTTTATGGCAGCTGCATTTTCTTTCTACCCTTTTCCCCCTTTTATTATGGTTTGTCCATCAGAGTTAAGAATTTTCCTGTTGAATTTCTTTACACATGTAATCAGAACACGTGATATCTGTTTAATGGCCATTTCCAGAATAGTCAGTTGCCACTCCAGTTATTTTTCTCCACACTTCATGGTGTTTGACATCATTTGGGATGAAACTTGATCTTTTCATGTCATTCATCACCATCTCCTTTTTGTCCTCGTTCTTGGCCTCATACCGTCTGTCTTCATTTTAATGGACCTTTTCATGCAGTCATCATCTGCCTTTGGCTGTACATGCTCAAAGCACCTGCTTCTCCTCACACATATATCACCTACTAGGTCTTTCTCTTTACTCTGAGTTTATCTTCCTCTCACTCCATTGACACCCCACACCAGAACATTCATGTGTTTGTTCTTTCTAGTTTTGCTTCATATTCCACCTTCATTGGCCATATGTTGCTTCTATAGCATATACTGCTCTTCATGCTCCTTTAATAAACTTTTCCCTTCAATGCTAGAGGGACTCTTTTAGAAGTCAAAATGAGGGATGGCTGTTAGAACTTCTTCCACACACTTCTTGCCATCACTATCACTGTAATGCCTGCATTTAAAGCAGTAGAACTTATGTACTTTACCCAAAACTGCTCCATCACTGATATTCATGTCTTACAGTCTTTTCACAAAGGTCACAGTCACTGTCTGCAGACTACATGTGACTTCACACCACAGATTACATGTTTCATGCACCCACATTTGATATTAACACCTGTTTCCCACACACCATGGACTTCCACCCCTCAGGCAGTCACCTTGGTCTTTCCTGTATTTTCTTTGAGACAGTTTACTTTCTTTCTAACTTTCCATTTTACTGTCTTTTCCTTCAGTTCTTAATTACTTTTTGCCAACAGTACTAGATAGTTGTCATGCAAGAGCTCAAATGGCAGTCCTTCATGCACTTGTCTCAGTATTTCCTTTATCAATGTAATGAATAGTAAAGAACTCCAAACGGATCCCTGATAGATGCCTTTCTTCACTTCAGTGGTTACTCTATCCCCATCTGCTGTCTTGACCTCTTGTGGCAACCTGGTAAAAGCCTTTTTCAAATGTAAAAATGCATGATGTAGTGTCCTTCGCTTCACCTGTTGCTTTTCATTCATTTACCCGAAAAGAAATATCACATAACGTATTCTTTCCCAGGGATGAAAACAAACTGCATATTGGTTTCACTTGATTACTGTTTCTGTTCTCTATAACTCTACCTGCTTGGGGTTATCCTGAGATAAAAAAAAAATAAGGTCACCATCCTACTTATTTCTGGTAAAAGTCATCTAAAGGAGTTTGGCACCGGAAAGGGCATCCACCCTTAAAATTTATGCTCAAATATCCCCCTTTGATTATGAGATACAAATGTGAGAGTTGCACAGTTTTATCAGAAAATTGCTATAAATTATATTGAAAAAATGCTTGTTAGATATTAAGGTTAGATTTCAAATGTATTTTTATGCATTTCTTTTGCAGTACTCAGTTTATAACAGTAAAACATTTTGTTAAATGAATAGTCTGCATTGTTTTATAATCTTTCTTATGAATACCTAAATATTAATAGTAAAGTGCACATTCATGTACTGTACATAGCATTAATAAGTATGGGAAACTTGGTTATATGTTAGTCTGCAACATATTTTAACAAATAATATCAAGGGCCACTGGTTAATAAAAACCCTGAGCACAATTTAAATATTATTTATTGTATGGAACAGAGACAAATTTTATTTAAGTTAGATAGTAAGTTAATTTGTTGCAACAGTTTAATTCCCCTAGCAACTCCGTGTCCTCATCATCTTCTGTTTTTAATTTTGTTACATTGTTTTTTGTTGTCTTTAACAAAACTATTATTCCTTATTAGGCAAAAAGAAGGGACTATAATAAAACTACATAAAAATGGGATATAGAATAAAGACTAATATAACTTGTTGCACATAAGTACTTCAAAAGCTGATCAAAACATTGTCTCTTTCATGCATACATGCAAATCAGGTACACAGCAGACATTATGGAAATTGAAAAGGGCTCTGCTGCATTTCAAGCCAGTCATTGTCTGTGTTAAGTTTGCATGTTCTCCATGTGTCTGAGAAGGTTTTTCTCCACTTCCACAAAAACAAGCATATGTAATGATTAAAGTTATTGGCTCCCACTATCTGCACGGTTAATTATAAATAATTAATATGTAATAAAGTTAATATTTCATTCTGTTGTGACCTTTACTATGGTTTCAAAGAAGTCTTTCTGTGTGGATGATGGGGTGTTAGTATTCCTGTGTTTCCACGAAAATAAGACCGGGTCTTGCATTAATTTTTGCTCCAAAAGATGCACTAGGGCTTATTTTCACGGGATAGCTTATATTTTTTCATGTACAACAATATACATTTATCCAAATACAGTCATTTCATCTTCTTCTGAAATATCATCATAACTCCCTACATTCAAACCCTGAATTTCAGCCTGAATTTCTTGCTAATCCAGCCGCTTTTAGGATCCTCCAGGATAGATGCGCGTGCTTCGATGTTTGAGGAATGGTTCGATGTGGTGAAGCAAAATGCCGTCTTACAAATGCATTCGTGGTGCTTTGATATTCAAGCGTCACATGTTCCCCAAAGTAATGATACGATAAATTTTAAAAGTCTCACATACCATCTTCTGTGCTGTCTCTTGTTTTTTATTTATTTTTTATTTTTTTTTTGCACCTTTACAATACCATCAGAATTTATGACAGCATATTTGAACCAAAAAGAAAAAAAAAAAATAATGACATAATGAAAATGTCTATTTATGATTAAAGTGGAAATTTCAGCTTTAAACTCGAAATTTCCTCTTTAATATTAGAACTAGCAGAATACCCGTGCTTCGCAGCGGAGAAGTAGTGTGTTAAAGAAGTTATGAAAAAGAAAAGGAAATATTTTAAAAATAAC
>JANRMT010062831.1:924118-952219 GCA_026402145.1 Polypterus bichir lapradei
ACATGCATCGAAGCTTCTCAGCTGTGCTTGTGCTAAGAAAAGGAAAGATTTTAAAAATAACGTAACATGATTCTGCGTTAACCGCATATTTTTTCATACGTCCCAAACCAAGGAGATGCGAGGTTAAAATGAATCGAGAAGCGCGCGTACATACTCGGTACATCCCCTCTCGGGAATCGAACTTCGGATGTCGGCGCTAGAGGCAAAGCCTCTACAATTGCGCCACGGCGTGTGGCTTGTCTATTTGAGAGTATGTAGATCGGGGTATATATATATATTCGCAGCGGAGACGTAGTGTGTTAAAGAAGTTATAAAAAAGAAAAGGGAACATTTTAAAAATAACGTAACTTGATTGTCAATATACAGTAATTGTTTTGTGAGTGTTATTGAGTGTTGCTGTCATCAAGGATTTGATTATCATTATTTGTTTCAATCAGGGTCGTATTTGTATGATGTGTTGTGTTCAAGTTACATTCCGTGTTTGTCAATCGTTGTAAAGATAACAGGTTTCATTCATCGAATCGTTTCTTACTGCATCAATAAACAGCTCGTCTTCCTCTTTATTTGAGACATCACACACTGCATGCACGGGTTTTTTTTTTTTTACACTGTCTTCCTTTAGCAGGACATTCACTTTTTGCACCGTGTGCTTTGTTTCCACAGTAGCTGCACTTATGAATATGCTTGTATGTATCAGACGCTTCATATTTTTTTGCTGCCTTCTCAATTGTGTAATTCGGTTTTTGTTCAGCACTCTTTGGAACTGTTGCTTTTTGTCTGTGCACTGCGTCAGTTCACGTGAGCTGCTTGGTGTTCTTGCATCGAAGGTTCCCAGCTGTGCTGGTGCCATCTCATGCGATGTCCACGGCTGTATGTAATGTCAGCTAAGACCCGGCACTTAAGTTTCTCTTGCAGTTTCGCTGAATTTGTGCCAAACACCACCCTGACCCTCTCATATTCCTCTGCATAAGCACAGTCCTTCACCCGTGAATATTTAGCGGCAGTGTTTCTATTGGATTGCCGCTGACGGACAGCCTTATATGGGCAGGCACTAAATTACAAACACCAGCGGCAGCCTGTCTATGAACTTAATTTAAACTTTAGGTTTCCACCGTGCTTTGTTTCCAAAGTAGCAGCACTCATGAATATGGTTGTATATGTCAGTCGCTCTCTTCTTATTGTTTCGCTGCCTTCTCAATTATATAATGCATGTTTTCTTCATCGCTTTTTGGAGGTCTTCCTGGTTTTCTACACACTGCGTTGACAGTCAGTTCACGTGATTACGTGGGAGGTGTGATGATGTCACACGAAACTCCGCCCCCATGGCTTTCGAGCTCAACTCCATTACAGTATATGCAGAAAAATAGCTTCCAGTTATGACCATTACGCATAGAATTTCGAAATGAAACCTGCCCAACTTTTGTAAGTAAGCTGTAAGGAATGAGCCTGCCAAATTTCAGCCTTCTACCTACACGGGAAGTTGGAGAATTAGTGATGAGTGAGTGAGTGAGTGAGTGAGTGAGTCAGTCAGTCAGTCAGTCAGTCAGTCAGTCAGTGAGGGCTTTGCCTTTTATTAGTATAGATTACCAAAGCCTACGAAAAAACTCGTACGTCCAGCACACCTTACATCCCTTCGCACTTATTTCGTTGGCTTTGGTAATTCTAATGTTAAAGAGTAGTTTACTTTGTCATTAAAGTAGACTGTCATAAACGTCATCTTAAAACCAACCCAGTTGTTAACTTGCTACGTGCTTCTGGGGCTTCTTCCTGACCTGACAGCAGCAGCAAGCAGTATCGCCACACAGAACACATTAAATTTATAATATTCCAGCTCTCTGCACATTTAGAATTCTTAGATTTCTACTTGATATCACTTTCATGATGAAATGCATTAAAATATGTATGTTACATTTTAGAGATAAATTTTTAACTTTGTTTAAATGATGAATACTGCTAATAGTTACATATATGGGGTGGCACGGTGGCAGAGTAGTAGCGCTGCTGTCTTGCAGGGAGTCACGTCCCTTGTTTGCATGTTTTCCTGGTGGGTTTCCACAGTGTGCTCAGTTTTCCATCCAGAGACATGAAGGTTTGGGGATTTGGTGCAACTACAATGACGCCAGTGTATGTGTGTGCTTGTAATCACTGTGCGATGAGCTGATGCTCCATCCAGAGATTTTGTTTCTGTCTTGCTACTGGAATGGGCGCATCCCCGAATTGATGGATGTAATCATTAAACATCCTTTTCAGAGATATTGTGGCAAGGTGTCCATGGAATTTAAAGGATGTTTCGGGCACATGCGTTGCATCACGTGAAGTATAAACCTGGCCTTGGGCACCTTACTTTTCAGCTGACGATCTTGATTAGGGCTTATTTTTGGGGTAGGGGTTATATTACAGAGCAGCCTGAAAATCATGCTAGAGCTTATTTTCGGAGTAGGTGTTATTTTCAGGGTATTCACGGTAGTAATTGTGCACAAATACAGAACCGGAAAAGTATTGAACAAGGCGTAATATGCATCCATGGCCAGTGTGTCAGTGTTTTAAAACTGTAAAACTGCAGGTTCCCTAAACAGGATTATGGAGTGTTCAGTTTTTTGTACAGTCAGGTCATCCGAAGCATAATATTTGACAAGTTGTGATAACAAGATATGAAAAAGAATCAAAATAGGTTGAAAATGATATTAAAGGTTCACAAAATAAATCAGGGCAGTAGAAGCAGAAACTCTCCTTAAAATTAGTTTCAGGATGAACTGAAATTGTTTCAACCTTGGTCTCTTTGATTTCATTTTAAATCCTCAATTCCTACTGCATGTACCCCATCTAGCCATTTTCTGTGTTGAGTTCTCAACATGTCAAAGTGGGCTTTTCTCACACTTGCTCAGTTTACTGCATGTGCACTAAATTAAGAGCTATTAATTCACACTTCTGCACAGTGTTACTGTGAAAGTTTTTTTACCTTCAATTTTAAAGTAATACTCCACACAAAAATGATATTTTTTAAGTGTTACTTACTCTATGTAATATGTAGTGCTGTCCAGAAAAAAATTAATCTCTTATTTTCCTGGGGAAATTAAGTATTGAATATTCACACTCAATAACGTTGATAGGTCATTAGCGCTGGACAGTGGCAAATGATGGTGAAAAACATCCATCGAAGAAGAAGAAAAAATTCTCAAGTAAATTGTGTCATGTAATCCACATGTCTGATATCCATTTGTATGGTCAAAATATGCAAGATGTGTACATTTTTGATAAAGTATTATGGTTACTTTTAGAAAAGCTCTGTATTGAGGTTCAACAAGAAATATACTCAGCAAAAAAAGAAACGTCCCCTGACTTTCAACTGTTTTTACTTTCAGTAGACTTAATGTGTAAATATTTGTATGAACACTAAAAGAGTCAACACCATAAGACATAAACTAAAAATGTTTCACAATGTGTCCCTGAATGAAGGAAGGCTCAAAATCAAAAGTACCAGTCAGTATCTGGTGTGGCCACCAGCTGCTTGAAGTACTGCAGTGCATCTCCTCCTCATGGACTGGACCAGATTTGTCAGTTCTTGCTGTGAGATGTTACCCCACTCTTCCACCAAGGCACCTGCAAGTTCCTGGACATTTCTGGGGGGAATGGCCCTAGCCCTCACCCTGCGATCCAACAAGTCCCAGACGTGCTCAATGGGATTGAGATCTGGGCTCTTCGCTGGCCATGGCAGAACACTGACATTGCTGTCATGCAGAAACTCACGCACTTTTTGCCACTCCTGTCTGGTCCAGCGAAGGTGGGTTTGTGCCCATAGGCGGCGTTGTTGCTGGTGATGTCTGGTAATGACCTGCCTTACAACAAGCCTGCAAGCCCTCAGTCCAGCCTCTCTCAGCCTATTGCGGACAGTCTGAGCACTGATGGAGGGATTGTGTGTTCCTGGTGTGACTCGGGCAGTTGTTGTGGCCATCCTGTACCTGTCACGCAGGTGTGATATTCGGATGTACCGATCCTGTGCAGGTGTTGTTACACGTGGTCTTCCACTGCGAGGATGATCAGCTGTCCTTCCTGTCTCCCTGTAGTGCTGTCTTAGGTGTCTCACAGTGTGGACATGGCAATTTATTGCCCTAGCCACATCAGCAGTCCTCATACCTTTCTTTGGGTGTTTTTCACAGTCGGTAGACAAGTCTCTTTAGTGTCCTGCGTTTTTAGAACTGTGACCTTAAATGCTTACTTTCTGTTAAGGTCTTAACGACCATTCCACAGGTGCATGTTAATTAATTGATTATGGTTAATTGAACATGCATGGAAAACATTGTTTAAACAATTTACAATGAAGATCTGTAAAATTATTTGGATTTTTAAAACATTATTGTTGAAATACACAGTCCTGAAAAAGGGACGTCTCTTTTTTTGCTGAGTATATGT
Source organism: Polypterus bichir lapradei (assembly GCA_026402145.1). Taxonomy (NCBI): domain Eukaryota; kingdom Metazoa; phylum Chordata; class Cladistia; order Polypteriformes; family Polypteridae; genus Polypterus; species Polypterus bichir. The sequence continues at coordinate 928,529 of JANRMT010062831.1, forward strand.
TATTCCTACAATACTGTGCATTTTTTGACAGCATTCTTCTGCAGTGATGGAGGGGAAGAGGCAGTTCTTCAGTTCAAATGCACATTAAACTTCTTGAACAGTAGCATCTGAACAAGTCAAATTCATGCAAATGTTTGCAAAGAAATTTAGCTTATACTAAAATATTCAGTTACCATATTATAAATATTGTGCACAATATTTAGATCCTTAGATTATTCATTGCTTCAGATTGGCAATTGAATATTATATATCTTATTAACAGATTTCTAAAAAGTAAGCATATTTTCACGCTGAAACACCAATATTTACAGAAATTGTTACACATAACTATAGTATATAAACTCAATATAGTCAACCTTTTGCATAATAACCATAGTTAAGTGTTCTAGTAGCCATAAAGTTCTCAATTAAATGGATTAATGATGAGCAGTAAAGAGACTTAACACTAGAATTACCAGAGCCTACGAAAAAACTCATAATTCCATCCCACCTTAAATTGCATCATTAATCCCTTCACACCTCTCCGCTAGCGTCCTTTGTCTTCTAAATGTGCTGATAAAGAGAAGCTAGGAGCAGCTGGCTATTCCATCCCCCCACCAATTTAGAACGTGCACGAACTTCTCCCAGTTTATGCCTTGATTGAGTATCTGGGAGTGAAGTGGAGTTTTAGAGTGGAAATAATAGATCGTTATTTGGAACACACGCATTTCATGTCTGTTCCGTTTCTACAGTAATCTGTGTAAACACATTGTTAAAACAGAAACGTTTATGAAGTGATCATAACTGCATCTCGCCGTTATCTGTACCTGTCTTCAGTTCTTTTGAATCCGTTGTTTGTAAACTCTCAGGTCCTGTTCCTACTGTTATTGCTGTTATTTATCGCCCTCCAAAGTCTACTTCTGTTTTTATAAGTGATTTTACTGATCTGCTGACCCATCTGGCTACTGTTTCTCCTAATATAATACTACTGGGAGACTTTAACATTCATATGGACAATAGTAATCATCCTCTTGCCAAAGACTTTTCATCTTGCCTCGATAGCTTGGATTTTAAACAATATGTAAACTTTCCCACTCATACTAAAGGTCATACTTTGGACCTAGTTTGTTGCTCTGGACTTACTCCTCTCAACTGCAAAGCTGATGAACTGTTATTCTCTGATCATTTTCTTCTTTCTTTCTATGTTAAAATGACCTTTTATATAACCAAGATCCCTCGAACCATTTCTTTTCGGAATATTAAGAAAATTAATCCTGATATCCTTTCTTCTGCTTTCTCTAGTCTTTTGCATTTTAATGACTTGTTCACCCAAGAGGATTTGGTTACCTATTATAACAATAGTCTCAATAGTATTTTAAATTCTGTTGCTCCACTAAAAACCAAATCTGTATTATTCTCTCAGTCAGCACCTTGGTTTACATCTGAACTCAGGCTTCTGAAAGCAAAAGGTCGACGGCTTGAACGTCTCTACAAGAAAACTGGTCTTACTATCCATAAGGAAATGTTTAATAATCATGCTTTGTATTATAAGGAGTGTATTAACCTAACTAAATCTGCATATTACTCTACCATTATTCGTTCAAATGAGGATTCTCCCAAGTTACTGTTTTCACTGTTCAATTCTTCTTTCAGGTCACCAGATTTTTTACCTGCCCACCTCTACTCATCTTCCTTTTGTGATTCTCTAATGTTATTCTTTATTGAGAAAATTCACAAAATACACCAAGATCTGGCCTCTGATGTCTCTTGTAGTTCTCCCTTTGTAATCCCACTCCCATCACACTGTTTTTCTACTTTCCAACTTCCCTCTGTCACTGATATCTCAGATCTCATTTGTAAGTCAAAACCTTCTACCTGTCAGCTCGACCCCATTCCTACAGTTCTGGTTAAAGCTTGCTTACCCTCCTTGCTTCCCCTCATATCTGCTATCATTTATTCTTCACTTACCACTGGAACTGTTCCTACTTCTTTCAAAGTTGCTGCCATCACCCCAATATTGAAAAAAATGGGTTTAGATCCCAATAATTTTGATAATTTTCGTCCTATCTCCAATTTACCATTCATTTCAAAAATTCTCGAAAAGATAGTTGCTGCACAGATCCACTCATATTTAACTAATAATAATCTGTATGAACGGTTCCAGTCTGGCTTTCGCCCCTTCCATAGCACTGAAACAGCACTTATAAAAATAACCAATGATCTCCTTATGGCAGCTGACTCCGGTTTACTTTCCATTCTTATTCTTTTGGATCTGAGTGCAGCTTTTGACACTATTTCTCACCCCATTCTACTTAGTAGGTTAGTCTCAATCGGTCTCTCTCATACTCCTCTAGCTTGGTTCAAGTCATACTTGTCTGATCGTACTCAGTTTATTCGATTGAAATCATTCACTTCTCAGTCCTTTCCTCTGGTCACTGGCGTCCCCCAGGGATCTGTCCTGGGGCCTCTTCTTGTCATTATCTACCTTCTCCCGCTTGGATATATTTTTCGTAAATATAATATTCAGTTTCACTGTTATGCTGATGACACCCACTTTATCTGTCCACCAAACCTGATTCTGCTCTCCCCCCATCCTCCCTTACTCTCTGTTTAGCTGATCTAAATACTTGGTTCTCTTCTAACTTTTTGAAACTCAACAGCAATAAATCAGAGCTTCTCCTGGTAGGCTCTAAATCAACATTATCCAGAACTAATAGTTTTTCTATTGCTATCAATAACTTGCCGGTCTCTGTTTCCCCATGTGTGAAAAGCTTGGGTGTCATCCTTGACAGTACTCTGTCTTTTAATTCACACATCAATAATGTCACTCGGTCTGCTTATTTTCAGTTGCGTAACATCAATCGTCTCCGTCCCTTTCTTACCCCACAGGCCGCTGCCATTCTTGTTCACAGCCTTGTTACTTCTCGGCTTGACTATTGTAATTCACTTTTTTTTGGTCTTTCTCAAAAATCAATTCATAAGCTTCAACGTGTTCAGAACTCTGCTGCCCGTATTATCACCAGGACCCCTTCTACTCACCACATCACCCCTGTTCTCCAGCAGCTCCATTGGCTTCCGGTCAAATATCGCATTAATTTTAAAATACTTCTGTATACATTTAAGGCTATTTATCATCTCTCTCCTCCATATCTCTCTGATTTGGTACAGATCATCATCCCATCTCGGTGTCTCAGATCCTCTTCTTCTCTTTCTCTCTCTGTCCCTGTCCCCCGTCTTGCCACTATGGGGAGCAGGGCTTTCAGTTGCTCTGCTCCTCGACTTTGGAATTCCCTACCTCCTGAAATAAGAAACATCACCTCTTTCTCTCTTTTTAAGTCTAGATTAAAAACTCACTTATTCAAATTAGCTTATCCCACATAACTTTCTCCATTTTCCCTATCTTGGAACTGTGTTATGTTTTATGTTTTATGTTCTTGTAATTTACCTGCTCTTTTGCCTGCTTTTATTTTCTTTCTTTTATTATTATTTTTTTTTTTACTGTGTACAGTGTCCTTGAGTGTTTTGAAAGGCGCTTTTAAATAAAATGTATTATTATTATTATTAACTGTTGCACCATTGGCCTATTCATTTGGTCATACTGTCCATTTTTACATTACTGTACCTGTACATTTCTTGGAAATATTTTTAGTGAGCTTCTGACTTTGCACCTTAAAATTATAGTAACATCATTTTGTTATTTATACCCTATTAATGGTTATATTAATGTCATGCTGAGGTGTTTGTTGAAGCATGTATTGTATCATTTACCACTGCTATTGCGTCTTTTTTTTTTTTTTTTTTACTTGAATTTATTTAAAACATGTAACATTTTATACAATCAAGTAATGTTAACTTTGAAAATAAATTGAAAGTTTTTTTTATACTCTTCTTTTTTAAAGCATTATAGTAATGTTGTTGTAGTGCTCGCATAGGCAAATTAATATGGGCTTCAAGGTAGCGTGTGTGTAATTTTTTTGCTTGAAAATGGCCAGCAAAAAAACAGAACTGGGTACAGTTTAGAAATGAAAATACTTTAATATTGACTTTCACGTTTAGAAGAAAATGTAGTAATTAGCTGTGAAACAGGAATCTAACCAGTCATTCTACACATGGAGAGGACAGCTAAACAGACATGTTGTTCAAATAATCTTAGAGTGGAAGAAAACTGGCCTGTACACTGCGGCACTTAAAATTGACTGTGAAAAGAACGTCGACAGACAATTATTTCTTCAAATGAAATTAAAAGTTTAAGTTCAGTTCTTTTAATTTTTTCTTTTGATGGAAATTGACACTCCTTATGTGACTGTGAATAGTGAACAAGCTGCTGTTTAGAACAGCTCCTCACATTTTGAATTAGAAGTAGAACAGATAAAAATACGTTGTTCATATTGATAATGAAGATTCTGTCCTTACTGCATAGTAAGCAGTAACCATGTTATTCTTAAGAACCAATTAAGGTTATTTTAGGTTAGATTAGATAAACTTTATTAATCCAATGGGGAAATTCAAAGTTTACTTATATATTTATTAAGCCCATTAGGTTTGTAACTTCTAGGTAAATGTCTTAATGAATTTTCCATTATATTTGATTTGTGGATCACAATTAAGACTAGTCTTAAATTTTCTTTCAGCTTTGTAAATGCCATATACATACTGTATTCCAGATTTATATCTACTTTATATAAATGTTTTAAGAGTTTGTTTTATGAGTTGATAAAAAAATATTTTATGGAATTTATTTGTATTAGTAAAAGTTGTATTCAATTGTGGCTGAACAATAAGCTTGCAGCATTTCAATTTGTTAATAAAAAATGAACAGTTACCCCTGTGGTCTACATTGTATTTTAATTGTAAAAGATACCTTTGATAACATTTTATTGTAGGACATTTTGCTAATACATGACTTTTTGAAATAACAAAAAGGTACAGAAAATATCTTTTTGATAAAGTCTTTTTTGTAATAAAACAAATGTCTCCCCCAACCCCCCACCCACCTCCAACAAGTATAGTGGCAGGTTCTCTTTTATGTTGGAAATGAGTTGCTGTTAAAAATAAGTGAATAATATAGGACTGTATTTTTTTTGTACTATACTTCGCATGTTACCTTTTACTATAGCAGTTTCAGATTTTGATGTGATGTACCTGAAGAACTATATAAAATTTTTTTCCCTCCTTGGTATTCTTGATAAATTTTTCATGAAGTAAAAGGGAGGAGGTGTTATAGATAGAATTTGAAAGCTACTTTATTTCTGCCTCTCATGAGTTTACTTGATTGTTTTCTAAGAAAAGTAAGGAATGAAACAGCAGTATCTTAATATTTTAAGCCATAAAAGCTCACTCAAATTATATGCTTTTGATTACCTAGATTTAGTAGAGTACCAAAATTTATGGTAAACTTTTAAAAGTTCTCATTTCTTTACAACAGGCAAACTGTCCTGATTTTGAATCTATGATCTGGTTTGAATCTTTGCTCTTTTATGGCTGTGATGAAGAGGAAGAGACACAAAAAGGTGACGTTGATGTTCATCTTCTTCCATCAATAGCTGAGAGGGTAATCATTCCAAAGCTTGCAGGTAAGGGGTTTGTAAAGATTAAATGTGTTTCAAATAGTCCTTAAATATTTTTATCAGAAAATCAGATGTAGTAAGAGGAAAATGAATGTTCTACTACAAGTTTCATTAGACCTTTTTGCTGTACTATTTAGGTAGCAGAGTACTGCTATGGGGTCAAGTGACATGAACATAACCAAAGGACAAGGAGCCTGTCTGGTTTTATGACATAGACAGAGTGTCAAAAAGAAATAAGTGATTGTGCAGAAGACTTCTTCAGGCACAATAAGCACTCTTAACTTATAACTCTGTCAAACCCTTAATTGCTTTTGGAGTCATGGTCTGCAGGGACTTTTACCTTCTGCCTCTCCCTTCTCCTTTAAAAGGGCAACACAGTTTCACTTTTTAACTAGGATCATGAGCTATCATATTAGCTAGTGTTTTTCACTCTTCATAGTTGGGCTCCTTATACATTGCTTGTTCTCTAGAATCCTGTGGAAACAGTACACATTTATGCATATGTTATGTCTCTCTCTCTCTTGCCTTTAAGACCCTAACATATGCCCTCCTAAGGCACCATGCTTGACAGGTCATAATATTCCATGCTGTCCTTTGTTCTTGCCAGTGCTGATCTCTTTATCTCCTACAGAGGACTTGTATTGTGTAGTTCTTTACTAATCCCTGTGTCACTCCTGAGAGATCCTTTACCCATTGCAAGCCGGGCCCTATTTCACAACATTTTATTTGCTTCTTAGACAGGTTTTTGTCTATTAGTCATTTTTGTCTTACATTACTGTCTCACTTGGACCATATTGTCCAGTAGTTTTAAATTGGCACTGTAGTTGCAGCTTTGTTATATAGTCCAGGGTTTATAAAATTTAAGAGAGTTGCAAAGTAACAATAGCTTGCTGAAAATATGGTGATTACTGATCTGAGATGGAAAATCTGTAAAAGATATACCTGTTCTCATTTTCACTAGTCCACTGTGCATTGAACAACATTTTGTCATATTTATATACATAATCAATAAAATGTTTTGTGATGTACTAATGTACATAGCTGTGTTTTCCACATTAACTGTAGTGCTATAATTAACTATGAAGCTAAACTTAACTATCTATTTGCACCTGCTCATTCTCACTGTTGTTGATAGTACTAGGGTGTTGTTTGTACCGTGTTAGCCATTATGAATGTAGTAAGAAGTCGAGCAAAATGACACCTTTTATTGACTAACTAAAAAGATTACAATATGCCTCTTGCCTGAAGAAGGGGCCTAAGTTGCCTTGAAAGCTTGCATATTGTAATCGTTTTAGTTAACCAGTAAAAGGTGTCATTTTGCCTGACTTCTCTCTGCTGCTCATAGTAATTCACAGAAATAATTTGCCACTTCTTTTTTTGCACAATGGACTGGAGCAATTAATATTCCACATTTTGATTGCTTGTGAATTTTACCTATCTCAATACAGGTACACTAATCAAAATTTCTGTCAGACTTGGTACATATACATCATATATATACATCAGTGGACTGTGATATTTAATATGTGCTCCAAGGAGATAAATCACTTTGGATCACTTTATTTTCATTTTTTTGTGACAAGGGAGATTCTGTTGTTAAATTCAGTTGAAATTCATCCATCCTCTTCCGCTTATCCGAGATCGGGTTACGGGGGCATCCAGAGGAATTCCCAGGCCAGCCGGGAGACATAGTCCCTCCAGCGTGTCCTGGGTCTTCCCCGGGGCCTCCTCCCGGTTAGACATGCCCGGAACACCTCACCAGGGAGGCATCCAGGAAGCATTCTGATCAGATACCCGAGCCACCTCATCTTACTCCTTTCAATGCGGAGGAGCAGTGGCTCTATTCTGAGCCCCTCCGGAATGACTATGCTTCTCACCCTATCTTTAAGGGAAATCCCAGACACCCTGCGGATGAAACTCATTTCAGCTGCTTGTATTCACGATCTTGTTCTTTTGGTCACTACCCATACCTCATCACCATAGGTGAGGGTAGGAATCGCAGATCGACTGGTAATTTGAGAACTTTGCCTTACAGCTCAGCTCCTTTTTCACCACAACAGACCGATGCCGAGCCCGCATCACTGCGGACGCCGCACCAATCCGCCTGTCGATCTCACCCTCCATTCTTCCCTCACTCGGGAACAATACCCCGAGATACTTGAACTCCTCCACTTGGGGCAAGATCTCGCTCCCAACCCTGAGAGGGCACTCCACCCTTTTCCGGCTGAGGACTATGGTCTCAGATTTGGAGGTGCTGATTCCCATCCCAGCCGCTTCACATTTAGCTGTGAACCGATCCAGAGAGCGCTGAAGATGACGGCCTGATGAAACAAACAGGACCACATCATCTAGTGTCTGGAGCCAGGCCTGGAGGTGGAACTCGATGGCGAGCACCTGGTGGTCGGGCCTGCACCCATGGGGCTCGGCCGGGCACATCCCAAAGAGGCAATGTGGGTCCCCCTTCCCATGGACTCTCCATCTATGGGAGGTGCCACGGAGGTCGGGTGCAGTGTGAGTTGGGTGGCGGCCGAAGTCGGGGACCTTGGCGGTCCGATCCTCGGCTACAGTAGCTGGCTCTTGGGACGTGGAATCTCACCTCTCTGAAGGGGAAGAAGCCTGAGCTGGTGCGCGAGGACGAGAGGTTCTGGCTGGATATTGTTAGGCTCACCTTGACATACAGCTTGGACTCTGGAACCAATCTCCTTGAGAGGAGCTGGACTCTGGAACCAATCTCCTTGAGAGGGGCTGGACTCTGGAACCAATCTCCTTGAGAGGGGCTGGACTCTCTACCACTCTGGAGTTGCCCCCGGTGAGAGGCGCCGAGTGGGTGTGGGCATACTTATTGCCCCCTGACTTGGAGCCTGTTCATTGTGGTTTATCCCGATTGACGAGAGGGTAGCCTCCCTCCACCTTCGGGTAGGGGGACAGGTCCTACCTGTTGTTTGTGCATATGCTCCGAACAGCAGTTTGGAGTATCCACCCTTTTTGGAGTCCCTGGAGGGGGTGCTAGAGGGCATACCTTCTGGGGACTCCCTCGTACTGCTGGGAGACTTCAATGCTCACGTAGGCAATGACAGTGAGACCTGGAAGGGCGTGATTGAGAGGAATGGCCCCCACTCCCTCCCCCCCGATCTGAACCTGAGCGGTGTTTTGTTATTGGACTTCTGTGCTCGTCACGGATTGTCCATATGGAACACCATGTTCAAGCATAGAGGTGTTCATATGTGCACTTGGAACCAGGGCACCCTAGGCCTCAGTTCGATGATCGACTTTGTGGTTGTGTCGTCGGACCTGCGGCCACATGTCTTGGAAACTCGGGTGAAGAGAGGGGTGGAGCTGTCAGCTGATAACCACCTGGTGGTGAGTAGGCTTCAATGGTGGGGGAGGATGCCGGTCAGGCCTGGTAGGCCCAAACGTGTTGTGAGGGTCTGCTGGGAACGTCTGGCAGAGTCCCCTGTCAGAGGTAGCTTCAACTCCCACCTCTGGCAGAACTTCGACCACGTCCCGAGGGAGGTGGGGGACATTGAGTCCGAATGGGCCATGTTCCGTGCCTCTATTGTTGAGGCGGCTGACTGGAGCTGTGGCCGTAAGGTGGTCAGTGCCTGTCGTGGCGGCAATCCCCGAACACGTTGGTAGAGACCGGCGGTGAGGGATGCCTTCAAGCTGAAGAAGGAGTCCTACACAACCCTTTTGTCCTGTGGGACTCTGGAGGCAGCTGATAGGTACTGGCAGGCCAAGCGGAATGCGGCTTTGGTGGTTACTTAGACAAAAACTCGGCCGTGGGAGGAGTTTGGGGAAGCCATGGAGAACGACTTTCGGACGGCTTTGAGGAGATTCTGGTCCACCATCCGGCGTCGCAGGAGGAGGAAGCAGTGCAGTGTCATCACTGCATTTGGTGGGGATGGTGTGCTGCTGACCTCGACTCTGGACGTTGTGGGTTGGTGGGGGGAGTACTTCGAAGACCTCCTAAATCCCATTAACATGCCTTCCAATGAGGAAGCAGAGACTGGGGACTAGGAGGTGGGTTCCCCCATCTCTGGGACTGAGGTCACCGAGGTGGTCAAAAAACTCCTTGGTGACAGGGAGATACGCCCGGAGTTCCTCAAGTCTCTGGATGTTGTAGCACTATCCTGGTTGACATGCCTCTGCAACATTGCATGGATATCGGGGACAGTGCCTCTGGATTGGCAGACCGGGGTGGTGGTCCCCCCTCTTTAAGAAGGCAGACCGGAGGGTGTTTTCCAAGTACAGAGGGATCACACTCCTCAGCTTCCCTGGAAAAGTCTATTCGGGGGCCCTGGAGAGGAGGGTCCGTCAGATAATCGAACCTTGGATTCAGGAAGAACAGTGTGGTTCTCGTCCTGGTCGCAGAACAGTGGACCAGCTCTACACCCTTAGCAGGGTCCTGGAGGGTGCATGGGAGTTTGCCCAACCAGTCTACATGTGTTTTGTGGACTTGGAAAAGGCGTTCGACCGTGTCTCTTGGGGAATCCTGTGGGGGGGGTGCTCTGGGAGTATGGGGTACCAGACCCCCTGATGATAAGGGCTGTTCGGTCCCTGTACAACAAGTGTCAGAGCTTGGTCCGCATTGCTGGCAGTAAGTCGAACCTGTTTCCAGTGAAAGTTGGACTCCGCCAGGGCTGCCCTTTGTCACTGATTCTGTTCTTAACTTTTATGGACAGAATTTCTATGGACAAAATTTTTATACACATAGCCAGGGCGTTGAGGGGGTCCGGTTTGGTGGACTCAGGATTGGGTCACTGCTTTTTGCAGTTGAATTTTGTTCAGCTCAATACAGCAGTCAAATTTACTGGCAAATTTAGCATGCACCCATCCTGTCCCCTTCATATAAATACTCATAATGGTAAAATTACTTTGGACCACTTTAATTTTACAGTTTTGTTTCAAAACATATTGCTGTGTTAAACTGCATTTAAGCTTTGCCTGGCAAAACAAAGGTGTTCATGGCAAACATTGCAAACTCCCATGTCTACAACACAGGTCAGACTAGGTTAGGTTAGAATAATTAACTTTAGTTCTTACATTTTTTGCTGTTCACCCATTGGAACCTAAATATGAATAATCTGAGCCAAGAATCAAGTGGAAGTTGAAAAAGGAAGGCTGCAAGGTTGAGTTTAGGGAGGAAGCAAGACAGGCAGTGGGTGGCAATGAAGAGTTACCAGACAGCTGGGCAACTACAGCAGATGTAGTAAGGGTGACAACAAGAAGGGTGCTTGACGTGACATCTGGACAGAAGAAGGAGGAAAAGGAAACCTGGTGGTGGAATAATGAAGTATAGGAAAGTATACAGAGGAAGAGGATTGCGAAGAAGTGGGATAGTCGGAGACATGCAGAAAGGAGATAAGGTACAAGGTGAAGAGAGGGGTGGCGAAAACTAAAGAAAAGGCATATGATGAGTTAGATGAGAGGTTGGACACTGAGGGAGTAAAGGACCTGTACCAATTAGCTAGACAGTGAGACCGAGATGGGAAAGTTTTGCAGCAGGTTAGGGTGATAAAGGATAAAGATGGAAACATACTCACAAGCGAGGAGGGTATGTTGAGAAGGTGGAAACGAGTATTTTGAGAGGCTGATGAATGAGAGAGAGAAGGTTGGATGATGTGCTGATAGTGAATCAGCAAAGAGGAAGTAAGGACAGCTATGAACAGGATGAAGAATGGAAAGGCCACTGGTGCAGATGACATACCTATGGAAGCATGGAGGTGTTTAGGAGAGATGGCAGTGGAGTTTTTAACCAGATTGTTTAATGGAATCTTGGAAAGTTACAGGATGCCTGAGAAGTGGAGAAGTGTACTCGGACTGATTTTTAAGAATAAGGGGGACGTGCAGAGCTGTAGTAACTACAGGGAGATAAATTTGATGAGCCACAGCATGAAAATATGGGGAAGAGTAGTGAAAGCTAGGTTAAGAAGGGAGGTGGTGATTAGTGAGCAGCAGTATGGTTTCATGCAGGAAAGAGCACTACAGTTGCAATGTTTGCTCTGAGGGTGTTGATGGAGAAGTATAGAGAAAGCCAGAAGGTGTTGCATTGTGTCTTTATGGACCTGGAGAAAGCATATGATAGGGTTCCTCGTGAGGAGTTGTGGTATTGTATGAGGAAATCTGGAGTGGCAGAGAAGTATGTAAGAGTGGTACAGGATATGTATGAGGTAAGTATGACAGTGGTAAGGTCTGCAGTAGGAGTGAGAGATGCATTCAACATAGAGGTTGGATTACATCAGGGGTCAGCTCTGAGTCCTTATTTGCAATGGTGATGGAAAGGTTGACAGATGAGATTAGACGGGAGTCCCCTTAGACTATGATGTTTGCTGATTACATTGTGATCTATAGCGAGAGTTGAGAGCAGGTTGAGGAGACCCTGGAGAAGTGGAGATATGCTCTAGAGAGGAGAGGAATGAAGGTCAGTAGGAACCAGATAGAATATATGTGTGTGAAAGAGATGAAAGTCAGTGGAATGGTGATTATGCAGGGAGTAGAGCTGCTAAATGTGGATAAGTTCAAATACTTGGGATCAACAGTACAGAGTAATGAGGATTATGGAAGAGAGGTTAAAAGAGAGTGCAGTCAGGGTGGAATGGATGGAGAAGAGTGTCTGGAGTGATTTGTGACAGACAGGTATCAGCAAGAGTGAAAGGGAAGGTCTATAGGACAATAGTGAGACCAGCTCTGTTATATGGGTTATAGACGGTGGCTCTGACCAGAAAGCAGGAGACTATCCTGGAGATGGCATAGTTAAAGATGCTAAGATTTGCATTGTGTGTGACGAGGATGAACAGGATTAGAAACGAGTACATTAGAGGGTTGGCAAAGGTTGGAAGACAAAGTCAGAGAAGAGAATTGCATTGGTTTGGACAATGGTATATTGGGAAAAGGATGTTAAAGATAGAGCTGCCAGGCAAGAAGAAAAGAGAAGGTTTATGGATGGGGTGACAGAGGACATGAAGGTGACGGGTGTAACAGAGCAAGATACAGAGGACAGGAAGATATGGAAAAAGATGATCCGCTGTGGTAACCCCTAACAGGAACAGTCAAAAGAAGAAGATGATCAACTTATGGAGGGCTGAATTCAAAGACACCTCGAAAATCAAAGTGAAAAAATGATGCGGCAGACTATTCCATCTTGCCGAAATTTCATTGCAGCAACTCAGAATCGTATTCAGTAGTTTGTATGGCCCCCACGTGCTTGTATGCATGCCTGACAATGTCTGGGCATGCTCCTAATGAGACAATGGGTGGTGTCCTGGGGGGATCTCCTCCCAGATCTGGACCAGGGAATCACTGAGCTCCTGGACAGTCTGAGGTGTAACCTGGTATCGTCGGATGGAGCGAAACATAATGTCCCAGAGGTGTGTGTTCTATTGGATTTAGGTCAGGCAAGCGTGAGGGCCTGTCAATGGTGTCAGTTCCTTCATCTTCCAAGAACTGCCTGCATACTCTCGCCACATGAGGCTGGGCATTGTCATGCACCAGGACAAACCCAGTATTCACTGCACCAGCATAGAATCTGACAGTGAGTCCAAAGATTTCATCTCGATACCTAATGGAAGTCAAGGTGCAGTTGTGTAGCCTGTAGAGGTCAGTGTGCCCTTCAATGGGTATGCCTCTCCAGAACATTACTGACCCACTACCAAACCAGTCATGCTGAATGATGTTACAGGCAGCATAACATCTCCACGGCTTCTACAGACCCTTTTACATATGTCACATGTGTTCATGGTGAACCTGCTCTTGTCTGTAAAAAGCACAGCGCGCCAGTGGTGGAAATGGCAATTCTGGTATTTTGTGGCAAATGCCAATCGAGCTCCACGGTGCTGGGCAGTGAGCACAGGGCCCACTACAGGACGTCGGGCCATGATTGTTTAATCAGAGAAATTCACACCAGTGTCCTCCTGGAGGTCATTTTGTAGGGCTCTGGCAGTGCTCATCCTGTTCCTCCTTGCCGCATGGAGCAGATACCAGTCCTGCTGTTGGGGTAAGGACCTTTTAAGGCCCTGTCCACCGCTCCTAGAGTAACTGCCTGTCTCCTGGAATCTCCCCCATACCCTTGAGACTGTGCTGGGAAATGTAGCAAACCTTCTGGCAATGGCCCATATTGATGTGCTGTCCTGGAAAAGTTGGAATACCCGTGCAACCTCTGTAGGGTCCAGGTATCGCCCCATGCTACCAGTAGTGACACTGACCATAGCCAAATGCAAAAAGTGACAAAAAAAAAAAACAGTCAGTAAAGATAAGGAGGGAAAAGTGTCAGTGGCCTCCGCCTGTTAAATTCCTATTTTGGGGGTCATCTCTTTGTTGCCCCTCAAGTGCACTTGTTGTTAATTTCATTAACACCAAAGCAGCTGAAACTGATTAACAACCCCCTCTGCTACTTAACTGAATAGATCAATATTCTAGAAGTTTCATTGACCTGGTGCTATACTCTGATTAAAAAGTGTTCATTTAATTTTTTGAGCAATAGATAGATAGATGTAGATAAGTATAGATATAGATATTACATTTATATGTAGATAGCAATTCTTTACTTTTATAAAATAACTTATACCACCAAGTGAAATTTTTGTAGATTTCATTTTTTTAATTATGGATAAATTTTATAAATTTGCTCAGCAGCTTCACTGTTATATTAATTATTAATTCTGTCTTATCTTTTAGTTTTAATTGATGAAGTATGGGATCCCATGTCAACTAGTCAAAGTGCACGGCTGGTATCTTTTGTGCAGAAATTAATTAATGGCTATCCTTCAGTTCTAAATGGTGAAAACAAAAGCACACAGGTAATATATGCAATCCATTACCCGTTCCTTGAACTAGGTTATGACTTTTGTGCAGAATATTCTCAAATCTGTTTCTATGTTAAAAGTTGATCATCTTCAGAGATTTTTTATCTTATAGATTGTTTTGAAGAAAATAAATGCTTGGTGGAGCACAACATTTTTAGATTAACTTGCAACAAAACAGAATTCATGCAAATTAGCATTAAAGTTCAGTTTAAGAATTTAAACCACTTTTTATTCACTGGTGGTGATAATCTCATTACACCTTAGTCTTCCGCAAAGAATCTTGGCATAATATTTGATGCCCCAGTTTCTTGTACAAACCTATATAATGATAATTAAGAGAGTTTAGATACAATAGAACATTATTTATGCCCGGGGGAAATTTGGCTTATTATAGAAGCCGTTCTTTAGTGAGAGAGAGAGAGTGGACAACACACGACACACCAAAATTACTAAAAAAAAAAAAAACTTAAATGAATTGGAGGTCACAGTGAGACATCATTTCTTACTTACACATCTGCAACATATTCCTTCACTCGTTTTCCTGCGGAGACTACTATAATTCTCTAATAGCAGATGTCTGTTATAAAGCCAGTGGCACATTACATGACTGCCTTCAGGAGCTCAGTGGTGGCTCTGAGGCTAAGGATTAGCCCTGGCAATAAGACAGATGTCAGGTTGAATCCTGTAAACACCAAAAGAGACTCCACTCCATTGGGCCCTTGAGCAAGGCCCTTAACCTGGGTATGATGTTAATCTGCATCCAGCTGTGCAAGCAGGTCTTCCAACTTACAGGGAAAACTTGGGGGTTGGCTGTGGCACCGTAAAAAAAAAAAAACCTTCACTCTGTTCTAGAGTGGTGCTAAGGTGTCCCCTGCTGTACTTGGGTTCCAATTCAGGTGGTCCATCGTGTGGTGGATGCAGCAATGCGCTATCAGTGCATGCTCCCAACCTTTCTCTCTCTCTCTCAGCAACTCCTGTGTTCGTTTGTCTTGGTTATTGTTTGCTGTTTTTTGGTACTTTCCCAACCCCAGCCCCCACCCCCCATGGGATAACATGGATAATCGAAAATGCAAGGGAGGACTCGCACTCACTTACACACAACACTGGTTGATGGACCTGCACCCTTTGTCTCCCCGAGCAATAGAGCTGTTCACCAAGCTGACATCTAAGCTACTGTGTAGATGCCAAGGATGAAGAACAGGGGCCCACAACAAGAGAAGAAGGTACTGACTGTACCTGCCTTCTGCTATCATGGGCAATGTAAATCTCTGACAAATGAATGACCTCTCAATGCCAGACAAGAACCGAAAGAAATAAAAACTCAGCGGTCTCATGTATTTTTCAGAGATGTGCCTTAGTGCTGAAACACCACCTGTTGCATTGGATGGATTTAAAATTGTGCAGGCTGACTGACGCAGGTGCTAATGTGGCAAGACGGGAGGTGGACATTACAATTAAAGCACAGCTGTGCAACCTGAATGTTGAACTGCTCCTGGTGGATTTGTGACCTTATTGTATGCCAAGAGACTTTTCATATGCCCTTGTGCTGACAGTGTGGACATCCCTTTTTCTGCAAACACCTCAATTGCAACAGACACTGTATATTCTATAATAAGCAAATTTACGGCTGACCTTCCCTGTGCTGTCATTACAATTTTTGGGGACTTTGTTTAATTTTTCACCACCCTCATCATTTTTTTGCTTTGCCACCTTTAGGCCGATTGGACCATAATTTGTTACAGCTCATACCTGCATATAAACCCATTGTCCAGTGGCTGCCATCCACCACCAGGGCCATGCAGGAATAGACAATGGAGGCTGAAGAGGCTGTGAAGGATGCCTTTAAGAACACTGACTGGCATATACTATGCTGCCAATATGATGTATTATGAGTTACATGACATGGACATTAAGGGGCTAAGCCAGTTTATCACAGACTACATCAAGTTTTGTGTGGGTAACACAGTCCCCACAGAGACAGTGTGTTGTTTTCCAAACAATGAGCCATAGACCACGAATAACTTGAAAGCCCTACTGAATATTAAGAAGAGAGCCCTCAGGTCTGGAAATATGGATGTAACCAAGCAGCTGCAGTCAGAACTGAAGAAGCAGCTCTGTGATGGAAAAGCCCACTACAGAAACAAATCTTGAGCTCAAGGTACAACAAAACAGCACAAAGTAAGTGTGTTGAGGAGAATGGGATGCAGATTATCACTGTCTATAATCAGGCTGTAAAACGTGAAGAAGAAGGGAACAGGAACTGAACTAATAAAGTGATCCATTTCTTCAACAGGTTTGATTCACTCTTGTCAGTACAGCCCTCCCCCAACACTGCTAGCCTCTTTGTGCCAACTAAGGAGGTTTCATAATCAGCTGCCATCTGTGCCTTGCCTGATCTTCCCCTTCAATGACATCACAACTGTGGTCTGCAGCCCCCTAACGCCCCCCATCCCCAACACTTCCTGAACTGTGTCCCCACTGATCAAGTGAGGAGAGAGCTGGAGAAACTCTTCATAAAGAAGGCTTCAGGGCTGGATAGAATCAGCCCCAGGGTGCTAAAAACATGTGCCAGCCAGGTCTTCCGTACAGAAAACATCCTGTGTGCTCCCATTGCCAAGGAAAGGGCATTCCAATGATCCCAAGGACTCCAGACCAGTTACTTTTACTTCATACGTCATGAAGACCTTTGAGAGGCTGGTACTAAAACAGCTATGACCACTGGTTTCAGAACATCTGTGTCTTCTGCATTCTGCCAATCAGACACATATAGGCATGGAGGATGCTCCTATGAAAGCCCTCATGAAAAAGAGGATGGCAACAAAGTTGAATGCTAATCATGGAAAATCCCCTCAATCTCCTCCCAAGAGGTGCTCCGTCTGACTCCATATGACTCCATGATAACTTTCCGGCAGTGTTTCTTTCACATTTAAAAAATATCACAAGGCAGTGCCTTTTTCTGTCAGCCAATTACATGCTGCCTGACAGAGCTTGTGCTGTACAAATGCTTTACAGGAACTGTGAGTTCAGCTTCAATGTCGGTCCTTTTTTACTTTTTTCATGGCAATACAAAATACAAATCTGTTTGATTTTTGTTGGGGCAAGTCATAGACCGATCTGACTGAGCTGCTGGATATGTCAGACTACACTAGTGGCGGTCAGAGGAGTGCGCCATGACGTCCTCTAACTCAACTAAGATTATTTCATGAATTCTACCAGTGAAAATCACTGATAAAAGTAATATGACAGTGTTTAACTCTTTTATCTCTGATGCAGCTGGTTTATAACTTTGCTACAAGAGTCCTCACTCAGACCCTAATGCTGACAACATTTAATCTTTAAATGGCCTCTTGCAGCAGTATAGTCCTGTTTACCTATTCTGATAAACTGATGCTGGCATTCTTGTCTTGCCCCAAACAAACCTGCTGTTAGAGTCTTCAGCTCTGTTTTGGCCTGACTTTGGAATGGCTTTCATAACATAATTCGGTTTTCTCATAGAATTCTTCTTTTTAAAAGGCCACTTAAAGAACATGTGTTCAGAATGGCTTTTACCTTAGTGGCATTCTTAACTATTCACCCTGTTTATCCAGATGGTTAGACTTGCATGTTGTGTCACAAATTGTTGTTTGTTCATGGTTTTCTTTTAGTATTTTTTTTTTTTATTCTGTTTATGGTTTCTTATTCTAATCCAGAACTTTGTGTCCGCTATATTTGTTTTGTTTGGTGTTTAATATTTGTTAGCATTTTGTATCCGGTGCTTTCTCTGATCTTTTTCTGCACTTTTATTCTATTTTATCCTTTTGGATATTTGTGAAGCTCTTTGAGCATGGGAAAGAGGTTATAAAAATTACATGTATTATCTGGTTATTTTGATTTTGCAGTAAGGATTCTCCTTATTGGTTTCATGTAGTTTGAGCAAAGAAAATGTTTAACCTTAAAAACGTATTCTGATACGTTTAAGTAAAAGACTGATACCACTAAGTGATTTGTGGAAACACAAAGTTAGTACTAATGTTGTATCACTAGACAATATTAAAATTAGAATATTTAACCCACTGAATATTTGTTTTTATATAGCACTTTGCCGACAGTATTTTTTTCAAATGTCTGAAAAAATAGTTAAAATTGAAAAATGCAGGAAAACAAACTTTACCAGATTACAATTTACATTTCATTAAAGAGATGGAAAATAAATTCACCTTTATTTGATTAAGGTATGATTAGACAAAGGCAGATAACCTTGGAACTAGAAGCAAAATGTGATCTACGGTAAATTGTTCAGTTCTAAAAAGATGACAATAATGTGATGCTGTTTTGTGCTATATACTATTAACAATGAGCTGTATTTTAAATAAATTGAAGTGCACTTTATTATAATAACTTAAATTATAAACTTATGTAAATAAAATTATTTTAACTGATAAATACTGTCTTTTTTATGAAAACTTGTTTTTAAATTATTGGATTCTCTGTTTTTAAAGAAAATCTAGTCACTGAAATCTGATGTGGATTTTGCTAATTCAAATACATTAGTATTTTTCAAATACTAATTTGTAAAAAATTTAATTGAAAACGAATTAAAAGCGTAACTTTTTTTCTTGACGTCTATCATCATACTAGATTTATAGATAAAACATTGAAAAATAGGTGTAGTTTTTACAAATCTATACTAATAAAAGGCAAAGCCCTCACTCACTCACTCACTCACTCACTCACTGACTCATCACTAATTCTCCAACTTCCTGTGTAGGTAGAAGGCTGAAATTTGGCAGGCTCATTCCTTACAGCTTACTTACAAAAGTTGGGCAGATTTCATTTCGAAATTCTACGCATAATGGTCATAACTGGAACCTATTTTTTCGTCCATAGACTATAATAGACTTCTGCTCGATGCCCATGGGAGGCGGAGTTACGCCTCCCACGTAATTTAGTGCCTGCCCATATAAGGCCGTCCGTCAGCGGCAATCCAATAGAAACACTGCCGCTAAATATTCACGGGTGAAGGACTGTGCTTATGCAGAGGAAGATGAGATGGTCAGGGTGGTGTTTGGCACAAACTCGGCGAAACTGCGAGAGAAACTTAAGTGCCGGGTCTTAGCTAACATAATACAGCCGTGGACATCGCACGAGATGGCACCAGCACAGCTAAGAAGCTTCGATGCATGTACACCGAGCGGCTCACGTGAACTGACGCAGTGCACAGACAAAAAGCAACAGTTCCAAAGAGTGCTGAACAAAAACCGAATTACACAATTGAGAAGGCAGCAAAAAAATATGAAGCGTGTGATACATACAAGCATATTCATAAGTGCAGCTACTGCGGAAACAAAGCACACGGTGGAAAAAGTCAATGTCCCGCTAAAGGAAGACAGTGTAAAAAAAAAAAAAAAAAAAAAATGCCTTGCATGCAGTGTGTCACATCTCAGATAAAGAGGAAGACGAGCTGTTTATTGATGCAGTAAGAAACGAATCGATGAATGAAACCTGTTATCTTTACAACGATTGACAAACACGGAATGTAACTTGAACACAACACATCCTACAAATACGAACCTGATTGAAAGAAATAATGATAATCAAATCCTTGATGACAGCAACACTCATAACACTCACAAAACAATTACTGTATATTGACAATCATGTTACGTTATTTTTAAAATGTTCCCTTTTCTTTTTCATAACTTCTTTAACACAGTACTTCTCCGCTGCGAAGCACAGATATATATACCCCGATCTACATACTCTCAAATAGATAAACCACATGCCGTGGTGCAATCGTAGAGGCTTCGCCTCTAACGCTGACGACCGAGGTTCGATTCCCGAGAGGGGCAATTCTGATTATGTACGCGCGCTTCCCGATTCATTTTCCTTGGTTTGAGACGTATGAAAAAATATGCGGTTAACGCAGAAAGACACATCACCAATTGTAGCTTTATGAATAATGGGTACTTGATTCGCAATCAATGATTGTTTTGGTAAAGCCATACTCAGTGTATTCATTAGATGAATGGTAAAAAAGTAAGAGCGAGGGGAGGGTCACTTATTGAGGCATGCAGGCAAAACCACAATAGCATGCGGGCTCGATGCGTCGTGCGCGTCAACTCGATCTGAATTGCGCGATCACATTCGAAAAAATATATCTTTTCAAGTTCTATTTAGTCGACACAAATATCTTTGGTTGGAATGTAAGGCGAATTTACTCTTTACATTTGTATGGTGAAGAAAAATTTATGCAATGATGGCTAAATTTAACTATATAAAGTCAAAACTTGATTATATAAAGTCACTGTCGGAATAAATAAAGTCAATACTTGAATATATAAAGTCAGCGTCGGTATATATAAAGTCAAAACTTGTTTCTGAATATATAAAGTCATTCCCAAATATATAAAGTCAAAACCCGAGTATATAAAGACGGCGTTGGAATATTTAAAGTTAAAACTTGAATATATAAAGTCAGCGTCGGAATATATAAAGTAAGCGCTGGAATATATAAAGTCATAACTTGAATATATAAAGTTAGCGTCGGAATATACAAAGTCAGCACTGGAATATCCATCCATTTCCCAACCTGTTGAATCCGACCACAGGGTCACAGGGGTCTGCTGGAGCCAATCCCAGCCAACACTGGGCGCAAGGCAGGAAAAAATCCTGGGCAGGGCACATGCATCATTTTCAAAACATTAACCGAACAGTGTTTTTTAATTTATTTTTCTGAATACGTTTTTGTTAACTTAGTTCAGTTCAGAGTCGTTTCAATCAATATATTTTGACTTTGACTTTATATATTCAGGAATGAGTTTATATACTCCGATGTTGACTTTATATAATCAGGAATGACTTTATATATTCCGACGCGGACTTTATATATTCAAGTTTTGACTTTATATATTCCAGCGATGACTTTATATATTCAAGTTTTGACTTTATATATTCAGAAAAAAGTTTTGACTTTATATATACCGACGCTGACTTTATATATTCAACTTTTGACTTTATATATATATATATATATATATATATATATATATACACATACATATACACAGTGGAACCTCGGTTCACGACCATAATTCGTTCCAGAACTTTGGTCGTGAACCGAAGCAGTTTCCCCCATAGGATTGTATGTAAATACAATGAATCCGTTCCAGACCGTACAAACTGTATGTAAATATGTAAAAATATGTAAAGATTAAGCACAAATATAGTTAATTACACCATAGAATGCACAGTGTAATAGTAAACTAATGTAAAAACATTGAATAACACTGACACAAGACACCCAGGCTCCCTGATCAGCTACACGAGCTGGCTCGCTCGCGCTCTCTCTTTCTCTCTCTGTAGCACACACACCACCAAAGCCCCTCCCTCCCTACCTCAGCTACAGGAGCAGCCTGGCTCAAGCGTGCTCTCTCTCTCTCTCTCTCTCTGTAGCGCGCGCACGCGCACACACACACACACCCACCCCTATCCCCCCCATCCCTTCCCTGTCAGCTGCCCGTGCTCTCTCTCTCTCTCTCTCTCTGCGCTTGCTCGCTCGGGCTCTCTAATCTCTCTGTAGCAGCTGCTCGCGCAGCATTTTTTTTTTTTTTTAAATGAGTTAAGCACAGCAGAAAAAAAAAAATCGCACAAATCCGAACTGCATTTAAAAACCAACTCGCAAGCAACCAAAAAAGTAACATTGCAGGAGATCACGCTATTAAACTTAAAGCCTGATCGCTGTAAACAATGTTTTTAAAATGAGTTTTAAGCACAGCAGAAAAAAACATCGCACAAATCCGAACTGCATTTAAAAACCAACTCACAAGCAACCAAAAAAAGTAACATTGCAACAAATCACACGATGAAGTCCTCCATGTAAACAATTTTTTTAATGAGTTTTAAGCACAAGGAAAAAAGCGAACATTTGAAAAAAGAGAAAAATAACATTTCAACAAATCGCATTATGAACTAAAAAATTCACTTTTGAAAAATCCGTAATACAAAAACCACCAAGAAAACTAACCTTGCATGAGACGAGTTCTGGCATGAAGTGTTTTCCTTCAGGTGTTTTCTCTCTTGTGATTTCTTGGGTTTCTGGTGCTTTTAGCTGTTTAGCTGGTGGGAGTGAAAGCCTCATGCAGCCATTCCTAAAAGAAAGTTCTTGTGACCCTCCACATTACTGGCAGCCTGGCTTTGTTTACATTATGCTGCTTGAAAGCACGAGGGTTCTCAGATTGGTAAATGAGTAAACTGGTAAACAGTTTTTCCACCTCTTGTAATTTCTTTCTTTACTTCGATTTCAATTTTCTTCAAAGCTTTCTTCTGACAACTCTTCACTTGCTTAGAAGCCATAGTTAACTGCAAAAGCACACGAAATACTGTAGAGCACAAAGAGAGTGCACGTCGGCTTTGCTTAAATGAAAAAGCAAGGCAGCTCTCTTTCTCTCTCAGGCTGCCTATAGATAGGCAGGCAAACACGTGCTGCAATCTCCTCCTCCCCCTCCCCAGCAGGCACGTGCTTGCTTGCTTTTGCTCTCTCTCTCTCTCTCTCTCTTTTTCTCTCTCAGCTTAGCTGAGGTAGGCTAGGGAAACTGGCTTGTCCAGCAAACACGTGCAGCAGTTTCCCCCTCCCCCTCCCCCGCAGGCATGTGCTTGCTTGCTTTTGCTCTCTCTCTCTCTCTCTTTTTCTCTCTCAGCTTAGCTGAGGCAGGCTAGGGAAACTGGCTTGTCCAGCAAACACGTACAGCAGTCTCCTCCTCCCCCTCACCAGCCGGCACATGCTTGCTCGCTCTTCCTCTCTCTCTCTCTCTCTCTCTCTCTTGCAGCTCAGGCAGGCGGGCAGGCAGGCAGGCAAGGGAAACTGGCTTGTTCGTATACCGAGTGTGTGGTTGTGAACCGAGGCAAAAGTTTGGCGAGCTTTTTGGTCGTGAACCGAGTTGTACATGAACCGGGATGTTCGTGAACTGAGGTTCCACTGTGTATGTATGTATATATATATATACTAATAAACGGCAAAGCCTTCACTCACTCACTCACTCACTTATTGACTGACTGACTGACTCATCACTAATTCTCCAACTTCCCGTGTAGGTAGAAGGCTGAAATTTGGCAGGCTCATTCCTTACAGCTTCCTTACAAAAGTTGGTCAGGTTTCATTTCGAAATTCTACGCGTAATGGTCATAACTGGAAGTTGTTTTTTCTCCATTTACTGTAATGGAGTTCAGCTGGAGGGGCGGAGTTTCGTATGACATAATCACGCCTCTCACGTAATGACGCATTACGTAGAAAGCCAGGAAGAGCTACAAAACGCGCTTTAGAAAACATGCATTATATAATTAAGAAGGCAGCGAAACAATTAGAAGCG